>CM059044.1:22905099-23505099 GCA_030279155.1 Forsythia viridissima | reverse complement strand
TCTCGAGGTAGTTTTACTTAATGTTTTTACTGTGATTTTGAAATGAAGTTTCGGAAAATTATGATGTTATTTGAATGTCATGCAAACTTATTTATGAAGGAACTTATGATAGTGATTGAAAGCAATCACTTTAACATGTTTGTGATTGAAAGAAATCACGTATGATGATGATGCTATGTGGTGTCGACTACCAATATTTAAGTTATGATGTACGTTTCAAAATTATGGCATGTCGAATTCATGTTTAAGTAAAATTTTCCACATGTCATAAGTATTGCTACTGAGTGTTTCTTATGAAATACTCACCTCCAAAACGAATAGATTTTCAGATTGAACTGATCAACGTTGATGCAATGGCGGTAGGCTAACGAGCTTGTCATGGAAAGTCTTATTTAGTTTATGTTTTGACGTCGAAATGATCGAGTCAATTATGATGTAATTATTATATTTTAAATATTTTATTTAGTAATTAATTATGTAAAATGTCTGAAAACTAGATATTGTTTTATTTGTCGTTCAAAGTTTTAGGAACTTGCCTAGTTTCATTTTTCAGAATTTTTTTAGTTGCTGTCCCCTTTTTGAAAAATCATAACTTTTGCTACGGTTGGAGTTTTTGGGTGAAATCAGTGGCTATGGAAAGCCTTATATGTTTTCTAATAAAAAAATTGGAATGACTCGAAAATTCCATCGTATGAATTTATTATGTACGTTTGAACGAGCTACCTTGAGGCACCCAGGACAGTTTTCAAGCAACTTTGGCTATTTTTTTCACCTATCAAACGACGTGGTTAAGGTTTAAATTTTAATATGTTTTAGTATATAGTTCCAAGTATCTACAGTTAAAGTTTCATGATTTTTGGAATTCGTTTGATTAGTCAAATAAATTGTGGCGAAAATTTCTCTTCCCTTGCACACTTTTTATTTTCCGCAAAAATATTATTATTAAAATCATCCAAGGGCACGTGAAGTAATGTTTTGAAGTCGTCAAATATATTTTAGTGACCCTCCGGGATTTTACTTTTCTGTAGACTCGCGAATTTTTATTTATTTTATTTTATTTATTATATTTTATTTTGGTCTTTATTTTGATATGTCAACATGAAATTTTAGAGGTTGAGTTTCACTACTCGCCATCGCCACGATACGTCAGTTCTGAGTTAAAATAAGTGGTTTATTAAAATTTTATTTTTATGTAGTTAAGTATGATAAATGGGACTCATATTTATGAAAAATTTTAATTGTTTCATTTTACGATAAATGTTAAGTTAAGATGAAAGTTTATGGTAGTCCTTTATTTTTAATTTAAAAGATTATAGAAATCCACCTAATCGAACCGTTCATAATTTGTATCTCAGACATGGTTCCCCCGAGTGATGATTTCCACGAATGTGCTGAAGCGGCAATGAATGATTATATACTTTTTGCTTCAGATTAAGAATGGTCAATTGACCATCATATCAGTAACCATAGGGCAGCTCGTATTAGGGTGATGAACTATGGTTTAGTAACCACCGATGTCGAGTCCATTACTCATGTGATTGACTCACTGATTGGCCCAGGACAACCGGTTGCCGAGGAGATTTTAAGAGATTTGGAGGAGATCTACCACCCGGAGGTAGAATATGACGTGTATTGTGAAGCGCTCATTATACACTAGGAGGAGTAAAATTTATATTGTGCATGTCCCCATCCTATCCCTGAGCCGACTCCAGTAGTTGAGCCCATCCCCGAGCCTGCTCTAGTAGTCGAGTCAGAGCTGGAGCCAGTGTTAGTGTTTGAGGCCAATCTAGTTATCCAGGTCGAGGATGACCCGGAAGAAAATCTTGAGATAGAGTCTGAGGCTGAGTCCTGTGCTACCTCAGATGAAGAGGCTCCACTGCCCAAGAGGCCTAGGGTATACGGAGGATGGATCAGCGACGACGATGCTTAGAGACTTTTTAGTAGTAAGATGTTTTCCTTTCAATATTTCAGTTTTCCCATGTACAGATACTTTACCGTTGTTTGGCGCTAGACGCTTTTACTTATTGTACCTCTTGAAGGATAATTTAAATATATAAAAGATGCTATTTAAAAGTTTCCTTTACTGATAGTCTTTCAGATATTCATGGCTTTGTGTATGGTGGTTATTTCAATGAATTACAAACTTTTTAGTTTTGTTTATTCTAAAGAAAATGGCACCAACTACGCAAGCAAGAGCTATTAGAGACCTACAACTAGCGGTTGAGGAAATGAAGAGAGCGTTGGCAGCTTAATCGGCACCCCAGTGCCACAATCGTCAATGGTTCCACAAGTACCGCAAATACCCCAAGCGCATCAAGCCCCACCAGCACATTACGTGGCCCCTGCTGTGCTAGTGATTGAGCAATTTCATCGATACCGGCCTCCTACTTTCGACGGTGGGAATGATCTTCTTATAGTTGAAGAATGGTTGCAGACAATTGAGAATTTTTTTTGGCACATCGCTTGTCCCGAAAATCAGAAAGTCCTTTGTGCAGAGTTCATGCTAAGCGGGAGAGCAAGTCACTGGTGGGAGTCGGCATCCCACACCTGTACTGAGGATGAACAAAATAATCTCTTGTGGGCCTAATTCGAAGTCGAGCTAACGGAAAAATATTTTCTACAGGCTCCGTGGGATTACAAAGAATCAGAGTTTCTGCATTTGGTTCAAGGAGAAATGGAAATTACCGAGTATGAGCAAAAATTTGGGGAACTATCACGCTATGCCCCATATTTGGTTAGCACCGAATTAATGAAGGCAAGACGTTATGAAAGAGGGTTGCACCCAGAGGTCAGACATATTGTTAGTTCTTATGCACTTCCTACTTTCATGCAGTGGTCAAGATGGCTCAGACCGTGACCTTCTCGGGTTTAAGGTCAAAGTTCAGGGACAACAGAATGACTTAGGAAAGAGAAATTGGTAGGGTCAGAATAGGAATCAAAATTCAGGCCAGTTCAAGAGACAGAATCAAGGTCCTATCAGAGGTCAATCAAGTAATATTATTCTTCAGTGCCCTAAGTATAAAAAGAATCACAATGGTGATTGCTACTTTGGCAGGAACGTTCACTATAGGTGTGGAGAGCCAGGATACTACGCGTTGCAATGTCGGACAGAGCCAGCGAAGGTTAATGATCAAGCGAACAAAGAAAAAGCTAGAGTGTTCGCCATGACCCATGAAGAGGCTGTCCAGAATTTGGATGTTATTATGGGTATTTTATCTATTTCTAGCGTACCTATTTACATTCTTATTGATTCTGGTATGACGCATTCGTTAATATCTGAAGTATGCCTAGCTAAAGTTAATATTCTATGTCAGAAAAGTGATAGTACACTAGAGGTTAGTATGCCATCAGGGGAAACTATAAAAATGGATAAATTAGCTAAGCAGTTTAGATAGATTTTGATGGGTTAGTTTTGTCAACAGATATGCATGTTATAAGTATGAGAGATTTTGACATTATCATGGGGATGGATTGGTTGGGTAGTAATCATGCTACCATTGTATGTTTGAGAAGTAAGTAATCTTTCGAAGGCTAGGAGAGAAAGAGTTCAAATTTTATGGGTCGAAGATTAAAGCATTTCCCTGTCTCATCTCAGCTTTACAGGCGGAAAAGTTACTTAAGAAGATAAATTGCCAAGGTTTTCTTGTAAATCTCACTCGTACCCCATCTGAGGAAGTATCGTTGGATAACGTACTAGTAGTTCGGGAGTACGTCGATGTATTTTCAAACGATCTAGTAGGCATATTGCCTAATAGACAAGTGGAATTCACGATAGATTTTATACCTGGTGCTGCACCCATATCAAAGGCTCCGTATCGGGTGGCACCAAAAGAATTGCAAGAGCTTAAAATACAATTGGAAGAACCTTTGGATAAAGGGTTTATCCGACCAAGTGTTTCTCCGTGGAGAGCTCCTGTACTGTTTGTGAAAAAGAAAGATGGATCGATGAGAATGTGCATCGACTCTGTGAGTTGAATAAATTGACCATCAAGAACAAGTATCCACTCCCAAGAATTGAAGATTTGTTTGATTAATTGAAGGGTGCATCTGTGTTTTCAAATATCGACTTGAGGTCGAGTTATCATCAACTAAAAATCAGGCCATCGGATATACCAAAGTCAGCATTCCGTACTTGCTATGGGCATTATGAATTCACAGTAATGCCCTTTGGACTGACGAATGCTCCAGCGATATTTATGGATTTAATGAATTGAGTTTTTCATCAATATTTAGATCGGTTCGTCATTATGTTTGTTGATGACATCTTGATTTATTCCAAGAATCCTGAGCAATATCAAGAGTACCTAAGAATAGTATTGGAGACCTTGCAGGGAGAAAGGTTGTATGCCAAATTTTCGAAGTACGAATTTTGGTTAGACCAAATAGGGTTCCTTGGACATGTTGTAAAGGCCAAGGGAATTGAAGTAGATCCATCCAAGGTTAAGCTGTGTCAAATTGGCCGACACCATCAAATGTTAGGGAAATAAGAAGTTTTATGGGTTTTGCCGGCTATTATCGACGTTTTATAGAAGGATTCTCTAAAATAGCTGGCCCTATGACACAATTCACTCGAAAGGGGGTTAAGTATGTTTGGTCCGAGAGGTGTGAACAGAGTTGTCAAGAATTAAAGAACAAGCTAGTATCTGCACTAGTACTAGCCTTACCTGAAGGTTCAGAGGGCTACGTAATTTATAGTGATGCATCAAAACTCAGTTTGGGCTGTGTATTGATGCAAAATAAAAAAGTGATAGCTTATGCTTCTAGACAGTTGAAGTAGTATGAGCAAAATTACCCGATACATGATCTTGAACTTGCGGCGGTAGTTCATGCCTTGAAAATTTGGCGCCATTACCTTTATAGAAGCAAGTGTGAAATTTACACCGACCATAAGAGTCTCAAGTACTTTTTCACCCAGAAAGAGTTGAATATGAGACAATGACGATGGTTAGAATTAATAAAGGATTACGACTACTCTATTCTTTTCCACCCGGGTAAGGCAAATGTAGTCGCGAATGCTCTAACAGAAAGAATGTGGGTCAGTTGTCTGCATTGCAATCGACATAAAATAATCTGATCAAAGACTTTGAGAGTATGAAAATTGAAGTATTAACTCCACCTGTACAAACGTCGGCAGTGATAGCAAGTTTGATAGTAAAGTCGACACTCAGAGATATAATTTTGACAGCTCAAAAGGATGATTCTTTCTTGGAAAATCTCAGAATTGAAGTAAGAACTGAAAAGAGGAAAGACTTTGAAATATCTGAGGACAAGGCGTTGATGTTCAAAGGTCAAGTATGTGTGCCGAAAGATGAAGGTCTGAGAAATGAGATTTTATCTGAAGTTCATTTCGCTCCACGCCGCACATCCAGGGAGAACCAAAATGTATAAAGATTTGCGTAATACATTTTGGTGGAGAAACATAAAAAGAGATGTAGCTTTTTTCGTGTCAAAATGTTTGGTGTGTCAACAAGTGAAAGCGGAGCATCAGAGGTCGTTAGGGCCATTAAATCCAATGGATATACCAGAGTGGAAATGAGAGAAAATTACAATGGATTTTGTTGTGGGTTTTCCTAGATCGGCGAGATGTCATGATGCCATCTAGGTTGTAGTAGACCGTTTGACAAAATCTACGCATTTTCTTCCCATTCGAATGAATTTGAATTTGGAACAATTAGAAAAATTGTATGTCAAAGAAATTGTTAGACTTCACAGGATACCAACATCCATCGTATCAAATAGAGATTCGAGATTTACCTCTAATTTTTGGAAAAGTCTTCAAGGAACTTTAGGTATTAAATTGAAATTTAGCACAGCTTACCACCTCCAAACCGACAGGCAATCAGAACGCACAATTCAAATCCTTGAGGATATGTTGAGAGCATGCGTCTTGGATTTGGGTGGTAAATGAGAAGGTCACCTATCGTTGGTAGAATTCGCTTACAATAATAGTTTCCAAACTATTATCGGCATGGCACCATATGAGGTATTGTATGGTCATCGATGTCGTTCACCAATTTGTTGGGATGAAGTCGGTGAGAGGAGAATTTTAGGACCAGAGTTGGTTGAGAAAATAGTAGAAGCAATAGACAAGATCAGGACCAGAATTAAGACAACGTAAGACCATCAGAAGAGTTATGCCGATCAAAGAAGAAAAGAATTAGAATTCGGGGTCGGGGAGAAAGTTTTTCTCAAGATGGCTCCTATGAAAGGGATACTACGTTTTGGTAAGAAAGGAAAACTAAGACGCGTTTCATCGGCTCATTTGAAATTCTTGAAAAGATTGGAAACGTGGTGTATCGTTTAGCGTTGCCACTTGAGCTCTCGGTGGTGCATGACGTTTTCCACGTTTCGATGTTAAGGAAGTACGTACATGATCCTACACACGTGGTAAGATATGAGTCTTTGGATTTAAGGAATGATATGACCTACAAGAAAGAGCCCACGATGATCCTAGAAAGAAAAGTCCATGTTTTGAGAAATCGGAAAATCCCATTAGTTAAAGTTCAGTGAGGTAGACATGAAGAAGTTGGGGTCACTCGGGAAAAAGAAGAAGATATCTTAGATAAGTACCCGATCCTTGTAAACCATGTAAGTTAAATTTCGAGGACGAAATTATTCTAAGTGGGGGAGGGTTGTAACAACCGAAATTTTTCTCATTTTAAATTTTAAGTAAATGGAATTTCTTACTTTCGACGTCATTTCGTATCTTATGATTCATTTAAAAAATTTTGTCACGTTAAAAAAATTTGCGTGTTCGCTTCAAATTTTTAGTCGACTACTATGTAATTAATTAGAAAACGAATCTTATTCTATTTTATTTGGTAAGTTTTAATTTCAAGTTGAATGAAATAATTTATAGCCTAAATTTTAAAACTTGTTCTTCGGTTCTATCTAAAAAAATATCCCGGCCATTTACTTTTGCTTTCTTAGCCAAATTCGATTCACTTTTCGACACCAAAAATACTTAGCCAAACAACCCTTTAAATTATGCCATTTCCATCAAACAAACAGCCCCTACAGAAGCAATAAAACTACCTCCCATTACTGAAAAACAAAACGGTCCAGCAACCTTTCTTTTTGCAGCCATGTTCATTCCATTCTTCACCCACTCTCCTATCACCAAGTAACTACATTTCTCTACCTCATTAACCTACCCTAAGGTCAAGGTTTTCCCTCCAAATCAGAAAAGAAAAACGTCCCTGTAGTGTGGATATTTCCTCCAGTTTTCAGTCAAAACCTGCAGCCTCCATGATCATCTAACTGCTTCACAACTTCTCACTTTCTTTTTCCTCCCACTTACCCTCATTTGTTAACCAATTTCTCCCCAATAATGTCCCAAAATTAGGCCATTTTCTCCTGCAAAAATAAGAAGAAAACGTCCAGTTTTGCTGCCATTTTTACAAAGAGTTTTCAGCCCATATATATCCCAATTTTGGCCCTCCTTTGCACTCAAGTTTCGGTCCCCAGATTTAGCCATAAGTTCTAACTTTTATTTCCTTTAACACTTCACTTTACCAACCCCAATTTTGTCCATAAAGCAACCCAGAAACCAGTCCCTAAGTTAAACAAAAACTTCATTTCTCCTTCATCATTTTCGGTCCAATAGTGAGCATTTCCAGCAATCTTCACCACTTTGTTCCAGTTTTTGGCCAGCAGAAAAAGGACCTTATATATATATATATATATATATATATATATATATATATATATATATATATATATAGTGTACGGGTCTTGATTTTGGAAGTTGTAGAAATGAATTTTCGTCCATCAAAAACTTCAACCAAAAACTCATTATCAATGTGGTTTTACTTAATATTTTTACTGCGATTTTGAAATGAAGTTTTGAAAAAATTATGATGTTATTTGAATGTAATGAAAACTTATTTATGAAGGAACTTATGAAAGTGATTGAAAGTAATCACTTTAACATATTTATGATTGAAAGAAATCACGTATGATGATGATGTTATGTGGTGTCGGCTACCAATGTTTAAGTTATGATGTACGTTTCAAAATTATGGCATGTCGAATTCATGTTTAAGTAAAAATTTTCACATGTCATAAGTATTGCTACTGAGTGTTTCTTATGAAATACTCATCCCCAAAACGAATAAACTTTTAGATTGAACTCATCGGCGTTGAAGCGATGGCGGTAGGCTAACGAGCTTGTCATGGAAAGTTTTATTTAGTTTATGTTTTGACGTCAAAATGATCGAGTCAATTATGATGTAATTATTATATTTTAAGTATTTTATTTAGTAAATAATTATGTAAAATTTCTGAAAACCAGATATTGTTTTATTTGTCGTTCAAAGTTTTAGGAACTTGCCTAGTTTCATTTTTCAGAATTTTTTTAGCTTACTATTCCCTTTTTGAAAAATCGTAAATTTTGCTACAGTAGGAATTTTTGGGTAAAATCAGTGGCTATGGAAAGCCCTATATGTGTTCTAATAATAAAAATTGGAATGACTCAAAAATTTCATCGTATGAATTTATTATGTACATTTGAACGGGCTGCCTTGAGGCATCCGAGACAGTTTTCAAGCAACTTTGTACTATCATTTTCACCTATCAAACGATGTATTTAAGGTTTAAAATTTTAATATGTTGTAATCTATTGTCCCAAGTATCTACAGTTAAAGTTTCATGATTTTGGAATTCGTTTGATTAGTCAAATAAATTGTGGCGACACCTATCGTAGTATAGGAAAAACTATGAAATTCTAAAGTAAATTTCTCTTTCCTTGCACACTTTTTATTTTCCGCAAAAATCTTATTATTAAAATCATCCAAGGGCACGGGAAATAATGTTTTGAAGTTGTCAAATATATTTTAGAGATTATTTTAGTGACCCTCCGGGATGAGAAAATCCTGGGCGTTATAAGAGTTGAATAGGTTGTTATTGAAATTAAGCAGAAGCTGTAAATATTTTTAAAAAAAAACAAAAATTGTTAACATGAAAGTTGATTTTAATGTTTTGATATTGATAAAAATTTGTTGAACGTCAGAACATTTTCATTGAACATTTCGCAGTTCGAGACAAATAACATATAAGACTATTAAAGCATTAATTAACACTAGATATCGCATGGTAAACCTCTAAGAAAAATATCCACAGACCCCCATACCATAGATAAATAAATTCACTATTTTAGAATAGGTTACACACATCTCAACCTTTTTGAAATTACAATTTTAGACATAATCTAAAACTTTATTAGCAATTTACAAAAAGTAAAACATAACTTCCCTATTTTAGATCTTCTTTAACTTGTCAAGAAATGCAGTGAAGTTATTCGATCTTGACCTTGGTCCATTCCACGAGTGTACCCGAATTGTCTCCACAAATAGGAATAAAGAGTTAGTCCTTATCTTGCCGCCAAAATGCCGTTCTCTCTCATAGTGAATTTCTACAATGCTCAATTTCTTAGTCTTACAAAAATGAAGTTTTTGATCGACGAACTTTTGAATATTTCTTTGGAACGCACAACTCACAAAGGATTTCCTCTTAAATGCTTGAATATCTTTGGTTTCAAAGTCCGTAAAAAATTTGGAACACCACCTGTCTTATTTATAGCAAAAGAAGTTTATCTAAACTTATTAACTTAGTATTTATCTTATATAGAGATAAGACAAAATAAGTTTTTAAGTTTAATAAGCATTATAAAAGATAAGATGAGATATATCACAAGAATTAAATATGAAAATAATTTCAGTTAAATATTTTTATTTAAGTAGATAAGAAGAAATATAATATTTCAATATGTTATATACTTAGAAACACAGTTCATATAAAATGTTTAATGTGCATTAACTTAATCACTTATTTATCTGATAAAGAACAAAGTTTTTTTTAGTCAACACACCATCACATCTCCAGTGTGGTTTTCAGGTCTCCACTAGGAAAGGATATGAGGGAGCGTTCGGATACTCCAACCTTTTATAAATAACTCATAAAAAATACATGGGAGGGGGGCATAAAACCTGACCTCCAAACATAAGAGCTAAAACAAATAAATAAATGAATAATTAATAAAGCAATAAATAATGATGTACTACCTCCTAAACAATAAGTCCTAAAAAATCTATAGACCCCTAATTGTATGAAGTTCATGTATATCAATTTGAACTAAGCAGTGGTATCACTGCGGTAAGTCTTGAGCGCTGTACTCGAATCTCAGCCCTCTGAAGCAAGTAAATTAGGCACCTAGTTGTCCTCTCGATAAATATGAGAAATAGTATCCCGGTTGGATGCAATGAGATGTCTGATGTGGCGAAGAGTGGCCTGAAAAGACCAAGATCCTCCACATTTGGTGATGCAGTAAATGACCAAAGTAGAGTCGGCCTCAATCCATAAATCTGAGAGTACAGTCTTTCGAACAAGAATGATACCATCAAGAATTGCCCCGAGCTCAGCCTCCAAAATAGGGCACTTGTTATATGAAGAGAAGAATGCACGAACACACTGACATGATGAATCCCTAATAATCTCCCATCCACTCGCAAATCCATCTTTGACGCATCCATCAGTATTGACCTTGTAAGATGCTAGTGGTGGAGTACGCCAATAAACTAAAATAGGAGGAGGAAGGGATGAAGTAGTAAGAGATATACCAAAAAGAGGAGCAATATCCATATCTACTCGTCAATGAATAACCCAAAATAAACGGCCTGTATATAGTAGTGAGATAGTATGGTATACTCTCCAGATGATCCGTCTCGATTCTATAGAGATATCCTGATACTTCGCATTATTCCTCGCAGTCCAAATAAACCAGAGAATCAAGAGAAGAATGATTGTGCGAATATGACCATTTCTGACAAACTGACCCGAGAAACACTAAGACTAAAAGTGATACTAAAAGCCCTCCATCGTTCGAAAGATTATATGAAAAATGTCAGAAAAATGGTGCCAAATCTGGTCGGTAATACTACTGTCAATAAAGAAATGATGAATAGTCTCAATAGCCGAGCAACACTGATAAGGAGAAGCCATATGACTCCTAATCCGCATCTGAATCACAGCATCAACTGGGATAAGACCCTGCCACAGTCTCTAGCAGAAGAAAGAGACATTCGTCAGGATAATAGAACTCCAAATCATGTTGTATACAGAATGAATAGTATGCCATGTGCGAACTAGCTGCCATGCAGACTTGGTAGCAAATCTACCATCCGAAGTATCCTTCCACATAATCTGATTGTGCACCTCAGCAGTGATATGTATGTTCCCTATCCGTTCAGCAATAATATTTGGTACAAGCTGAAGTAGTTTGCCAATGTTTCATCCAGTATCATCAAATAATTCTCTAACCTGGATAGAAGAATGTGTCAAGTGAGGGTGATGATCAGCTAATGTAGACTCGCCTATCCAACAGTCATGCTAAAAGAATATCTGCCCACGCCCTAACTTCCAAGCAATAAGTGTCTCCGCCTGTGGGCCTATATGCTTCAGTCTCTTCTATACAGCTAAAGCATGTAAGAAATATTAGTCAGCAATGGATGGGTAACTTTACAATACTTACTCAGTAAAAACTGAGCCCATAATGACCGATGAGATCTAAATAACCACCAGAGCTTTAAGGAGAATGTATCAACAAGATCCTGCAGTCTCCTAAAGCCTAGTCCACACTCCTTAGTAGGAATACAAATGTCCTTTTATCTCTTCTAATGTAATCTAAGTGCATCATCTCTGGAGTTCCAAAGGAACCTAGCAAATATGTCATCTAACTTCTTCAAGATACCCTTAGGAGGCTTCATAATTTGAAGGAGATAGAGAGGAATAGAGGATATAACCGATCGAATCAAAGTAATCCGTCCTCCAAATGATAAGAGACTAGAGGTCCAGCTGGAAATCCTACTCCGGACTTTCTAGATTAAGTCATCATACAAGAAGATCTTCCTGACTTCTTTAAATAAAGGAACACCAAGATAAGTGAAGGGCTGTTGCTGATGTCAAAACCTTGTCAAATTCTCCAATCTGTGTATCTGACTAGTAGAAAATATCCTAGGTAAGATAATCCTGCTCTTAATTCTTTTCACCAACTGCCCAGAAGCCCCTTCATAGTGCTCAATACACTGTAATACTCATCTGATAGACTGATTCTGGCCATTGGAAAAAATAATCATATCATCTGTAAAAGACAAATGAGAGATAAAAGTATCACTCAATGTCTGTATGCCATTGAAGGAATATGATGATATTGCTGGTGAGTAGTTGTGAAAAATAGTCTGCAGCAATAATAAACAGCGATGGAGATATGGGATCACCTTGTTTGAGCCCCCGAGATGATAAAAAAATCCACATGGTCTGCCATTAAGTAGGACCGAGAATCGACACTCTGAAATGCACCTCCGTATCCGATCAATCCAAAGAGCATCGAATCCAAAATCTTCCATAAAGGATATCAAGAAGCTCCAATTCATACGGTCATAGGCCTTAGCCATATCAAACTTAAGGATAATATTACCCCCTCGCACTTTCGTATCAAGTGTATGTAGTAACTCTTGTGCAAGTAGGACATTATCCCCAATGAGCCATCCTGAGATGAATCCGCTCTGAGGAGTTGAGATGATCTAAGGTAGTAAAGAACTCAGTCGTGAATTTATCATCTTTGTAATCAACTTATTAAACATTGTACATAAGCTGATATGACGAAATTCTGACCACCTATATGCATTGTCTCGCTTTGGAAGCAAGACAATAGAAGTAGCTGCAAAACCCATAAGCAGGTGCCCAGCAAAGAAGTCCAAGACTGCCTAAAATACATCCTTTGATACTATGTCCCAACAGACTTGAAAAAAGTGAGAAGAAAACCCATCTGGCCAGCAACACTCAATACTAAAAATAGCCTCTCGCACCTCAGTGAAAGTAGGAGTTCGGTTAAGCTGCAAATTGTCCTCACCGGACACCAATCTATGTATAATACCAGGTCAAATAGGGTCGACAGGATGAGGAAGAGCCGACAGAAACTCGTGGAAGAAAGATACTGTTGAAGACTGAATAATCTCATAAGACTCAAACACCTCGCCAGAAGTTGAAGTAATAGACCGGATCCTGGCACGAATACGTTGTCCTTGAACTATAGAATGTAAGTATCAGGTATTATGATCACCCTTACAAGTCCAACGTGCCCCTGCCTTTTGTTTCCAAAAGGCCTCCTCAATAGATAAAGTACGGTTCAAAACTGCCTGAGCTTGATGCAAAGTATCACGATGGGAAGGAGAATGATCTCTGTCATGGTCTAACTCTGCCTCGTCCACCCTACACTATGCATCCCTAATCCTCTGAAAAATATCACCAAAAACATTTCGATTCCACCAATAAAGGCCCTATTTGAGCCTAAAAAAATTTTCCCAGAGAGCGGTCATTCCCGTAAGGTGGGTAGAAAATGACCACTTTTGAGAAACAAATCCTAGAAATCGTGATGCCTAGACCAAACATTGATGAATCGAAAAGGACGAGACCCCAAATCATCGTCAGAAGACCACTGAATGAGAAGATGTGATTGATCAGAAGTGCTTCGGTTTAGATGACGAACTTAAAACTGAGAACAAAATGAGTCAACTAGTGAGTTAATCAAAACTCTGTCCAGATGCTTCCAATCCCTCTCATTTGTCGATGTGTACTGACTTCCAGAATACCCTGCATCCGTTAAACTACAATCCATCATCATATCTGCAAAGTCTTAAGTATCCATATCAGAAGTATTCCTACCAGTACGCTCACCATTGTGAGCGATCACATTAAAGTGTCCTCCAACTGATAAAGAACAAATGTTTTAAAACAACTAAAATTGATAAATAGATTGGGATAAGTGTAGCATTAATATTTCTATTCAACTACCAAATAACGATTCCTAATTGACTCACTTCAATACGAGTTTAATTAAAATAAATTATAATTAAGAATGCCAATAAAATCAAATTCTCCAACAATTTGCATATACTTTTTGACATCACTTTTACTGCATTCAAGCACTTTATAAAAAATGTACATGGCGGCCTATACAATTAAATTCTTCAAGAAACACTCTAGTCCATGATTGGAAGAAATGTTTATTGCTTGCAATTTGCTGATTTGTGAAAATGGAAAATAAATACGAGTTGAAACTTGGGGAGAAATTAATATCTATGTCCTCAAATAATTGTGCGCTTGTGGAATCCAATTTCCCTCCATGATTTGATAGGGATATTTATATTATCAATTATTCCTCATAGTAGTAGAGTGATAAAATAGGTGAATATTACGGGCTAACTCACATAACCTAATTTTTAGGTCAACTCGACTCAATAAAAATTTGGCACTATAAAAATTGAATCTATTTGACATGGTATAATAAACTCGTCGGGCCAATTGGACTAACGTTGGATTGGCATGATATTGGGCCTGTAAATTGTTTTGCTCAAATCCTCACCTTGACGGAAATTTGCGACCAATCAAGGATAATTAAGGGAAGAAGATGGATTTTTTTTTTTATTTTTTTAATTATTTAGAAAATATATTAAAAAATTAAGTCAAGTTGGCCCGGTGGCTCAAAATCGGGCTTGATTGGCCCAATAATTTATTAGCCCGTATAAAATAAAGCTAAAACCAGTCCTACCCAGTTCTTGTGTGGCCCATCCCTTGTCGGATCGTGTTGAACTAGTCGATTCATTTGCCGCCTTTAATTCCTCATCTCCAAGTATCAATGGACTTGTGTAACAAATATATATTTTTTTCGAATTTTATAACTATTTTTTTATATATACTTTTGATAATGAATGTAGTATTGTGTCAATGCTTAATAGCATATCCAGTAAGCTTAAATTATAATTTAAGTTGATTTAATTGGTAAAATATTTTTTTATCAACATATTTTGTAGGATCCAAAATATATAAGTATTTAAAAAATAATTTTAGTTTTCTCAAATATAAACTTAATATGATTATCATAAGTAACCCAAAAAAGTGATTATATATTCAAACTGATGAAAATTTTTTAGTTGGCAGCCATACTATAACTGATTTTCTACGTAAACGTATGTGGTAACCTAGAAACGAATATAGTAAAATGAAGGTTAATAATAATGTCTTTAGAATAAAAAGGTTAAAATGCACTTTTTTTTTCAACATTTTATGACATGGCATAGCTATAAGTTGCATGGCATACATTTATTACGTGGAAAATCCATTGCGTTATGTTTGTCAATTAACTAATTTTATTAATCTGAAAACGCATAGGGGTGGCAGTGGGCTCAAGTAGTTTGCCAGCTTGTTTGGACGAGGCCCATGGGATAGTCAAAACTCATCAAAAGATGGGCCACGAATAGAGTAGGGCTCAAAATTGTGATAATTTCATCATATACTACAAAATATAAAATATTTCTTAAAATACTTGTCATACTTTTTTTATTATAAAAATACTGTTTTTTTATTTTTGTAACAGTTGTTGTTACATTTGTTATTTTGTTATTATAACTAAAATAACAAATGTAACAATAACTGTTACAAAAATAAAAAACAGTATTTTTATAATAAAAAAACATGACAAGTATTTTAAGAAATATTTTATTTATTGTGGTTATTTGTAAAAAAATCCCCTCAAAATTTAGTGGACGAGCCGGCCCATGGGCTCTTTCAATAGGCTGCATTTTTGCTTCCTATTGGCATTGTGACACGCTGCAAAAAATAGTTTAAAATTGCCTATAAGTCACTTACACATGACTTGTTTTAAATTAGGTCAAGATATTTTTTTAAATTGTGATTAAGTCATAATTTAAGCAATATTTTAAATTAATTCCAAAATACCCCTCTGATCCGTATTTTTCAAGGTGCATTTTTCTATCTCTACAAACCTCTTCTACATAGCTTGTAATCGGAAATTATAACTTCAATTTTGGCGACTATGTATAGTGGTACTACGAGAATGGAGGGTAGATCAATGATACGACGAGACTGGGTAACTTCAATTTCGGCGGAGGCGAAGGTGGAAGTGGAGGTTGAGCAATGGTAACTTCAATTTCGACCGAGGCGAAGGTGGAAGTGGTAACTTCAATTCCGACGACTGTGTATAGTGGTACCACGAGAATGGAGGGTAGATCAATGATACCACGAGAATGGATAACTTCAATTTCGGCAGAGGCGGAGGTGGAAGTGGAGGTGGAGCAATGGTAACTTCAATTTCGGCGGAGATGGAGGTGGAGGTGGAGGTGGAGGTGGAGGTGGAGGTGGGGGTGGAGCAGTGGTACCACGAGAATGGGTCTGTCTGTAAACATGTTGTAAATTCAGTGAAGCTTTTAGAAATATTCATCAGCTAATAGCTATTCCAACTGTTAATTCTTTGAATGCTGGTAGTCCTTCATCCTTGTCGGATAGTGTAGTTAGTTTTCTTCCTCTGGAAGATGTTTTGTCTCTCTTTTAAAATGCTACTGACGTTGCCATTTGAACAAAATGTGAGGACAACAAAATATGGGATGAGTGTATAAGTTAATGTTTAGGAAGTATATTTGTTGTGGCCATGATTTGTTGCTGATAATAGTAGTTTTAATTTCTGTAAGGATGAATGCTGGTAGCTCTTAGATTATTTCTTTGTGTTGTTAGTCATGTATGTTGTTTGATAATGTATTATAAAACAGTATCACAAAAAGTATCATAATGAAATTATATAGAATTCGCATACGTGTTTGATACTGTTTTAATCTATGATATTGTTCAATTATGGCAAGGTTTGAACCTGTGATACTGTTTGAATGTCTTAGTTTTAATTCATGATAATGTTTTGTGTTAGGTAATGTGCATTAATATAATTTGATACTGTTTTAATCCATGTTTTAATCTATGATACTGTTTTGCATAATATAGTATCAAACAAAACATATGACTAATTAAACAGTATCAAAGATAAAAACATGAAATCATAGTCATGTCTGTTGTTTGATACTGTATTATGCAAAACAGTATCACAAAAAACAGTATCATAATAGAAATGATCATAGAATTTGCACACGTGCTCAGAATTTTTATTATAATATGTTTTCGGAATGGTCTCGACGAGACGGTCAAGACCAGCCGCTTCGCTGCTGCCTATGATGGATTTTACCCGTTTGAAGTCGTCTATTTAGCTTAAAATGGCAATCTTTAATTTTTTTTTTCAAAACAGTATCACAAATTCTCTAAAACAGTATCATGGATAAATATATCTTTATTGAAGCCACCATTCATCTTTCTCTTGTTGAACATCCTTTGAACTTGATCCTTTTTCATTAACACTCTCAGTTCTTGATTGATCAAATCCTAGTTCTTCATTATCACAACAAGAATCATAAAGGTTCACTACAAGAATCATAGGTTTAACAATATCACAAAAAAATAGTATCACAATAAAACAGTATCACAATATATGCAGACTAGTAGTTGGTTAAAAAAAACCATTGTATATCAATATTTTGCTAAAATCTAAATAGAATATAACATAAGAAAAGTGGAAAGAATTGGTGCACATTCCTCTCAAGAAATACAAAAGAACACAACCAAGGGATTTAAGATTATCACGCCTGCTTTGTTCTGCAAAACAAGAAAATGTGATCCACATGTCATCATGCAGATAACCCATCATTTATCTTCCTCTTCTCCTGATCTAAACGAAAAAGAAATGGGTAGGAGTACTGTCTTAAAAGAAAGGCCAGAAAAAATGTCTATCAGCTCACCAATTCCAAGATGAGTATTACAACTTGCATAGCGTGCAGTCCCTGTTAAATTTTTGTTCTCCCTGCATAGAGAAAAATAAAGCAAAGTATACTCATCTTTATATCTTTGTTGTTGAAAATGAACTCGTATAAAACTATAAACCAAATCATATCATCACTCAAGTAGTAGCCACAAAAAAGAGTTAATATCTTTGTTTTTTTCCCAACATAAGTATGAAAAGAAAATGTTTTCTAACCAAATAAGATAAGGTTCAGAACACTTTTGTATCTGCAAAATAAAACAGTATCACAACAAAACAGTATAAAAAAAACAGTATCACAACAAAACAGTATTACAAAAAAACAGTATCACAACAAAACAGTATCACAAAAAAACAGTATCACAATAAAACAGTATCACAATTAGCGTTTTTTACAATTAAGGGTATGTTGGTCTTTTAGATCTAAAATATGACTTTAGTTGAATTAAGTTTTGAGCATATGACTTTAGAGCACATAAGTACCAAAACAGTGACCGGCCCTGAATTTACCCTTTTTTTTTTGGATAGTAAATTGTTTTAAAGAAAAATTTAATCCGAATGCTAGTGAGTAGCTCGAACTCGATTCGGCCCACGATCCCAATGGACAGGCCGAACCATTTTTTTTTTATTTTATATTTTTTACAAAAGGATAGTAAATTGTTTTAAAGAAAAACTTAATCCGAAGGTTGGTGGGCAGCTCGAGCTCGATTCGACCCACGATCCCAATGGACTGGCCGAGACCAAACCTTTTTTTCTTTTTACGAACAGAGCCAGCCTCGTGTGATGGGCCAAGCCGAACCCATGCCTCCTCGAGCTAAGTCGCCAAGTGACAGAGTGGTAAAAATTTTAAAATAAATTTAAGTTCAGTAACTTATTTGAAATTAAAAGAAACTTTAGTGACTTAATTAAAATAAATTAAAATTTAATATCCAATTAAAATTTTGCTAAAATTTCAGTTGACGGATAAAATTTTCCCTTCATTTATTACATGTGAAATGTGAGCTGAAATGAGTCTCTCATTGTGGAAACTCTTACTCATTATTGTATGCGGTAATGGGCAGCTGAGTACCGATCTAGTGCCCCCAAGAGGGCATTACATGTTGCCCACCTGCTGACACTTCAGCAAGTGGGTAACATGTAATGCCCCCTTGGGGGCATTAGATCATTATTCATGGGGAGCTAACCTACCATTTAAATTTTAAAGAATGGACACATGTAACACGACCTAAACTTAGGCCCCATTTGGGATTGATTTTGGAGCCCAACTTCTGATTCTCAAACAATTAGAAGTTGATTTAGACATTTGGCAAATTTTTTAAAAAGTGATTATAAAATAATCTGACTCACCTGACAGCAGATTTTGAGAAGCAGCAAAAATGCAGTTTTTCAGATTCTGCTTTTAGTTTTTACATTTATATATTATTAAAATATCAATTTCACCCATAATTAATTAAATTAATTCCTTTAATATCCTAGGTTTATTTTCTACATGATTTCACGTTATCTCCATATGCCTCCTCCACATTCTCCTTTTTCAACCTTTACGAATCAACATTACCGAATCAAACATTCAATGTACGATTATTTGGTTTTTTTATATTATATGAGTATGCTTTTATTTTTTAATTTTTATAAAATTTGAAATTTATTAGATGTTTATTATTTTTATTTTAAAATAACAATAGTGAATGCATTGTCTTATTAAATTTTTTTTGATAATATTACATGTTACTATAAAAGAAAAAAATAAATTTTACCACTCGTGATAATAATAATAATAATACAAAATAACATTATTATAATTAATGTCCTTTTAGTAATTTAATACTATTACAGCAATAAATTATTTTTGTTTATCAAACACTCAAATGCTGCTTTGCAAACATACAACAATTTTAAAATAAGAGACATTTATTTGATTCTTCTCACAGCTGATTCTTTTTACAGCACAGCGAAGCTGGCAGAAGCTGATTATCTTAAAAGCACAACAATACCAAACCAAGCCTTGTATAGCTTGAAGATCATAAAAGATTGGAAATATTGATAAGATAAATAATATGGAAAATAACATGTCAAATGTTTAAGTGTTGCATAGTGGAAAATTCTACTTTATACAAGATTTTGAAAGTTACCACAAAATGAGAGAATCATTGTACCAAATCTGTTGATGTATAAAGATGAATGTGCTTTAATAGAAATGAATGCACTTTCTACTAATTCTGGGAAATGTGCTTATTCTCATTTTTGAAGAATTTCATTAAATATTTTTATTTACCTTCCAACTCTAGATTTCTCTTCTTGTAAGAATCTTATACTAACACGTAAACTCAAGAAAGCGCTCCACGTTACAACCTCCAACCAGCAAAATCAAGCGTTGAATAAAAAATATGGGTCAAAAAGATTAATGAAATAACTAAGTCGACATGTACCATTCTAGAAGTGTTATTTGGACAAGTGATCATGTCATCATGGGAATTGTGGGACCAATAATGACATGCAGCCTTAATGTGTAGACTGTGTGGATTTGAGTGGAAGAGGAGAATTTGAACATCTCAATAAACAAAGTTGTTGAGGCGATTAACATGAAATTCAAAGTTCTTCTAAACAAATATTAGAAACAGATCAAAAAAATATTGCAAAAAACATAAAGTAAAAACACCAGGATTTGTTTGTCCCTACTTGAGGACAAGCAGTTCAGCCGATGAAATGCTTACTTCTATCTTTGAAGCTCTACAAACGTAGATCCGACCTCTTATGCACTATTAACACCATATTATGGTCAAGAAACAAGTTTACAAGAGATAATCCACTCATAATCACCCAAGATTCACTCATATAGACTCAGATCTAAACTATACATATGTCATACCTTTCACAACAGATTTACGAGTTAAACTCACAAGATTACAGTAATCAGAAGATTATTACTGTAGCATCATCAACTTCACAGACCATTGGAGAACAAATGATTCACCCACAAAAGAAGGAAATGAAAAGAAGAAGAAGAGTCTAGAGACGAATAGATAAAACAAAGAAAAGCTGCGCACCAACTGTGATGAAGACATAACCCTAATCTGAAGAATGGGCCTTTAAATACTCAGCACCAATGGCTTGGATCAAAAAGTAACAATCCAACGAATGAGAGAGTCTTTGAAGATTGAAGTTCAAAGATGCATTACGAGCAACACTTAAAACGCATTCTCTAAATAATTGGGCCAGACACATCTTTCATAGTGGGTTAATCATCATAGTAGACTTAATCATTGGGCTCAACATACCAATAAAAATAAAATAGAATTTTGAAGAAGTAGAAGAAGAAAGAAAAAAAACCATGTATATTGGTAGATAAATAGTCAAGTTTCAATGAAAAGAAGATAATGTAGTAGTTACAAAAGGAATTCTCTGGAAAAAACTTATAAACTTAATTTTATATTTTATGCATTACTAATTGTTATGTCTCCGTTTCATGTGGAGTCGTAGTAACCTCCACGTGAAAGTACATGGAGGCCCTATACACTTGAACGATCCAAGCCTTATGCTACTACCAGGCCAATGCGCCAATAGCCTAGGCCGTGGAGCCTAAGGACGCCTAGGGCTTACATCGATGCCTCAAAGGCCCAAGATGAGCCAACCCTAGCAGGTTGCCTAAAGATACAAAAAATCAAAAGCTCAAAATTTGAGGCAAAAACAAAGTGCCTTGTTGCATAGGCTGAAGCTAATTGCCTAGGCACTTTGAAGGCTCTACAAGGTCTGAAGAAGAAGCTCATAAACTATCAAACATAGGATTTGAGTGCCCTACAAGGTCAGAAGAAGAAGCTCATAGATTGTCAAACATAGGACATTGAACTAGAAATACTCTATTACAAATATTTGGTGACATGAACAATCATCGAGGTAGTTCCATAATAAAGTATGTGGTAGGGTATCAAGTCAAAATGCCATACATCATTTCATTCCGATAAGAAAAATATGAATGACTCGATGAGACAAGGCAAGAAGAAGCAATTTGGTGCCCCTGACAGTTATTATTAGTGTTCTAAAAAGTGTAAAATGTGGTTAGGCGTGGAAGCTAAGTTTCAAGTTTTTTTAAGTCTAGACGAGGCCTAGACGAAGGCGAGACGAGGACGATGGGTTAAAAAGTGTTTTCTTATTTTTAATATTAAAAAATATTTAAAAAATTCAAAAAACAAAAAGCGTCGCGCCTAGGTGAGACTAGGCACACTTTTTTGTTAAAAAACTCACCTAGGGGCGGCATTTTTTTTTTGAATTAAAAAAAAAAGCCGCGCCTAGGTGAGTTTTTTAACCAATAAGTGTGCCTAGTCTCACCTAGGCGCGGATCTGCTTCTTCTGGCGCATGATGGTGCGTGGGCCCTTCTCTCTGCGCGTGGTGTGCGACAAACGACTCCTCTAACTGTGGCGCACAACGTGGTGGTCAAGTGGTTGTGCATGGACTCCAACGGTGGTGCGTGTAGTGGCTTCAGGTGGCACGTGTTTTTTGGTGGATGATTTTTTAAGTAGATTACTTATTGGCTTATTTCTGACCTTCTGGTGGTGTTATTTTATTGGTGGAGCAACGATACAGCTAAATTGGTTGTTCTAAGATGGGTAGCGGTGGCCTTGGAACACGTGAAAATTTCTTCCATCTCTCCTATAAATATGGACAACAGATTTTTCTGCTGAGTTTGCATTTTCTTGAACCCTTCTTATTTAATTTTATAGTTTGTTAATATTATTTGAGGGAAAAACAAACTAGGTGGCCTGTGCGTACAACCCTTAGTATAATTTGTGACTTTATTAAGTTGTGTGTTGATAAATTGTGTTTGCGTGTCATCTTGGATAGTAATTGGCAAATATATTGGTTTTGTGTTTGCATTTGTGTGAGCAAAGTTTATATAAACTTTTTCAAAATCATTCTCATTCATAGACGATTTTCCATCCATGGGTTCGCGGGTTGAATTATCACAATTCGTTGGAAATGGTAATTATTCAATTTAGAAACAAAAAATGAGAGCTATTCTGGTTCAACAAAGGGTTTCTAAAGACCTTGATGATCCATAAAAAATTTCTTATGAATTAAAAGCTAAACATGATCAAATTGAGGAGATGAATAAAATTGCATACAGTTCTATCATATTGCACCTATATGATAATATTGTTAGACAAGTTGATGATGCTAAGACTGCTAGAGAATTGTGGAAAGCTCTTGTCAAGTTGTTGTTGACAAAAACTTTGCCAAATAGGATTTATTTGCTAGAAAATGTTTTCAGTTGTAAAATGACTCAGGAAAGGATCTTGAATCCAATCTTAATGATTTTAGCAAAATTGTCAAAAGCTTGGCCCACAATGATAAGAAATTTGATAATGAGGATCTAGCTATTATACTTTTGAATTCTCTTCCTGATTCTTATAGAGATGTTAGGAATGCGATTAAGTATGTTAGAGGTGTTTTGACTCAAGCTATTGTGATAGATGCTTTGAGATTAAAGGATTTAGAAGTCAAGAAATAGTCTAGGGGAAACATTAGAGAGGAGAGTTTGTTCATTAGAAGGAGAAATGAAATGAGAGAGAACAATTACCAAGGAAAGAAGGGCAGGAAAAAATCTAATGGTAGGTCTAAGTGTAGAGATAAAGACAATATGAAATGCTACTATTGTGGAACGTTGAGACATTTCAAGAAAGATTGCTATGAGCTTAAGAGAAAAACGAAGCAATAGCCAAATGAAGATCAAAATGTTGCTGCTGTTGGAGATGTCCTAGATTTACATGTTATGACAGTGTCTGATGGTGAGATTGACCATGAGTGGATATTAGACTCAGGTACCACATTTCATATGTGTCTCGTGAGGTATTGGTTATATAACTATAGATAAATTGAACCTAGGAAAGTATACATGGGGGATAACAATTCACAAATAGTTGAAAGAATATGTGACATTGTTATTATGATGCATGATGGCATTGTCCGACCACTTCTTAATGTTAGGTTTGTCCCAAACCTTAAGAGAAATCTTGTTTCCTTAGGAGTTCTTGAAGATGAGGCCTACATGTTAAAATCTGATTTTGGTACTTTAAAGATTCTTAAAGGTTCTCTAGTAGTTATGAAAGGTCCCAAGAGGAATGTGTTGTATTACTTTCAAGGTGAAACCTTACATGCCAAAGATTCAGGATTGGTTTCAATCAATACTGATAGATCAGATCTATGGTATAAGAGGATGGGACACATTGGGAACAATGGGCTAAAATATATTAGTGACTAGAATTTACTAGGTAAAGACACTGTTGCACCTTTGAACTTTTTTGAGACGTGTGTTCTAGGAAAATCACATAGAGTCAGCTTTGAGATATGTCAACACAGCACTAAGAGTCCATTAGATTACATTCATGCAGATTTATGGGGTCCAGAAAAACAGCCTACACATGTTGGGAACATGTTTTTCTGTCCATTGTTGATGACTACTTTAGGAAGGTTTGAGTTTTCCCACTTAAGTCAAAATTTGAAACTTTTAGCAAGTTTAAGTCCTGGCATACCTTAGTTGAAAATCAAATGGATGAAGGTGTAAAAACTTTTAGGACAGGCCATGGTTTAGAGTTTTGCAACTTTGAATTTGATAACTTTTACAAAGAGAGAAGTATCACGATGCATAGGACTGTGAGAAATACCCCCCAACAAAATGGGGTAGCTGAGATGATGAATTGGACTTTAATGAATAAAGTCAGATGTATGTAGATTAGTTCAGTGTTTGCCAAAGAATTTTGGGCTGAAGCGTTATGTACTGCAGCTTGTTTGATTAATAAGTCTGCTTCTAGTTCTGTTAACTTCGAAACGCCCCAAGAGTTATGGTCTGGAAAATCTCCAGATTTGTCACACATTAGAGTGTTTAGGTGTGCTGCTTATGCACATCAGGTTGATGGTAAGTTAGACCCTAGGGGTACTAATTGTGTTATGTTAGGATACCTAGAGAGAGTCATTGGGTTTAGATTGTGGATTTTAAGTGTTAAGGGTATTACGATAATTAACAGTAGAGATGTGAAGTTTAATGAGCTTGATCTGCATTGTCTAAAAACTCCAGAAAATCTGGTTAAACAAAGTGAAGAATGAGAATCTTCTACTGGGAAGAAGATTCAGACTGAGGTGAAGAGATTATATGCTAATCAAGATGTTAGAGAACCTGAACAAATTGATCCTCAAGTTGAGATTGAACAAGAAGAAGTCTTAGAACAACCTAAACTAGAAATTCTTGAAACTTTGGTTCTGACTAAGAACAACTTGAAGATACTAATTTGAGAGATTATCAATTAGTAAGAGATATGGAGAGAAGACATGTAAGAACAAATTTGAAGTACATTTCTTCAAATTTGATGGAGTTTGTCCTAGTTTAAGGTAAAACCTTGGAGTCAGTTGAACATTTTTCTTATGAAGAAGCTGTTAACTGTAAAAATTCTGAAAATTAGAAGAAGGCTATAAGAGAGGAGATCCATTCCTTAGACAAGAATGATACTTGGAAGTTGGTTGAGAGACCAAATAATTAAAAAGTAGTACGTTGTCCCTTTAAGATACAAGGCTAGGTTGGTAGCTAAAGGATTTCTCAGAGAGAGGGGATTGATTATAATGAGGTATTTTTCCCCGTGATTAAGTATAAGACTATCATGTTAGTATTGGCCTTAGTTATCCAATTCAATTGGGAATTAGACAAACTAGATGTTAAGAATGCTTTTCTTCATGGAGAGTTAGACGAGGTCATTTACATGTTTCAACCTCAAGGCTTTGAGATGAAAGGAAAGTCTGAGCTTGTGTGATTGCTTAACAAATCCTTGTATGGTCTTAAGCAGAGTCCTAGGCAATGGTATAAACGTTTTGATGCTTATGTTGATGCATGCTTATATTATAATAACACTAAGATAGATTGTGAAGTTTATTTGTTGTTATATGTTGATTTGTTTGTAATAGTAAAGTTGAAATCATAAAAATGAAAAAAAATTTGAAATCTGAATTTGACATGAAAGACTTGAAATATGCAACAAAATTTTTGGTATGGTTATTAAAGGAATATGGCTGAAAATAGATTGACTAATAATCAAGAGTCTTATTTAAAAAAGATAATAACCAAATTTGGTATGAAATTTGCTAAGTCTGTCAATGTACCATTAGCTGCACACATGATTTTATCATTTGCTCAATATCCTAAAACTGAAGAAGAAAAACAGGAAATGAGTAATGTTCCCTATCCTAATGCCATTGGTTCTGTAATGTATTTTATGATTACCATTAGACCTGACCTAGCTTATACAATTAGTTTCTTAAGTAGGTTTATGTCTAACCCAGCTAAACATTATTAGATTGCTCTTAAATGGCTATTGAGATACCTAGATGGGACTGTTAAAAAAGGGTTAGTGTTCGAAAAGAGGAGTGATAAGTTTGAGCTTAAATGTTATGTAGATTTTGACTTTGCATGGGATAAAGATCTGAGGAAATCTACCACTTCTTATTTCTTCATGTTAGATGATAATTGTATCACTTGGAAATCACAGTTGCAACTCCAATACTGAAGCTGAATATTTTGCACTAACTGAAGCATTTAAAGAATGCATGTGGCTGAAAGGCCTTTTACATAAATTGAACTTCTTGAATGAAATTGCTATGACCTTTACTGATAGTCAAAGTGCTTGAATGTTATGTAAAAATCCTGTATATCAAGAAAGATCTAAGCATATTGAAGTGAAATACCATTTCAATATTGTGAAGTTAGCTTCTGGTGAATTTAAATTGCTTAAAATTGTAACTGATGATAACCCTACATATGTTGGAACCAAAGTACTTGCTGCCGGTAAGTTTAATAAGTGCATATCAATTTTGAATATTGATACGGGTTAACTTGTGTGACATGTACTTGCTGCAGTGGGGGATTTGTGAAGCAGGTAATAAGACCACAAAAGAATAGCACATGTAACCACGAAACTTGGTAGTGAATTTGTGATCCATGTTGAAGTTTGTGAGAATGTGGTCACTAAATCCACTTGGCATATTGTGTTTTGTATGGATAAAGTGTGGACCGTTAGATATAATAGATGGATGAGATCTTACTAGGACTTAATATATATATTATGTTTGTCTTCTTCATCCAGGTTAGAAAAGCAAGGAGTGAAAAATCTTTATTCTTTTCTCAAATTGAGATTAGACTAAGTTGTTGAAAGTCTTGGTAATTTCCGTTTGATTGGTTGGTGAACAAATCCAATTGCCATTCCCTTATATTGCATTGCAGTGTTCATTGTGGCAAGAATCTAAGCCCACAACTTCAATCAAAACAAAGGAGCAACAACATAGTATTCTTTTATTTTTCACATTCTAATGAGTTTGTAATGATTATTATTGTTATCAATCTCAACAGTGGAAGCGAAGGCGTGTCATAATTGGGATAAAAATAACTTTTTGATTTTTGATTTTTTGTTTTGCGAAAAATGAATAAGAAAGATATGTGTTATATGTACTATTGATTATCCATCTCTTTCCGAACCTTTACTTATAATTGACTTATTTGATAATATTTTTCACAAGTAGAACTATCAACCACTCAACCGTCTTTCCAATATCTTTATTAGTGATTTTTTCTTTTATGTTTTTAGTTATGAAGGCTGTTAACACAACCAATGAAAGAAAGAGTAAGATTTAACAACCTCTATAAATGCAAACACCGTTGGTTGATAAAACATAGAAGATCAATTCAACATCATCCAATCCAAATGTGAATCTTTCACGTCTAACCTTAGTTTTCAGAGAAATTTACACATATATACTAGTTTTTGAATAGAAATTAAAATATACTTGACGTTATAAAATAATAAAAATGACTAATTTATGATTGTATCAATTGAAGAATACTGGACATTAAAATCTATCTTATTTATAGAATATTTCATTCTTGAAAATCAATACAACCATTTCAATTGAAAATATTATTCCAAAAATTCCTCTCAATCTTATTTTTGAAATTCAAATTCTCCTAATCTATTCAATAAATTCAATGTTGCGTATCTGCTTCGTCTCCGGCATTATTTTCATAATTTAAGAATATCAATAATATTATTAGAAAACAATCGCAAGAAACCTATTGCAAAGAAAATACAAAATCATTAAACATCCAATACATGTAATTACATAGTACAATCTTCTAACTTCTTGGATGATTGCCATAATTGAGTCTGGACGTTTTTTCAACATATAACATAAATGAAATACAGTTTTATAAGAAGACTGATTTGAAGTAACAACACAAAGCAACACATAAATTTTTGTACAAGAATGTGGTAACAATTAACCAATAACTAATTTGAAGTAACAACTTGCAACATCGTATACTTGTATATAAAGGTATATAATGTTCGACTACGTACTTCTGTCAATCAAGATAATTAAATACCACCATACATCGTAGCATAATGCAATAATATTCAATAGTAGCCAAATTATATTGTCCTAATGATTTTTCTTCAAGATGGAAAGGATGCACACGATTTTTGCGTTTGGATTTGATTTGTTACCTCTATGCATCGTAGCCATCTCATAATTTGAGAAAAATCGATTTGAAACAAAAATCTAATGAAAGGTTGAAGAAAAGAGATGATCATAAAAGTATAAAATTTTCGTACTTAAGTAGTATTTGAAATTAAAATAGATTTGATTTAAATGGCGAGCATTCAATGCGTAGGAAGAAGGGTAAATTAAGATTGTTAAATTTGGCAACGATATGATTAAATCTCTTAATAGTAGCTGTAACAGTTAATAAATAATAAATTAATTATTTTTATATGGTAACAGTACAATATAAATAATAAATAGTAATTTTATAAAAAAATTATCTAGAAAAGGTCAATTTTTTTTTTTTTTAAAAGTAGATACATATATAATTTTCACTAGTTTTCATTGAGGAATGCAAAAAAGGGCTATGTATTGCTGAACATTCTCAACCTACCCCCCATCTCACAAGCTAGATCTGACATGAGCCTTTATTTTTTTTAAAAGACGCATTTTCAAGTCTACATGACCCATAAGGCTGGGCACCACATGTCCCAGCTCAAGAGATTGGTCGGGCTACCCTAGTCAAAACCTGACTATTCTATTTTGACACTCCTGACCCCAGTCAAAATCCAACTGCTCCATTTTGACACTCCTGATTGATTAGTTTCATGAGAGGATAGCAAACAACATCAGTTTCTAGTTTTATATTATTTTGATACTCAACACATATAACGAAATGAATAATTGAACATAGAATAAAATGGAGAGAAAGTGCACTCAATTGAGTGTTCTACATTATATATCTGAAGAAAAGAAAATTGGATGCCTACAAGAGAGTAGAGTAGTTGCCTTTTATACATTCATTTAGCTAATTAACTAACTATAACTGACTTGTAACTAACTAACTAACTTTAACTAACACAACTAATATTTGATATATGTATTATTTTCATCAGAATGTTTCCAAGACTCCCCCCAAGAGATATATATATATATATATATATATATATATATATATATATATATATATATATATATTAATTAGTCTCATCTTGTCAACCAATTCTCTGAATTGTGTAGGTTGTAGCGCTTTAGTAAGAGCATCAACAATCTGGTTTTTAATTGAAACATGTAGAGTATTCAACACCCCATCTTGGATCTTTTCTTTAACTAGATGACAGTCTATCTCTATGTATTTGGTTCTCTGATGGAAAATTGGATTTACTGCTATACATAATGCATCTTGATTATCACAATACAGCATTGCATATTTGGAATGGTCAACACCAAATTCTTTTAATAAAGATAATAGTCAAGTTAATTCACATGTTGTATTTGCCATTGATCTGTATTTAGCTTCAGCTGATGATCTTGACACTGTATTATGTGTCTTAGACTTCCAAGATACCAATGAATCTCCAAGAAATACACAGTATCCATAAATGGACCTTCTAGTGTCAGGACAAGCTGCCAAATCTGCATCTGTGAATATTTTTAACTAAACATTAGTAAGTGGAAAATTTGCTTCAACATAGGCCTTCAAAGAAACATCTGATTTGGAAGGCAAGAAGAGTCCTTGGCTAGGTGTGGACTTAATGTATTGAGAAATCCTACGAGCTACTGTCAAATGAGGTTCCATTGGCTTAGTCTGTTAACTCACTATGTCAAATTAGGCCTATTGATAGTAAGATACAACAACCTTCCAATCTTCTGTACATAGATGGATCACTTATCAATTCTCATTTATTTTGACTTAACTTCAAATTTGCTTCCATTGGAGGGTGGGCTGGTTTACATCCTAAGAACCATTCCTCAGATAATAATTGTAGTGCATATGGTAATTGTAGTGCATATGGTCTTTGTGAAACTGATATGCCACTTGGAGACCTAACAATCTCCAATCCAAGAAAAAACCTAAGAGCCAAAATCTTTCTGTTTAAATTTTGAATCCAAAGATTGTTTCAACATCCCAACTACTACCTCATAGTTACTAGCTATTATTATGTCATTCACATTTACTAGAGTAATAAACATTGAAATATTTCTTCTAATGAATAGAGAATGGTCTTTAGCAGAATGAGTAAACCCTTCCTTAATTAAAACATTAGTGAACTTAGTATTCCACTGTTTGGAGGCTTGTTTGAGACCATATAAAGATTTATTTAATTTGCATACAGGGTTTTTGAGTGTATCAGTCTCCCTCTTAGGACTATATCCAGATGGAATAGACATATACACTTCCTCTGGTAAATCACCATGCAAGAAAGCATTGTTGACATCATACTAGTATAGAGACCATCCATAAACTGTGGCTAGAGCTAGCACAAGCTTGATAGTAACTAATTTTGCTACTGGAGCAAATGTATCAAAATAATCCACCCCTTCTTATTGAGTATAACCCTTTGCCACAAGTTTTGCTTTCTGCCTTTCTATATTGCCATCATACCTATGCTTTATCTTGAAGACCTATTTACAATCAATTGGTTAATGGCCATAAGGAAGTTCATCAATGGACCACGTGTGGCTGTCTTCAAGAGCTTTTAATTCTGCTGCCATGACTGCTTTCCATTCAGTAATACCACAAGCTTGTGAGTAATGTTATGGTTCAAAATATGTTGAAAGTGACATAACAACCACTTTAAAACTACAACTCAACTTTTCATATCCTAATACTTGGGAGAGTGGATGCATAGTAGAATTATTTGCTGTTATAGCCCCACAATGATAGTCATGAAGGTAACTAGGCTTCTTAACCAATATGCTGGACCTTTTGTGGACTACTGGTTCATTGGAAGATCCATTCGGATAAAAAAAACATGATGATTAGGTTGGTAAACTGAGTTGTGATCATCTATTGGTTCACTAGAAGAATCATTCTAATTAGAAACATGATGACCAGGATGACAAGATGAGTTGAGATCAAATGCTAGAAGTGGTAGTACAGTTTCTGATAGAAGTTGGGATATGTTTTCTGAAGATGTTTTCCTTGTAGGAATCAACTACAATTCCTGGCACAAAGCAATGAAAATGGCATTGATTGCTAAGAATAAACTGTGTTTTGTCGATGGAACAATCACCAGACCTCCAAGTGATGATCCTACATTCAATTACGGGTCTAGATGCAATTCCATGGTCATGCCTTGGGATTGTTCATGATGTATCTAAGAATATTGTAGAAAGTGTGATGTATATTGATAATGGAGTTGAGATGTGGAAGGATCTCCATGATCGATTTCACCAAAGCAATGGACCTATAGTTTTTCAGATTAAGCAGATGCTAAATACTCTTTCACATGGTTCAAATGATGTGGGTAACTATTTTACTAAGATCAAGACACTTTGGGATGAATTGAAGGAATTTAGACCATTTCCAATCTGTCAAGGTGGTGGAATAAAGGATCTGGAGGATTATCAACAACAAGATTATACCGTCCAATTTCTCATGGGTTTAAATGATTCATATGGTCAACTTAGGGCTCAAATTCTCATAATAGATCCCTTGCCTCCTATTAATAAAGTATTTTCTCTGGTTATTCAAGAAGAGAGACAGAGGAGCTTGACTTCCTCTCCAATCCTACCTAGTGAGCTGCTTATGGAGCTTTTCCTAATAATTCTAATAGCTTCAAAGGGAAGAAAGATAAGCCAACATGTATTCACTATGGATATCTTGGACATATTGTTGACAAATGCTACAAACTCCAAAGAACAAAGACAATACTTATGTACCAAAAGGAAAGCAAGACAATTACCAGAAATCAATCTCAAAACATTGCATGACAACTCAGACCTTCGGCTCATCAAGTTTCCATGGGATCAGTGTACTGAGGTTGGAAGCAATGCTTCATCTAATAAATTGTCATCCAATCAATGTCAACATCTAATTTTATTTCTCACTAGTCAGTTGCAGACTATCTCAAAAGAATTTTCAGATCAACCATCCTGCTCCAACTTTTTTGGTATAACTTTTTCTATACCTAGTCATACTTGGATTCTTGATACAAGAGCTACATATTATGTATGCCACGACTTGAGTTATTTAGTTCTTTTGATGAATCTGTTTTTGCCTCACATGTGCCTTTTCCTAATGGTCAAAATGCTAACATTTCCAAAGTTGGTACAGTAATGCTTATCCCCCAGATAATAAGCTCCTCTGTCTATCTTCTTAGATAACCAGAGAAAATACTTTATTAATAGGAGGAAAGGGATTCATCATGAGAATTTGAGCCCTAACTTGACCGTATGAATGATTCAAACCCATGAGAAATTGAAGGGTGTAATCTTGTTGTTGATAATCCACCAAATACTTCATTCCACCACATTGACAAATTGGAAATAGTCTAAATTCATCCCAAAATGTCTTGAGCTTAGTAAATTAGTTACTAACACCATTTGAACCTTGTGAAAGAGCATTTAGCATATGCTTAATCTAAAAACTCTAGGTCCATTGCTTTGGTGAAATCGATCACGGAGATCCTTTTACATCTCAACTCCATTATCAATATACATAACTTTCTACAATATCCTTAGCTACTGATAAGTGCGTTTTATGTACTTATTTTGGCCTTTGAATTAATCATTTATACCGTCATATAGTTGCTTTTCTACTTAATCTAGTCTATTATTGTTCTATTTCAGTTTTGGACGCGTTTGTGAACAATTGGAGAAGATTGGACCAAAAGAGCAATAAATTAGAAGGTAACTCATAAGTTCGGGGAGTCAATTGCACTCAAGACCTAAAGTTTAAGGACCAAATTGGAGAGTGTGAAAACTTGAAGGATCAAATATGGAGATTACAGAAAGTTGGAGGATTGATGAAGACAATATTAAAGCTTGAGGACTAAAATGACCAAGATCGAAAGTATGGGACCAAACATAAAGCTTTGGAGCAAAAAAGACTGAATCTGCAATTAAAAATTAAAGTTGGGACCAAATAATATATATATATATAGAAGCTTTGGGGACCAGGAGTGCAATATGGTCATTGGAACACATTTTGGCAGAATTGTTACTGTTTGCCGCGGTAAAATCGCGGTTTGCAAACTGAGATTTGACCGCGGCAATGCGCGTCTGCCGCCTGTCTAGTTACTTTTTAGCTTATTTTTAATTCTAGTCGAGGTCTTTTTCGTCTTTTCATGTACACAAGTTCCAAAACTAGTAAAACACTATATAAAGACCAAAGTTAGGACAAAACAAGGAGGATTTTTGGAGAGCCAAACTTGGAAGAAGACAGAAGATTTCAAGAGAAGACAACGTCTTGGCGATCAATAGTTCTTTCTGAAGATTTCTTCTCCTTCAATTCATGCCGGGTTCTATCAATTCTTGTATTTTTAGTTTAATTATGTTCTTTTAATTTTCTTTAGCCAAGGTAAACGATGAAATCTTGTTTTAATTAAATGATTATTTCGTTATTCGTTTAATTCTTTTTTAGAGCTTTAATGTTCATGGTTCATTCTTATTGGATTAATTAAATAGAATCTTTTTCATCTTAAATATCACGTATTTCTGATAGTTGGATATTGATTTAATTAATCCATGCTTGATACTTAAATATGTTCTATTAATTGCTTTTGATTTTTCGTCATCTTTTATTCGAATTGGGATACATAGAATGCTTAGAGATTCTTTGATTCTTTGTTTGCTTTCAATGGAACTTGATACGAAAAACGCTTAAGTAATTTATGTTTGAAGTATAAGGGGAGCCTATATTTGATTTTCTTCTTTTGGAATTAATTGATAAATCTTTCGGGACGACAATAGATTGATTTCGTGTTGTCGTGTGTTTTTGGAAATTAATCAATAATTGGATAATTGATAAGTTAAACAATGGTGGATTCCGAAATCTTGGTATTTTACACAACTTGATTCTTCAACCTAAGTGTTTTTAGCTTATTTAATTAGTCTTTAAGTTAAACCCTTTCAACAACAATCTTTCGACTCAACTAGCATAGAATACTAGTTAATTAGGATTAAATTACACTTTCTCCATTGCAGTCTCTGTGAGATCGACCTCGTTACTACTTTTATATATTCCAATAGATTCGTACACTTGCGAGTTAATTAATATTTGACATCAAGCTTTTGGTGCCGTTGCCGGGGACTGCGTCTGAAGGTTAATCTACTCTCAGTTAATTTTATTCTTGACTAGTTATAATTTAGGATTTTATTTGTTTAATTTTATTTTATTTAAAAAAAAAGATTTTCATTGTGCATGCTTGGTCGTAGATCTCTGGATATTAAGCTAGAACTTCTAGATAGTGAGATTGAAAGAACTTTTTACCAGAGAACACGACCTACCAATTTAGATAAGATTGGAGGAACCGAAGCAATAGTAGTTATGGGTGATGAAATTGAGGAGAGACTTTTTAGAGACTATTTTAATCCATTAGCTAATTTGAGCACGTCATGCATACAATACCCACAAGTAACTGCTAGAAATTTTGAGCTAAAACCGAGTGTGCTTAATTGTCTTCCATCTTTCTATGGTTTAGATAGTGAAGAACCCTATAATCATCTGATAGATTTTTATGCTGTATGTGAGACATTTAAATAAGAGAATGTTTCTCCTGATAATGTTAAACTTCGTCTGTTTCCCTTTTCTCTGAAAGATAGATCTAGATTATGGTTTAATACGTTACCTGCTAATAGTATTACATCTTGGGAATAAATGGTTGCTAAATTTTTGAATAAATAATTTCCTGTTCACAAAACTAATGCTATTCGCAGGAAAATTTCAGAGTTTGTACAGAGAGACGAAGAACCATTCTATGAAACTTGGGAGAGATTCAACGGGCTTCTCATGAAATGTCCACATCATGGTTATGAAAAATGGCATTTATGCCAATATTTTTTGGAAGATTTACTATCACATATTCAAGAGTGGTTGATGGCCACAAGCGGTGGAGAGCTTATGTCTAAGAATGCTACAGAGATTTGGAGCTTCTTTCAAAAGTAGGCTGACAATTCACAACAGCGGAGTTGATCTTCTAGAACTGAACCAAAGAAAATGAGAATTTATGAGATTCACAGCAGTGAACCTAGCTCAGAAATCAAAGAAGTCAAATGCATGATAGAAGATATTTCTCGCAAGTTGACCTCATTGACAGCCAATAGTCCTACAGAGCCAGAACGATGTACTGATCAAGCTAATGTCCTCAACATGATGAGAAAACAGCCTTACAATCCTTATTCAAACACATACAACCCAGGATGGAGGGACCACCCCAATTTTTCTTGGTTACAAGGTGTTCAACAGGATAGCACGGCAGGTTTAGCCCCTCAGCAACCTACCAAACAATTCAACCAAAATTTTTCACAGCCAAAACCATGGGAGGAAGCAATTCAAAACTTGACAAAAACTACACAAGCTGCATTAGAGCATCAAAATCACACCATTACCGAGTTCAAGAAGGAAGTGCGCACTAGCCAGAACTCACAGGCACAATCTATCTCCAATATGGAGAACATGATGGGGCAACTGGCTTCATCAGTACAACAGTTGGTAACAACCATTGAGAAAGGTAAATTTCCTAGTCAGCCATTTCCTAATCCTAAAGGAGTGCACAATATTGGGACCGATTCAAGCAACCAGTAGGAGGAGGCTAAATCCATCATGACTTTGAGACGTGACAAATTGTTTGACAACAAAGTGGATATTTCAAATAAAAACACATCTCAACCAGTTTCTCCAGGTAATACCTCAACTGATGATTCAGTCCAGAAAGCTCCCAAAGAGGACAATGAGCCATCCTACATTCCAAAAGCCCCATTTCCTCAGAGGCTAACAAAGGTAAAGCAAGGTAGTTCTATCAATGACATGATGGAAATCTTCAAGTAGGTAAGCATAAATATTCCTTTACTTGATGTTATTAAGCAAGTTCCTGCTTATACTAAATTCTTGAAGGACTTATGTACGAAAAGAGACAATTACATGTGCGCAAAAATGCATTTTTAACTAAACAGGTTAGCTCTATAATTCAAAGCAACACCCCTCCAAAATTTAAAGATCCAGGTTGTCCTACTATCTCATGCATCATAGGAAACCATAAAATTGAGAAGGCTTTGCTAGATTTAGGAGCTAGTGTCAATCTTCTTCCTTACTCTGTGTACATGCAACTTGGACTAGGTGAGTTAAAACTAACATCTGTTATTTTACAACTTACTGATAGATCTGTGAAAGTACCTCGTGGAATTGTAGAAGATGTTTTGATACAGGTTGACAAGTTTTATTTTTCTGTTGATTTTATTGTACTTGATACTCAACCTGTACGAGACTCTACAAAGCATATTCTTGTGATTTTTGGTCGCCCTTTTCTAGCAACATCTAATGCTGTAATTAATTGCAGGAATTGAGTCATGCAGCTGTCTTTTGGCAACATGACAATTGAATTAAATGTTTTCAATGTCAACAAGCAACCACATGACAATGAGGATGTTACTGATGTTGATATGATAGAGGCATTAGTTGATGACTCTTTTGTTTCCATTAATTTTGATGATGCTTTAATGATGTGTTTAACTCATTTTGGTTCAGGTTTTGATGTTGATAATGCTATAAATGAAGTAAATACTTTGCTTGAGTCAACACCTGTCATGGATACAACTAAATGGAGACAGAAAATTGAACCACTTTCGATAAGTGAAAAGAAGAACATCCCGTCAGTCCAACAACCACCAAAATTAGAGTTTAAAGCATTGCCTGATACTTTACAATATGAATTCTTAGGAGAGGCCGACACTTTACCCGTAATTATCTCTTCTTTCCTTGATGATGCACAAAAATGTAAGCTGTTAGGTGTTTTAACTGAACATAAAGAGGCGCTAGGATGGACCATTGCTGATATAATAGGTATAAATCCTGTAGATTGTATGTATTATATTCATCTTGAGGAGAATTCTAGGTCTACTAGAGAGATACAACGTAGGTTAAATCCTAACATGAAGGATGTAGTGAGAACTGAAGTGCTTAAATTATTAGATACTGGAATTATTTATCCTATTTCCGATAGCAAATGGGTAAGTCCAGTACATGTCCTAAAAAAAATCAGGTATCACAGTAGTTACTAATACAAACAATGAATTGGTTCCAACTAGAGTAACTACAGGATGGCGTGTTTGCATTGATTATAGAAAATTGAACTTAGTCACTAGAAAAGATCACTTCCCTCTTCTATGCATTGATCAAATGCTTGATAGGCTAGCATGTCATGATTATTATTGTTTCTTAGATGGTTATTCTGGTTATAATCAAATTCCTATAGCTCCAGAAGATCAAGAGAACTACTTTCACTTGTCCTTTTGGAACATTTGCATATAGAAGAATGTCATTTGGTTTGGGTAATGCACCTGCTACTTTTCAAAGATGCATGCTTAGTATATTTTCTGACATGGTTGAGAGGTTTCTTGAAGTGTTCATGGATTATTTTTCTGTATATGGAGACTCGTTTGATGAATGTTTGCGCCATCTAACCTTAGTTTTGCATAGATGTGAAGAAAAGAATTTAGTGTTAAATATTGGGAAAAATGTCACTTCATGGTGAAACAAGGTATTGTTCTTGGTCACATTATCTCTAGTAGTGGTATTGAAGTTGACAAGGCCAAAGTTGATCTTATCTCTAATCTTCCACCTCCAAAATCAGTGAAAGAAGTAAGATCATTCCTTGGGCATGCTGGTTTTTATAGACGATTCATTCAAGACTTTAGTAAAATCTCTAGACCCTTATGCAATTTACTTGTTAAGGATGTACCTTTTGTCTTTAATGATTCTTGCTTAGAAGTTTTTGAAAAATTAAAAACATTGTTGACCACTGTACCTATCATTCGACCACCTGATTGGAATTTGCCTTTTGAACTCATGTGTGATGTATCTGATTATGCTATAGGCGCAGTTTTAGGACAAAGCTTAGATCGGTTGCCTTCTGTTATTTACTATGCTAGTAGAACTCTTAACGATGTACAATTGAATTATTCTACTACAGAGAAAGAAATGCTAGCAGTTATATTTGCATTAGATAAATTTCGATCTTATCTTGTAGGGTGTAAAGTAATTATTTTTTCTGATCATACTGCCCTCAAATATCTTCTCACTAAAAAAGATGCTAAACCAAGGTTGATTCGGTAGATTTTACTTTTGCAGGAATTTGACATTGAATTTAGAGATAATCTGAAAATGTTGTAGCTGACCACTTATCTCATTTGTGCTTGATTCTGTACAGGAAAAACTACCGTTAAATGAGTTGTTTCCAGATGAACAACTCATGAATGTTGATGTTGCCCCTTGGTTTGCTGACATAGTTAATTATCTTGTTACAGGCTAACTTCCTGAACATTGGACTAAACAAGATAAAACTAGGTTCCTAGTTGAAGTGAGGAATTTCTTTTGGGATGATCCTTATTTGTTTAAATACTATGCTGATCAAATTATAAGGAGATGTGTCCCAGAAAGTGAATTCCACAGTGTTATATCCTTCTGTCATGACCACGCTTGTGGAGGCCATTTCAGTGCTAAAAAGACTACTTTTAAAATTTTGCAATGTGGTTTTTACTAGCCTACTATTTTTTGTGACACTCATGTTTTCTGTTCTTCATGTGACAGGTGTCAACGCATGGGTAGTATTTCAAAACGAAACATGATGCCTCTTAATCCTATTCTCGTAGTTGAGATTTTTGATGTCTGGGGGATTGATTTTATGAGACATTTTCCTCCATCATTTGGCTATCTATACATATTAGTTGGTGTCGATTATGTTTCCAAGTGGGTCGAGGCAATTCCATGTAGGGCTAATGATCACAAAAGTGCAGTGGCATTTTTGAAAAGCAACATCTTCTCTCGCTTTGGCACTCCACGAGCCATTATTAGTGATGGTGGATCTCACTTCTGCAATAAATATTTCCAAACCCTTCTAGCTAAGTACTCCATCACACACAAGGTTGCCACCCTATATCTCCCACAAACTAGAGGCCAGGTAGAGGTTTCAAATCGGGAAATTAAGCATATTTTGGAGAAAACAGTTCGACCTGATAGAAAAGATTGGTCTCTACGACTTATCGATGCATTGTGGGCATATAGAACAGCTTTTAAAATGCCCATTGGAATGTCCCCTTATAGACTAGTGTATGGGAAAGCATGTCACCTACCGGTTGAGCTAGAGCATCGGGATTATTGGGCCATTAAAAAATTCAATTTTGATATACAGGAAGCAGGGTCAAAAAGGAAATTGTAGCTAACCGAACTTGAGGAGATTCGAAACGATGCCTATGAGAATGCAAAGATCTACAAGCAAAGAATGAAGGTCTTTCATGACAAGCACATAGTCAGAAAATCATTTAATCCAGGTCAGAAAGTACTACTATATAATTCCCGCCTGCATTTATTTTCAGGTAAGTTACGTTCTAGATGGTCAGGCCTTTTTATTGTTCATACCGTTTATCCCCATGGAGCTGTTGAAGTTGAAAACCCCAAAAATTGTGATATTTTTAAAGTTAATGGCCAAAGATTAAAACCATATTTGGAGTTTCACTCTCGTGAGGGGAGGAAGAAATTGATTTGGGTGATCCTACCCATCCACCTTAAACTCGCACAAACGAAAAAAAAATATATTAAAAAAAAACATTTTTTTTTTTGTGTTTTCTCTATTTTTTTAGGACTGCATGTGTACAACTGATCCTGAGGTGCACAAGGAGTTCAACTAGACATTTAGCCAGCCAGATCCATCTTCTTCACATCTTTCTTTGGGGAGTAACTGACATTTTCCCTCCTTTTATTTGCTTTATTTTGTTCTTACATTGAGGACAATATACGATATTTGTTTGGGGGTGGGATAAAAAGTCAGGATATTTATTTGTCTTTTGAATTTGCTTATCACTTTGGTCTGTATAACTGCAATAATTTTGTTTAAAAAAAAAAGAAAACAATTTTTAATAGTTTATTTGTCTAGTTACTGTTGAATATCCTACCGTCAATGATGATATCTTTTCAAAATTGAGCACATTTTTAGTAGACTATTAGACAACACTTGAACTCGTTCTTTTATCTGAATACTTATCCATGTTAGACCTGATTAAGGAAGCACATAGCCACTATTGACTTATCGTTTATTGAAAACATGACTTGAGTGTTTGTGTTGATATTGTTAACCGAGTATCATTATGAAAAATTCCGTTCTTACATCCTTAAGCTAGTGACCAAACTGTTTTGAGAACAGTTTGGGGGTGTTAAAGTTACTGCTTTTGTTCTGAGAATGTTGATAGTTTGGGTTTTCTGGGTCTCATCTTTGGTTGAGTAGGTTATAGTCAATGAATCTAAATTGAGCACTATTCATTGCTGATAAAATAAAATAAAATATCTGACTCAAGAAATTAAGCCTGTTAGGGTATCTTAAAACCTGGTGCCCTATGGTCATCTGACTTGGGAGTCATCAGCTCAAAGCTTGCTACATGAGTCATATATATAAAGAAAAAAAAGAAATTTGCAAATATATACATCTTCACTTCTCTATTAGCCTGTGGGACTCGAGCAATTAAGTCTGTTAGGGTATTTCAAAACCTGGTGCCCTATAGTCATCTGACTTGGGAGTCATCGACCCAAAGCTTGCTACAAGGGTCATATAGAAAGCTAGTGAAAGAAAAGTATTGCACAGGATGTAAGCCTGTTAACATGAGTAGCATAAAAAAAAGGGAGTAGAAGTGCTCAATAAGGATTGCTAGGTTAGAACTTCAGAGATTGAAGATGAGAATTTAGAAATCACTCACTATCCTAATTCTAAGAATACAAGTGCTAAGTTTTACCACTTTTGTTAAAAAAAAAAAAAAAAAGCTTTGTGATGATCAATAGAAACCAATTTCATTAGAACACCTCGGGATTTGAAAGAAAAGCATTAGAAGTGTGATAATTTACGAGAGGTGTAAGGAATAAATGACTACAAAAGGTTCGGGATTGCTAAATTATCAACAACACAATATTGGTCATGATCTAATACATGTATAAGTTTAATTTTTGGCTATTCACACACTCACAAAAGGTCGAGCATCGGATAAGTGAAATTTTTTGTGTTATTGTTTAATATCCTTCTAACAGTGTTGCTTTAATTTCGAACTTGAGGCATATGGTAAGGAATTTAACATTGACTAATTTCCCATTGATTCTATTAACTTAGTTTAAATTTATATTCTAGTTTTGTTTTTGTTCGAGGACGAACAAATGTTTAGTTTGGGGGTGTTTGATAAGTGCGTTTTATGCACTTATTTTGACCTTTGAATTAATCATTTATGTCATCATATATTTGCTTTTCTACTTAATCTAGTCTATTATTGTTCTATTTCAATTTTGGACGCGTTTGTGAACAATTAGAGAAGATTGGGCGAAAAGAGCAATAAATTAGAAGATATCTCATAAGTTCGGGGACTCAATTGCACTCAAGACCAAAAGTTTAAGGGCCAAATTGGAGAGTGTGAAAACTTGAATGATCAAATATGGAGATTACAGAAAGTTGGAGGATTGATGAAGACATTATTAAAGCTTGAGGACTAAAATGATCAAGATCGAAAGTATGGGAACAAACATAAAGCTTTGGAGCAAAAAGGACTAAATCTGCAATTAAAAATTAAAGTTGGGACCAAATAATATATATATAGAAGCTTTGGGGACCAAGAGTGCAATATGGTCATTGGAACACATTTTGGCAGAATTGTTACTATTTGCCGCGGTAAAATCGCGGTTTGCAAACCGCGATTTGACCGCGACAATGCTTTCTGCGGCTCGTCTAGTTACTTTTTAGCTTATTTTTAATTCTAGTCGAGGTCTTTTTCGTCTTTTCATGTACACAAGTTTCAAAATTAATAAAACACTATATAAAGACCAAAGTCAAGGAGGATTTTTGGAGAGCCAAACTTGGAAGAAGACGGAAGATTTCAAGAGAAGACAACGTCTTGGCGATCAAGAGTTCTTTTTGAAGATTTCTTCTCCTTCAATCCTTGCCGGGTTCTATCAATTTTTGTATTTTTAGTTTAATTATGTTCTTCTAATTTTCTTTAGCCAAGGTAGACGATAAAACCTTATTTTAATTAATTGATTATTTCGTTATTCGTTTAATTCCTTTTTAGAGCTTTAATGTTAATGGTTCGTTCTTGTTAAATTAACTAAATAGAATCTCTTTCATCTTAAATATCATGTATTTCTGATAGTTAGATATTGATTTAATTAATCCATGCTTGATGCTTAAATATGTTCTATTAATTACTTTTGATTTTTCGTCATTTTTTATTCGAATTGGGATACATAGAATGCTTAGAGATTCTTTGATTCTTTGTTTTCTTTCAATGGAACTTGATACGAAAAACGCTTAAGTAATTTACGTTTGAAGCATAAGGGGAGCCTATATTTGATTTTCTTCTTTTAGAATTAATTGATAAATCTTTCGGAACGGCAATAGGTTGATTTCGTGTTGTCGTGTGTTTTTGGAAATTAATCAATAATTGGATAATTGATAAATTGAACAATGGTGGATTCCAAAACCTTGGTATTTTACACAACTTGATTCTTCAACCTAAGTGCTTTTAGCTTATTTAATTAATCTTTAAATTAAACCCTTTCAACAACAATCTTTCAACTCAACTAGCATAGAATACTAGTTAATTAGGATTAAATTACACTTTTTCCATTGCAGTCTCTGTGGGATCGACCTCGTTACTTCTTTTCTATATTCCAATAGATTCGTACACTTGCGAGTTAATTAAAAATTGACATCAGCTACAACATGTAAAACCTAAGACATGACCATGAAATTGCATCTAGACCAGTAATTCAATGTAGGATCATTACTTGAAAGATTGGTGATTGTTCCATCGACAAAATGTAGTTTATTCTTAGCAATTAATGCCATTTTCATTAATAAAAATTTAAAATAAGAAAGGAAAGGACAAAAAAACAAAAAAAAAATCACTTCATCCACCCCCTCACAAAACCAATCCACCTCCACAAACCACCCCCTCTTCCCCACCACCAAACGGCCCCACCCACCACTACCTTTCTCCCTCTCATCCCAAAACTTTAATATCAAATCCCCAACACAATAAAATAAAATGGTAGGTATATGAAGAATAGTTTGCAGAAACAATGGTAAATAAAATATCAGATCCCCACCACCACTTCCATTTCTGATCACTTCAATTATATTTGAAGCCAATAACCACTTCAATATAGAAGATTTCTGGAATTATAAATTTGAGCAAGCGATTGAGAAATATAGCTTCCAAAAATGGAAAGGAATAAAGAATTGACATGGTGGAAACAATTTGAATCGAAATGTCATAGATTGAATTTTTGTTTCGTAATTATGTGTTGTTAGCGTGGGTGGAGAGACTTGCATCTGCTAGGATTTGGGGTTTTCACTTTTTTGTTAAGATCGACAGCAGAATTGGGGGATTTGTTGGGAGGGACGGTGGAGGAGATGAGTTGCAGGGTAGCTGTGGTTTGGTATAGGCGAATGAGCTGGGTTGTTTGGGCGAAGATTGTGCTTGTCGCCTGGGAATGGGATTAGGGTGGCAGTTTGTTGGGGCCTGGTGGCGCTGTGGGGTGAGGGTTGAAGAAGATAAAGATTACTTGTTTTTTAATTATTCAATTCTTCTATTTCTTTTGTATGACTTTCCACTTTTTCTGAGTTCTTTTTCCTCATTTGTTTTTTTGTTTTTTAATTATTGTGATTGCTTTTAAGTATGAAAAAGGTGGAATGCCGTTTTGCCCGTCCAAAAGTCCTTCAGCTGTTTATTTTTCTAAACATCAGGGACTGCACTGCCAAAAATGAAAAAATTGGAACTCATTTGCATTTTTTAAAAAGGTTTGGAACCCCCACATGCAATTTTCCCAACAATTTTTTCAGCATTTTCGTCGTACAATCCTCGCCAGGAAAAAAGAACAGAAAGAAAGAAAAATGATCTACGTGAGATGATGTACTCGAAACAAGAGAAAAATGGAAAAAATGGACTTTACAATTTGAACAAAGAAAGCTCTAAGACAGATTAATTGAATGAACGGCAGCATATTTACAACCCGCAAACAATCATCTTCAAATCCCCTCAAAAAACAAAGCAACACGATTACAATGAACAAAATACATGAACACGAGGCCCTATACCCAGTAATAATCAACAAAAAGGATCTTACAAGCAATAGCGTGTAAGGAATAAAATAAAACGAGAGATATTTGGCAAAAAGAACATACTTTTTTGTTCATTAAAGTAGTCGTATTTGGGATAAGAAATCTGCACTCGTCTTTATGTTATCTACCCTCGTTGCTCATTTGTAATGATCCGTCCTTCATCAATTTCAAGCTGAGACTATTATAACGTTCTCTTGAATACTGTCTTGACGCCTTTCTCCAATCTGTACCAGCCTTCATCATTGCAGCAAACTCCTCGTAACTTATTCGTCCATCCTGCAGAAATAACAAGTTTAAGCAAGTCAGCAGAATGCACATAATTAAAAAGTTAACAAGCACATCTTAAGTCAAATATGGAATTTCTTTGTGCAAGTATGCCAAAAAATGGACCTTGTCTGTGTCTACATCTTGAATAATGGCGTTGATAACTTCTTCACTGGTGCTCTCAACCTCTTCAGCAAAGGTGTCCCTCAGCTCCTCAATCTCTATATACCCACTTTGGTTTCTATCGAAGAATTCAAAAGCTTTACGTAGATGCTCATCTTTGCCCATCTTCCTTAAGTGTACGGAAATCGCAACGAACTCTCCACAATCAAGATACCCATCCTTATCAAGATCACCCTGTAAAGAAGTAAAATAGTTACTTGTGATGGTACTTGGAGCATCTAACAACCTTGTATGATATATGCACAAATACATTAATACTTCACAGACGAAAAAGGAAAAATATGGTTATGGTTGTAAGATTGCTTGGAAAGCACGACTACCACCAAGTAGACATTATCGACATTATCATGGACTAATGTGAGACTGATGTTTAGGATAAGAAATTTAACCAAACTATATTATTTATGATTTGCAGGGTAGACGGGACTTCATCACAATAACCATATAAAATTCGACCCTGGAGCAATACATGTCAAATAGGAGTAAAGTCTAAACATCAAGGGTTAGATAGAGTGCTTACAGCTTCCATAAGAACTTGAAGATCTGCATCCGGGATCTGATGACCGAGCTTCTGCAACCCAATTCTCAACTCATTAATGTCAACCTTCCCCTTATTACCAGTATCCATCAATCTGAATCCTTCCTTAATGCCTGCCACTTCCTCCACTGACAGATGCTCAGCGATCACCTGTCATTTAATAAAGCAACAGGTAAACAAACCATTGCTACAAGACATCATTTAACAAAAATTAACCACCTTTGACAGTACATATAGGGATGCAAATGAGAGACATTAATGTGCTTGGTTACTTTATAAAGCCAATAAATGTTACCCTAAGAGCTCGTTTCTTCAGCTTGTTCATCACTGAAAATTGTTTCAGCCTTGCTCTCACGGTTTCACCCAATGAAACATTTGGAGCACTCTTTGCATTTTGTAACCAAGGATGATCTGAAAAATCAGCAGCTACTTTTGTCAAGAGTTTCATGCTTATGTGATGAATTTGAAAAAGAAGTGATCAAGCATTTCAGTGAGCAAAAGGGCATAATATCAACTAGTGTTAATTAAAGTAACCCCCCTGAGATTTCTGATTAACACACTATCACCCCTCGTTGTTTGAAAAATTTCAAAGACTTTCCCTATTCCAAAAAACTTGAGATATCCGTGCATTAATCGGAAATGCCAAGGGGTGTTAGTGTAATTACTCTATCAATTATGATAGTGACTGTATTTTACCTAGAACTTCCTGCGCCGTAAGCCGCTGCTTAGGGTCAGGGTTGAGCATCTTCTTCACTAGGTCCTTCGCTCTATCAGAAACCTTAGGCCAAGGGTCCCTTTTAAAATCCACAACAGACCGAATGATCGCCTGGGCAACTCCTTGTTCAGTTTCTGCAGTTCCAAAGACAGTATGTCACGACTATGTCAAAAATGAGAGAAGGAAATGACTACAACTATGCAATTCTAGACAGCTGCTTAAATATAAGTTATATGTAATTAATATATTCATATGTCAATTCTTTATCCAGTCATGAGTCAGTCAATTGGATGAAGCCTTTCTTCATGATACTTGTTTTGTGTAACTGCATTATCGTACTCAGAGCATGTTTGGCTAAGCTTAAAATAAGTAAACATTACTTTTAGGTAACTTTTTGTTTCCAAACACATTCGGATGACTACTTCTTCTTACTTTGTAAAAAAGTTGGTTATTTTGAAGCTCACTTATATTATAGTCAAAATAAGCAACATATTTCTAATTTTCATCAACAAAAAATTACCTAATTTAAAACTTTCTTATTAATAAACTTTCTGAACTTAGTCAAACATGCTTTAAGAGGAATCTATTACTCCTTAAAAAGAGCATCGCTGGAATGTTTGATGCCCTCGTGCTGTTGTGTTCAAGAAAGTGAAAATAAAGTAAAATAAATGGCAAGAAATAATGTCATAAACTCCTACTCCAAAAGCTCCATGCTCTAGGAGGCTTTCATAATCTTGGGATGTGTCCGCACATGACATTACTAATAAATTCATAAGATGTGGAAAGTGGAGATTGACCTGCCCAGAATGGTGGAACGCCACACAATAAGATGTACAGAATCACACCAGCACTCCAAACATCGACTTCTGGACCATAGTCTCTCTTCAGCACCTCGGGAGCCATATAATAAGGACTTCCCACAATCTCATTAAATCTCTCACCTTTATCATTACAAATAGATTAGCAAACACAAATGGAAGAATCGGCAATTGATACTAGCCAATTAAAAAATTACTTGGACGCGCACAAAAAATAAAAATAATAAAAAGATTGTAAGAGGCATTACCAGGTTTGAAGAAAAATGACAGCCCAAAATCAATAGCCTTTAGTGGAGATGTTTCCTTCTTATTCGCAAACAAAAAGTTTTCAGGTTTAAGATCACGATGCATGACCCCATGCTTATGACACATCTGCAGAACAGCCATAGATCAATTCCAATGTTGAATCACAATGGAAGCATAATTTTTCTTTGAAAAGAATTTAAGGGGGGAAAAGACAATAAAATGGAAGAAAGAAAATATGAGAACTAAGAGAAAAATTGGACTTATAATTGCTCATTTAGAATAGTATATATGTATAGAGATGTCGAGCTGTAAATGTAGCACCCCGAATTTTCATTAGTAGCCGTTAAATTGGAATTTAGGACTTAATTGCACAAACACGAAAGTCTAGAGACCAAATTACAGGTTTGCTTATAGTTGAGGACCTAACTGCAATTATCATAAATATGCAGATAATTGTCCCATGAACAATAATCTTGTCTGTAATTGATTTGCTAAAAATATATATATATTTAATGTCTTATTGTATATATATGGTAGATAAACTAGTTGATTAAATGTTAAATGCGTATATAATTGTATATACACATATATGATTATGTAATTAGCTTAATTTCGTACATGTAATTTAAGGTAGGAATATATATAATGCTTTCTTACACACACACACACAAACACATATATATAATGTCCTATTGCATGTAGTAGATAAAATAGTTGATTAGATACTGGGTATATGATTGTATATACACATATATGATTGTGTGATTAGTTTAATCATGTAATTTAAGATATGAATATATATAATACTTTCTTGCATATATATGGTAGATAAAATACTAATATGTATATAATTGCATATGATTATGTGATTAGCTTAAATTAATTTTTAATCATACATGTAATTTAAAGTAAGAATCTATATTTTTCTAATAATGCATACAGATAATATAGAAAAGTAATTAATGATATTAAAAATTTTCATGCATGGCAAACCTCAACCTCTCCTATAAATACTCAACATTTATGCAAACAAAAATTAATTACTCACGCACGAAAATTTGGTACCATCTAAATTCGATCAAATTTCTGTGTCTCCTTATACAAGTATGATTTTCCGTTGAAATATATATATGAGAATTAATTATTCACGTACACTTATTGAGCTAGGAAAAGAAGCATTTGAGTTATATTTCCATTCTTCTTTCTTTCTAAGGAGAGTTAGCTACTGATTCCTATATTTGTTAGGTTATATCAGTCAAGCGAGTTCTCTTTCGGCGTCTGCAAGCTCCATACAGAGAGAATGCAGAAGGAAAAAGAGCTCTACTTTATCCCGGAGGTGAATTAGAGAGGTAGCCCTCGCCCTAGGGCCTTGATAGAATATATTGATACACTAAGAAGAAGCTGCTATAAGGAAGGCCCTATTTAGTCTTAATATAAATTAAATTAATACACTAAGCCCAACCTTAGTAGTGGAGGATCTAGGGCGTTAGCCCGAAGCCAATAGAGAGTAAAAAACCTATAGCACTGCAGGAAGACACCAAGGTCTCACAAATCTAGTGGTCAGTCACCCTTAATATTTGATTCTACGGCCAATGCTGCTAAATTCAAATCGCAATTTAACCATGTTCCTAAAGACAATATATAAAGATCAATCAGAAAAACTAGTCTGCACTGTTAAAATCTATTGGAGAAAGGCTTGCTTACTTCTTGATCTATGAGATGATTGTATTATTTAAAATAACTATTTAGAAGAATGGGATTGGACCTTGCTTCGATCTCCTCTTTAATAGACTCCAGAAACTGGTTGACCCATAGATGTAATAGCTAAAATGAAACTTTTTTCCTTTACGTCGTAAAGAGAAGCATTGCCTTCCACCTATCCTGCACGTATAGCAAGGCTTTAAACTTAAAGCATCGGGCAGCGAGGGAAAAAAGAAAGTCTATTAAATCTTGGGTAATTTGCGTGAAGAAGCTCTCAGCTAAGAACAACTCCTAAATCTCGGAAGTCTTGAATCAGGATCCGATCTCTTTTGGTACACTCGATTCATAAGGTGTGTACAGACAGGCATCCTTTCGAAAAGCTAGGCACCATCTTTGATCCAAAGCTCCTCATATGATGGGTATAGGCTAGTTTGAAAGGAATTGACCTCACGTCAAGCAAACGACATGGCATCAAGGAATTCAAGAAATAAATAGTTCGAGACGGTCGATACGGAGATAGATTATGGTTGCGATAGTTTTTATTAATAAATTATGTTTATTGAGCTAGTGTTATTTTCTTTTTCTTTTTGGGGGGATTTAAATCTTAAAGATATTTCCCCTTCAAGTTAAATTTTATTGAATTCATTACGCTATTTGAAATATTGATCTGTTATGATAAATACTTTAATTATTAGTTTATTTTGTGTCAATAATTCTTTTTATATTTTAAGTCCCTTAAAGTAGTTTTAATTTTCGATTTAGTAGCACTCAAATTCTTTAAGGATTCCGGTTGTCACACTGAATCTAAACACAGAGAAAGCAAATAATAGCAATCAAAGTATCATTGTGCTTGTTAGTATAGGACAAATACACACATGGCCAGCATTAAATTACTTCCGGATGTGGAGCAGTAAATCTAAACACAGAGTAGAGCAAAGAAAGCAAATAATAGCAGTCAAAGTATCATTGTGCTTGATAGTATAGGACAAATTCACACATGGCCGGCATGAAATTACTTCCAGCAGACGAATGTACGCAAAATGAGTCAGAGACTCCCCAAAAATCCAAGCTTGGCAAAAATTTTGGGGTCACTCAAATTTGAATAAACAATATTTAGAAAAAGAGAAAGTCAATGAGCATTGCTCAGCCTTAAGAATCAGAACATAATACAATTATCAGACTTCAAAACCAAAAGTTGAAAAACCAACAGGCAGAACATATTTGAAACCAGATTGATCATCAAGCAAACTTTTCAAAACCTCAAAAAACAAAATTGCAGTTGCTGTCCTCAATCACTAACTGCAGTTGGTTTCATGTTATTTAGCATGTAGATCTTCTAAATAAATTCATATACTCAACTAGAAAATTATAATACTCCATCACGAGAAATCATCCGCATGAAAATCAGAACTATGAACGATATCATAATATGCAGATCAGACTTCAAACTATAAAGCAACTCCAAAATCAAGTAAATCCAATTTTCACCTGAATAACTTCAACAATCGTGCAAGTAACAGCAGCTGCGGCTCTCTCTGTATAATGTCCTCTAGCAACAATCCTATCAAACAATTCACCACCCTCACACAACTCCATCACTATGTGGACTGCATTATCATCCTCATACGTATCCTTCAAACTTACAATATTGGGGTGATTAGGCAAATTTTTCATGATCTCGACCTCTCTCCTTACATCCTCAATATCCACTCTCGTTTTCAACTTCTTCTTGGATATCGATTTACAAGCAAAAACTTCCTTACTAGATTTGTCTGTACATAAATATGTAACCCCGAATTCACCACGACCTAGTTCATGCCCGAGCTCATAGAACTGCTCAATATTATGGCCTGTTGGATTGCCTAACACATAGGATTTGAATCCCCCGTTGGGTATTGCGTGATTACCACCATAATCAACAGCGAAGGGGTTCCGCTTGTGCTTCCCCTTTTTAATCTCGTCGGAAGTTTTCGGAACAGCACAGCAATTTCCCATAATGCTACGAAAGTCGACCCTTAATTTTCAATATTTCAAACGAGGGATCTCAAGATTTGAGCAGAATACAGACAAAGATCAATCAAAATCTCAGTCTTTTTTTATGAAGGCCTCAGTTTTCCTCAACTAAACCTTCAGTTCTTAAACTTTCCCCACCTTCTGGATCTAGCAGCCAATTGGGCTTCTGAATTTCAAGAAAAACAGCGGTCAACAACGATCATAATCCAATCTTTATGACAAATTACATAACAATCAAGAAAACAATAAAGAGGGTTCTTGTAAGCTTTCAAACCCAAATATCTAAGATCTCTTACAACTCAAATTGAAACAGAGATTTTCAGGAGAAATGGGTAGAAAAGCCAAGAAAATGAGATGGAAATGTTAGCTTCTTATGGAGAAATAATTCAAGAAAAATGTGACAATAAAGAGAGAAATTTGGGCTGCCAAAAACTTTGGAACGTATGGGAGGTGATTTAGGGGAAAAAGGGTAGAGGGGGGTTGGGGATGGGGAAGAAGATGAGAAGGGGAATTTAGCATATACTCTAGAGAGAGACTTCTTTCTCATTTTCTTTGACTTTTTGATTTTCTCTCACTAAATGTTGTTGGATCAAGGTCGGTGGGCCTCAAGGTTGGGTTCAACCTTTATATTCACACTTTACAATAAAAACAAGTGACAATTTCACCTGTACTATAAAATATAAAATAATTTAAAAAATATTATTTAACTTTTTTTATTCTGAAAATAATGTTTTTTATTTTCATAACACTTGTTGTTACATTTGTTATGTTTATTATTAACAAACATAACAAATGTAACAACAAGTGTTACAAAAATAAAAAAATAGTATTTTTAGAATAAAAAAAACATGATAATATTTTAAGAAATAGTTTATTTATTGTGGTTATTTTTGAAAAAACCCCTAAAAACAATGTAATTAGTACAAAATGTATTTATTTTTTGAACTCATTATTCAAATCATCCAAACTTTTAAAATTTGATATTTTCACTCTCACCAACACAATTTCTTGCATAAAACGTCATTTCTATCCATTGTCATCCAAAATATGCCGTTAAATCACTTCCACAACACGTGTTGCACCAATTTAGAAGGGTAATTTCGTCCATTTCGTCGCTTTCTTTCCTAGCACCAACAATAACAGAGTGAAAATAACAGTGAGCTGGAAAGTCAATGATGAGAGATGACAAAAAATGAAGATGATGGTCGATTTTCAACGTGAACAGAATGCATTCTTTACGAAAACATGAATAAAAAAGCAAAAACAGAGGATATAGAATCTCCGGCAACCAGTGCCGGGATGTACAGTCAAATCAAGATCAAGAGACACAGACAAAAGAACACCCAGGAAGAAATTTCCTTAAGCCAAAAGGCAAATTAAGATTTGCTCTCAAGTGCTCAAACGCACTGATTGAGGTAAATTAGACCTCGTAAGGTCCATGCTAGTGAGATAACGACAGATTTTAACGAAAATTGTTATTCGGGACCTTATTTGCAATTACTTCAAAGGTTGGAGATGACTGGTGCTAAAAAAAAGTTAAGGGTAAATTTGTTACAGATTTGAAAGGTTGGGGGACTAAAATTACAAATTACCCTATAATGAAATATATAATTTCGCTCTATATTCAGCATGAAGGAGCTCATCCAAAATAGAGAAAAAATTCGAGAACAAAAATTAGAAAATTTGTAAAATCAGGACAGCCTGCACAGATATGATCAAACATTGATATCTCAAATATACGTGGTCTAATTGTTATGAAATTTTGATAGAAAGTTTAAAACTTGTTCTTCAAATCCAAGAGTTAATATCAAGATCCAATTATTCATTCGTGAGGAATTGTTACGTGAATAGTAGTGAATTTTAAATTAGTACTATTTTCAATAAATGACTATTTTCATATTCCAAGTAAGTTTATTCTTACAAATCTTTTGATTATAATTTATAAGATTTATATTATTTGTGAAATTTTTATCAGTTACATATTTTGTTGTAACAAATTAAATACTTTTGAAGAAGTAAAATAATGTTGATATTCTTGAAAAAATATACACAACTTCATAAATATTCAAGAATTTTTTTTTTTTTTTTTTGTTATTCCTGAAGAAATCATAATTTTATACAAATCAGTATTTTAGAAGAATGTTATGTTACTCCTAAAGATTAATTTTATATACAAATCTAAGTTTGATAAATATGTTAATGCTCCCGAAGAGCACAAAATTATATTAATATTCTATAAAAATATTACTTATTCCTAAATAGTGTGACATTACAAATTTAATATTCCAAAAGAATATTGAATTATTGCTCCCGAAGAAACATACTTTTTTTGTTTCGATATTATTGGAGAAAACTGTATAGTTATTCTTAAAGAATTGCATATTACTAAGAATCAATATTCTAGAAGAATATTGTAAATTATTTCGAAAGAAACACAATTTTTCAAATAGCATTATTTTATTAGAATATTACTTGCTCCGAGGAGCATAATTGTATAAGATCTGACATCTATTATATTTTTGCTCATGATGAGTAAATTCTTATATAATTTAATATTCTTAAATAGTAATATATTGCTGCTTTTAAAGTAACACAACATTATATTAATATTTTAGTAGAATATTATATTATTTGCTCTCGAAGAACGTTATTTTGTTAGATTTAATATTAAGTTATTCTTCCTAAAGAGCGTAATTTTATAAGATATAACATTTTATAAAAATATTGGATTAATACTGCTAAAAAATATAACATCGTGAATATCAATTTTCTAAGAGAAATGATATTGATGTTCCTGAAGAAACATGTCAGTAATTTTATGTGTTTAATATTCCGCAAATGTACGGATCATTCAAGTAATAAAATAGATTTTAAGTCCAAGTATCGAAACCACAGAGATTTAGATAGTTCAATTTCAATTACAATAACTTTAACCGAATCTAATGAAATTTAAAAATTTGATGATTAATAACTAATTAAACTATAAACTAAGAACAATTAACTAATTATAATTCAAACAAACAAGAGATTAAATTAAAGAAGAATTATTTTAAAATTAGAAAAGAAAAGAAAAGCGTACTAGGATTCTGAATCCACTTATACCAATTACCTTTAACCCAAATCATTAAATTTGATAACATGAATTAATTATAAAGATCAATATTCCTAATTTAATTTAACAATCTCTCGCGAGTAGAATTAAACATATTCCTATATGCAACCCGACTATATTTCTATGACGAATGCCAGCATACAAGAATACATTAGAATTTGTGAATACTTAGAGATCACGTAAAGTATAGCGATATATTTCTATCCCCTATCGGACTCTACGATAATTGATATATGTATAACTTATTTTCCATTTCTCGAAGGTAAAACAAGCCACAAGACTCATACAACTATTGCGCACATAATTGTAGATAAAGAAAAATCAATATTAATAATTCAAAATTAAAAATGTGATTAAATATCAAAAACTAGGTTCAAACAATTAAAGGATCATGATACAAGTTTCATTATGATCCTACCACTAAAAGAATTTAACCTAACATACTAAAAAGAAGAAAAAAATAAGAAGAATAAAATATAGAAACCATCACTCGGATATGAAGAAATAATTGAGAGATGAAATCTTGAACTTGATTTTCGTTGAATTCTTGAATGATGAAATCTTGATATTCGTTTCTTGATTTGTCTCTCGTTTTTTTTCTCCCAAATTTCAGTCCCAAATCGGCTATAATCTGGCCCCAAGTCGGCTCTAATCCAGCTCCGAGTCGGCCTTTTTGTTATGAGTTAATAACTCATATTTATAGTTATCTTCATTGTGTCCCAAAAGAGTACAAAAATTCATTAAAATCGTATCCCAAAAGGTTTCCTAATTGAAGTTGAACTCAAAAAGTAAACAAAAATCCGTGTGTAGACATTTTACACTCGGTGATCGCCCAGTGCAAACCCGGGAGATCGCCGAGGAATGTTTTTTGCTCTCTGTTGGCGAAATACTGTGCTGGGCGCTCGCCAAGATATAAGCTTGGGCGATCGCCTAGCTTATTTTTCCCGGCGACTGATTTTCAAACAGTCATAACTTTTTGTAGGAAACTACAAATTGATATCCGTAAAAAGTGTTGGACTTATAATTCAATTATATTTCCAATGATATATCATTTGTCATTTGGAGATTTTAATATCAAAAGTTGTGCTCGAATTTATCCACATACTTCGATAGATAGTTTCTCAATTCGGTTCTTTGGCTTTCCAGTGTTTAATCCTTTGCTTGAACTCTTCATATCACTCTAATACACCTTAAAATTATTGAATTTATCTTCTTCTTCATCCTCCAATGTTTGACTCTTGATATTCACTTCAACAACTCAACTTACGCGTCGATTTCACCAAGTTGTTGCTCTTTCCTTCCATTCTTCTCCAATTGCTTATAAACGGGTTCAAAACTGAAATAGGAAGAATAAAACACTAAATTAGGTATAAATTCAATAAAATGACGAGATAAAATCTTGGTTTAAAGCCCGAATAATTGTACAAAATGTACTTATCAAAACACAAAGTATAAAAATATTTTAGAAGAATATTGTATTGTTGCTTCTGAAGAAGCACAACTTAATTAAACGAATATTATATGATTGCTCTTGAAGAAGCATACATTTCTACTTATCAATCTTTTAGAAAAATATTTTGTTGTTGATCTTGAAAAAGTACAACTTTTTAATTTCAAAATATTAGTGTTGTGTAATATTAGAGTAACAATAGTCTTAAAGAAGTTTAATAAATTTGTGAGACAATTTTGCATCCTCCATTTTTCCATTCTTGTGATACAAGGAACATAAAATTGTTCTCCAAATAAATGAAAAATATACTTGCTAAATTGTATTGAACCAGAAGTTCAATATATCAAAATTTTATTGATTAGCATTACCGGTTAGACCATTTCAAATCAATATGATGCAAATTATTAATGAGAATATCTGTTGAAAACTAGAAGATTTTTCAATATAATGAACTCTCACGTGATGCTTGTTCTCATGATATATAAACCAGTAAATATTCACTAACTAAACTAGCTTGTTCTCAATATAATGAAGTTTTTTTTCATGGTCACTCAACTTTCAAATGTGATACCTATCCATCATTCAAATAGATTTCACTGAAGGTGTTGCTGACATGGCAAACAAAAATCCTACGTAGCATGTCAACGCTGTTAACTTTATCTAACTACGACAAATCGTGTTCTCAAATAGTCACTGTACTTTTCCTTTTATTATTGGATGTTGCTTAAACTTCAAAATATATCTCAATAGTCACTGAACTTTTAAATATGTACTTCATAGAATAATTATCCTACAAAACTTTTGAACATGAATTCTCTTTCCTTCATTTGTTCATGTCTTGTCATTGACGCATTTTCATATTAGAATTTCTTGTTGTTGTGCTAACATTGATTGGACTTTTAATATATCAAAACAAGTCAGATTGCAGCTTAACAATGCTTGGAGGTTCAATTAGTTATTCAGATCATAGCTGGATTATTGGTCTTGAAGCACCTTGTTGGTTTAGACCTATGTATTGAGGTGATGAATGGGTCTACTCTCATTAAATTTTCGTGATGGGTGGACTTTATATATATACAAGTTATGACTAGGCCATTCTCTTAAAGAAAACTCTAGAGTTTCTCCATCGAGAGTCGTTAGTTCAATTTGGAGAGTGTAGGGACAATATGGGATCCGACATGACTTTTTTCAATGTGTATAGACGATTGAACTTTATATCATAGTTTTAAGATGTAATCGCTGAAATATAATTTCAATCTTTCTAAAGTTTTGTATTCTATGTGTGTTACTATAATAAATTCAAATTAATTCTATCATTTGAAACCAAAATGTTTATAACAGTATTTTGATAATATTCTAAATCTAAACCAAACCGCTCAACCGCCCAAATCAAACCAAACATAATTGTTATTGGCGATTTGGTTTGATTTATAGCTTTTTTCTCTTATATATGTTCAGATTTCATTGGTTCAAATGTGTATTAATTGACTAGATTTATGTATGTTGTTGGAGATTGATTATCACCTTGTTGCTTTAACTTTTGAGTAGAGTAGGATGAACTATTGATTTTATCACAGCCCATGATCAATTAAATCCCATCAATGCAAAATAGTTATGGAGATTTATCTTCAATGTTATAAGTCAATTCAATGGAAAATAATTGTGGAAACTTGTCTTAAATGTTATGAAAATGTTATAAACTATTTTAATAGAAAATAGTTGGAGATTGAAGTTGTTGCACTCTCAATGACCATTGAGAAACACAAAGAAAAGTTCAATGATCCTTTGACAACACGATTGGTCTCAGTTAGAAAAAATTAACAGCGTTGATATGCCACGTAGAACAACGGAATCCCTCTGGATGAGTATCACGTTTGGAAGTTAAATGACAACACACACAATAAAAAAAACTTTTGAAGTTCAGTGTAATAACACGGGAGAAAGTTTAATAACTAATAAAATAATTAACCTAGCTACAACTATAGACACCTTAAAATAATAATTATATTTGGTTTTATTGATGAAGAGACGTTGTTGTTAATATGTTCTAATCAAGAGTTTATGCCTGTCGAATCAACAAATGTAAATTTAAAATATAAAATGAAATATTTATCTATTGTCTCGTTAAATTTTATTGAGAACATATGAGCCTATTTTAATTACACACTTTTTGATATAACACAACTAATAGGGTGTACTCAACTCATATTTAAATGGATTTTAAAAATTCATATAAATTTAGGTGCACAACTCAAATTTTAATAGATTTTATTGAAATTTAGGTGTTTTCAACTCGGATTTAAATAGATTCTTTAGAAATTTAGATGTCTCAATAACTAGTGGATTTCAAAAGATTTTATTAATTGATAGATTTTAACAGATTTCAATAGATTCGGAAATATAATTATAACTACTAAATTTTTTAACAATTCTAGCCCCAAACCTTAAAAATTCAATTGGTTTTTTTTTCTCTCTCTCCCTCTTCCTCTCACTCTCTCAAACCTCTCACTTTTCGCAGACGATTTTGATGAAGCCCTTTTGTATCAATTGACTTCTCTATCTTTTTCTCTCTCTCATCTCTCTCTCAAACTCCTCACCTTTCACATAAGATTTTGTTGAAGACTCTTTTATACCAACTAGTTACACACGCGTGCGTTGCACATGCTTTTGTAATCATATTGTCAATTTTTAATATTTTCAAATTTTTATTTTTTTAATTGTTAATAATTAAAATGTTAACGTAGCAATTGCAATAAAGATTAAAAAACTATGGTTGTTGATAACATGTTATTTTGTATTGTTCGATTTTGATATTTTATTTACATTAATAGAAGTACAATTGTAATCAAATATGAGTTTTATATAGTAGTAATACGAATAGTAACTTGAATTCAATGAGAGCTTTTGGTGATTTGAGATTTGATGATTGACAAATTATTGATATCAAATCATATGAAATTAATGATATATTAATAGAGATTTTCAGGGTTATATTTTACAAAAAAAATTAATAATTATTAATTTTATTGGAGAAATAGTAATGATCTATATAATACTGTACATTTGTTGGAGTAGTAATTCTTTGTAAATAATATTCTTTATGTGTGTTCTCTTTTTATTAAGCACGTCTAATTTGATGATGTAAATGAAAACAACATAAATGTAAGTAAGAAACAAAAATTAAAGAATTGTCAACGCACGCGCTCGCTCTCTCTCTCTCTCTCTCTCTCTCTCTCTCTCTCTCTCTCTATATATATATATATATATATATATATATATATATATATATATATATATATATTATTTAGGGTAAAATTTTCTAATTGACTTGTTAAGTTTCAGTACTAACTATAGAAAAGTAAAAACAGTTGATAATAATATTTTAGGCTGTAATTTAGACTCTTCTCATAAATTATATAGTTTGTTTTCAGAAGATCCTAGTCAAAACCTTATTATAGATTTAATAATTAATTTATCTAGAAATTTAGATCTAGAAAATAAGAGAAATTTTAAATCAACAGAATCGGTTTTAGACCTTCTTAAAACAAGAAACTTAGAACTTAAAAATATTAAAGAAAGTTTAGATTTTATTAAAAATCAAAATTCTATTATTCTAGAAAAGATTTCTAAATTAGACTTTTCACAAATAACAAAGATTTTAGATTTTAATAAATCTAGAGAAACAGAGTCAGATATAAAAAAGATTTTTATCAAAACAGAAGAATCTATTAAAGAACTTAAAAGCTTGATCCTTAGTTAATGAACGAAACCGATATTTTAGATAAAAATTATATTGAAGCTCTTGAATTTTGTAGTAATTTCCACAAAGAACCTAAGGGTATAACAAAGTTAGATTCTCCAAAATCATCAGAATCAATCCTTATAAAACAGAATAATTTTATTATTACTTTATTAATTTTCTTACATAAAAAGATTGACAGTTTAGATAAAACTAAAATAGCAACTTCTTCATCTAGTATAGAAAACGATTTAAGAAACTTAACAAGTCAATTAGAAAATTTTACCCTAAAGCCTTCAGGTAAAGAAAAAGTAACTAGAAAATTACCCAGAGAATTCAAATTTCCAGGATGAGTTTACAGACCCCTTTTCTAGGAAGATCTAGAACGGTCACAGAAGGAACTTCAAGACCAAGTACTTCAAATATTGATAGATCCATTTTAGATAGATTGTTAAGAAGAACTGAACAAAATGATCAAAATATTGAAGAAATTTTAGATCCAGATCAAGATTTTGTTAGATTTCAGACCCATGGATTAAGACTTTTAAACCCAGAAGTCTTGTACAATAAAGGAATTTTTGAAACTAAAACACAATTTTTTAGACAATATATATATATATATATATATATATATATATATATATATAAAATTCAAAACAATCTTTTTATCTCAATAATTTGAATTTTAATCCGATAATAAAAAAAGTTACAATTTTTCCATTTATTTATTTTTTTAAAAATCCATTTCTCATTTCTTTCATCTACGCAAGGAAAAAAAAATTGAGATCGTCTTTTCACTTTTATATTTAATTTAATATATTAAATATTTACAAATTTTAAATATATATTTAATAAATTGTTAAAAATTTAATGTACGATAATAATGAACAATAAAAGAATAACAAATAAATATTAAAAGATAATTGCATTCATTTAAGTACAATTACAATTAGAGATGATTTTTATATGGTGATAATACCAACAATAACTTGAACCAGTTAAGACCTTTTGATAATTTAAACTTTGATGATTGACGAACCATTGATATCAAATCTTATAATATTAATAATATCCAAAACTGCATTTTACGAAGAATAAAATTGATAATTACTAATTTTATTGTGAGAAAATGTAATGATTGACTACATAATATTATACATTTGTTGGAGTAGTAGTTCCTTGTGAACAATATTCGTTGTGTATATTCTCTTTTTATTAGACGTGTTTGATTTGATAACATAAATGAAACGTCATAAATGCGAATAAAAAAATTAAAGAAGTGTCAATACTTGTCTATGTTGTAAGAATATTGTTGATGGACAGAGTAAGAATATTGTTGACGGATAGAAGTAAGATGAGAAAAACGTTCTATATATATTAATTAAATTAAATTAAAAATAAAAAAGGTTTAACACGTTAGTTTAAAACTATAGTATATGTTTGGTGCCGTTTACAGATTTTGAAAAAAATTGGTAAAATGTATGGTTAAAATGTTGATAAAAGTTATAGGTCCCACAAAATATGTAGTTGAAAATGAATTTGAGAACAAATGAATTAAAAAAAAATGAACTGAACCATAAATTGTTGAAAATTTAATGTACAATAAAAATGAATAATAAAAGAGTAATAAATTTAATATTCAAAAATAATTATACATTAATGAATACTAAATGTGAATATGGAACTTTAAAAAAATTGTAAGCGTAGAATTGTCAAAAAATGTTTCTCCATTTAAGCCTATTTTAGATGTAGTACAGATATAGATTTGTAATTCTTCATGTCTTTATTCCATTTTCTCCGAACGCTGCCCATATATCCAAGTTTATAAAAAAATTATTTAAAATGAGAAAGTTAAGAGTTTCTTTTAATATACGATAATATTATGAATTTTATTTTCTAATCACAATGTTAGAATTTTTCTTTTTTGAGTGATCTAGTCAGATGTTATACTATTTTATTAGCATTTTCTTAAAAAGTCATATTCCATTTGTTCACAATGAGTGGTTAAAGTTAAAAAAAATTAAATTCACAAATACATAGAATCCTGTTAAAAGTAAAAACGTATCTTAGTCATTTGTAATATTTAAAAAGTAAATTATATGTATCAATATATCATTAATTAATTTTCTAATTTTTTCTTTTTCTTTTTTTACTATTAGTCTAGATTTTAAAAAAAGAAAAATTGTGTGATATTATGGAGAGTTAACTTGTCAACATTAATAAAATCCATGAGAATCTATTGAAATCTATCATATAGAAATTTATTGAAATCTTATAAAATTTGTCAAATTTTAAATCTATAAGAATAAAGATTAAAAAAATCTATTAAAATTTGAGTTCATGACACCCATGTAAGATTTATTTTCTTTTCTTGTGCTGGGGGATAATTTCAAATTGTGTATTGGTATAAACAGAATTTTGGTCGAGGATAGAGGATAAAAACGTCATTCCACAATTTAAACCTAATTTTCACTATAAATACCTAATTATGGAGTGTTGATGTTAGTTAGTGTATGTTTGGTAGTGTTTTAAAGTAATTTTTTAGGAGATTTTGAAAAAAATTGATGAGATTTATGATTGAAAAGTTTATAAAAATTGTAGCTACCATGATTAAAAATGAGTTTGAAAAAGAAAGTTAAAAAAAACTCTCTCAAACATGGTTTTGTCAACTTTGGTAAGCTTCTAGAAGCACACCAAAAGAAGTTGGGCGAGAAGTAGCTACTCCCCAAATATAGTTGTTTACAAATACATTACTAACTATCGCATTGCTTTGCATTACTGCTCCTTGATGGTCTAAATTGTCATTACTGTTAAGTACTTATCAAATAAAAACGAGAAGCTTTATATTACATGAACATGAAACAAAATTAAAGAAAATGCAGAATTAAAACTGAAGAAGAAAACAAACCGAAGCTTGTACAAGTACAGTTTTCTTAAAACATATTCGTTTTCTACTGTAGGTTATGAACGACTGTTTTCCATGATACAACGGTGGAACTTGCTTTACCAGTGAACCGAGATAATGCCAGAACAATATTATCGCGAGGAAATTCGAATGCCAAAGAGGAAAATGAATGCTAAAAAACCGAAGGAGGAAATGTTGAATTGTCGTGTCTAGAATGAGGAAATTGGACATGCTTATAGAGGCCTAAGAGTGACCTTTCAATTTCACCATTAACATGAAAGTTACAAAAGTTACAAGAGTTACAAAACATGAATGGTTGAGAAGATGGAAGGTCTCAAACAAATGAAGAGTTTAACAATTTTCTATTTACTTATTTTCCAACAATCTCCCACATGAATGAAAAATTGAAAGAGACATGGAAGACTTGTTGATAAAGATTAACGCCCGAATCCTGCATATGATAGGTAGGTGTTACCCTTTGAACCTTCCCTTATGAAAATATATTTACTTTACTAGCTGATCAGTAAACTCAATGTCCTTGAACTGTTCTGCTGTTTGTGTAAACAATAATATACCTCACACAGAACTCATCCTGACATAGTTTAGTTCTCATTGTTATATTCATTTATAGCTGTGAACATATGCCTAGTTCTGCGAGAGTTTTTTAAGAATTGTGTCTTACACAATTCTGTTAGAAGCGACACCCACTTTTCTCTTACACAGATGATTTCTTAATTAAGAGTAGCCCGCTCTACTCCGAGCGTAAGAATCATTAAAAGCCTATTGCTTATCATTTCCTCTACGGGTATCACTATTTCATCATAGGAATGGATAGGAGAGAACCCCTACAGTGATCTAATTAAGTATTTACAATTATGTTGTCATTTTGAACCTAGATCTTGGGATCTCCAGTCAGCTAGGTTGGGTTTTCATTGTATTAACTTATTTTTCCAAAGGCTTAAGTCTCATTCATTTTGATGACTTTTCAACTAACTCTGTGTTCAAACATTTAGTTAGTAGATCCGCAATATTATCCTTTGACTTTACATAGTCAATATAGATAACTCCAGTTGACAGTAGTTGTCTTATGGTATTATGTCTACGACGTATGTGTCTAGACTTACCATTATACATGTTACTATGTGCCCTACCAATTACAGATTGACTATCACAATATATGTAAATTGCTGGCACAAGCTTTGACCATCTAGGAATATCTTCTAGGAAGTGACGTAACCACTCAGCCTCTTCACCACACTTGTTCAAGGCTATGAACTCAGATTCTATAGTGGATCTGGCTATAACTGTTTGTTTAGAAGATTTCCATGATATAGCTGCACCTCTCAGTGTGAACATAAATCCACTTGTAGACTTTGAATCTTTTATATCAGATATCCAATTAGCATCACTGTATCCTTCAATAACTGTCGAATATCTGGTATAGTGCAGCCCATAATCACGAGTATATCTCAAATACCTTAGTATTCTTATTATTCTTTTCCAGTGGTCAGCTCCTGGATTACTCATGTATCTGCTCAGTTTGCTAACTGTGTAGGCTATGTCTGGTCTTGTACAACTCATCAAGTACATAAGACTTCCGATAATTTTAGAATATTCTACTTGAGAGATACTCTCGCCTATGTTCTTTAATAGATGCTGACTGGTATCTATCGGTGTTCTAGCCATGACAGAATCATCATTGTTAAATTTGTCAAGAATTTTGTCCACATAGTGTGATTGACCTAGGACAATTTCCTCTAATGTTTTTGAAATTTTAATCCCAAGTATCACATCGGCTAAGCCCATATCTTTCATATCAAATCTTGAATTTAACATGTCTTTAGTAGATTTAATCATCTTATTGTTGCTTCCAACAATAAACATGTCATCAACGTAAAGACATAAAATGACATAGCCATTTTCAGTGTCTTTGATATAAACGCATTTATCGTACTCGTTGATCTTAAATCCACATTCCATCATGACATGATCAAACTTTTCATGCCATTGTTTTGGAGCTTGTTTCAAGCCATACAATGACTTCACCAATTTACAAACTTTGTTTTCTTGCCCTGGAGCAGAAAAACCCCCAGGTTGTTCCATGTATATTTCTTCATCTAAATCTCTATTTTGAAAGGAAGTTTTCACATCCATTTGATTTACTTCAAGATTTCGCAAAGCAGCAATTGCAAGTATTATCCTAATAGATGTTATTCTCGTTACTGGAGAATATGTATCAAAGTAATCAAGACTTTCTCGTTGTCTATATCCTTTTATAACAAGCCTGGCCTTATACTTTTCTATTGTTCCCTCTGCTTTCATTTTCTTTTTGAAAATCTATTTGTAGCCTAGTGGTTTGCATCCCGGAGGAAGATCCACTAGCTCTCATGTATGGTTTTGCAGAATAGAATTTATCTCACTTTTAATTGCCTCTTTCTATTGAGGTCCTTTAGAAGAGTTCACAGCTTCTTTAAAGCTTTGAGGTTCACTTTCTATCATATAAGTCAGAAAATCTGGACCAAACGATTTTCTAGTTCTAGCTCTTTTGCTATGTCTTGGTTCAACCTCATTTTCTTCTTGATCCGTTGCTTCATATGTCCGTTTAGAGGATATTTCTTCCTCTTTGGATTTGTATGGAAATACATGTTCAAAAAATAAAGCATTTATCGATTCCATTATCGTATTTATGTGTATGTCTGAAATTTTAGATTCATGCACAAGAAATTGATAAGCACTGATGTTATGTGCATAGCCAATAAAAATGCAATCAACAATTTTTGGACATATTTTCACCTTTTTCGGTGTAGGTACAACTACTTTTGCAAGATACCCCACACTCACAAGTATTTATAGGAAGGTTTCCTTCATTTTCTTAACTCGTATGAGATCTTCTCTTCTTTATTTCGGGGCACTTTATTTAAAAAGTAATTAGCTGATAAAACAGCTTCTCCCCACATGTTCTAAGGTAATCCAGAACTTAATAGCATTGCATTCATCATCTCTTTTAAGGTACGGTTTTTCCGTTCAACAACACTATTTTGTTGAGGTGAATAAGGTGATGTGGTTTCATGTGTGATTCCGCTCTGTACACATAATTCAGCAAACAGTGATTCATATTCACTACCTCGATCACTTCTCAACACCTTAATTTTCTTGTTGAGTTGATTCTCAACTTCATTCTTATAAAGAACAAATTTCTCTATAACTTCATCCTTACTTTTAAATAGATAGACATAACAATGTTTTGTACTATCATCAACAAAAGTAATGAAGTAATTGTTGCCACCCCTTGTTTGTACATATTTTAAATCACACACGTCAATGTGAATAAGATCAAGTGGTTCAGTTTTCTTTCAATAGTTTGAAATGATGACCTTGTCATTTTTGGCTCAACACACGTTTCACACTTGTGTTTAGAATCAATATGAAATGCAAGTATGGAATTCAAGTTAATTAATCTACGCAAAGTATCATATTGAACATGTCCTAGTCTACCATGCCACAAATTGGAAGACTCAAGCAAGTAAGCAGAAGAATTAATCACTTTATTAATTTTCGGCTTAACCGTCATTACATTGAGCTTAAAAAGCCCATCAGACATATAACATTTTTCAACAAACATTTCACTCTTAGACAAAATGACTTTATTCTGACTCAAACACCGTACGAAACCCATGCTTGTTCAGCAGTGACCCGAACACCAGGTTCTTTCGCATTTCGGGCACAAAAAGCACATTGTTAAGAGTCAGCTCTTTTCCAAAAGTCATCTTCCAAACCACTTTGCCTTGGCCCATTTATTTCAGATGTAGCTGAATTTTCTATAAACAACTTTTTTCCATTCTCAGTTACTTCAAAAGAACTGAACATCTCTTTATCGAAAAAGACATGTCAGGTAGCATTGGTGTCAATCCACAATTTTCTTGGATTTGATCCCACCAGATTTACTTCAGAAATAACTGCAGCGATGTTCATTTCAGACACATCATGTGTGATGTCATCAACAACATTTGCTTCTTTTTTATTATTTCTTCTTCGCAATCTGCACTCTGAAGATTTATGGTCTACTTTGTCACAATTGTAGCATTTCCCTGGAAATTTATTTTTGGAAACTCCCCATTTTGGACCTAGTTTCGTCCCTTTCCCAGACAGCCCAAACCTGCTCTTGTTTGTTTTAGATGTTTGACCATGCTCCACAACATTTACTCTGGCCATTGGATGATTGAACCCATTCTTCTCAAAACTTTTGTTGTCTTCTTCAATTCAAAGTCTGACAATCAGTTCTTCAATGTTCATTTCCTTTCACTTGTGCTTCAGGTAATTTTTGAAATCTTTCCAAGCCGGAGGCAGCTTTTAAATCATTGCTGCCACTTGGAAAGTTTCACTTAAAACCATCCACTCGACATGAATCTCATGCAAGATTACTTGAAGTTCTTGTACTTTACTGATTACCGTTTTTGAGTCCACCATTTTATAATCTAGGAAACGGCCAACAATAAATTTCTTAGCCCCTGTATCCTCAGTTTTATATATTCGGTCTAGAGACTCCCATAATTCCTTCGTCATTTTCATTGTACTATACACGTTGTATAGTGAATCTGCCAAGCCATTCATGACATAATTCCAGCATAGGAAATTAAAATGTTTCCAAGCTTCAACAACGCGGACATCTTGTATGTTTCCCTCTCCCTGTTTTAGTTTCAGAGTATCTTCAGTCAAGAATCTCGCAAGATTCAAGGTGGTCAGATAAAATAGCATTTTCTGCTGCCACCTTTTGAAATTCAATCTATTGAACTTCTCTGATTTTTCTCCATGATTAACTGGAACAGTTACATGACCAGTTGGAGCCACAATTTGGGTCAAAGCAAAACTTGGCACTTGTGCCATAGTCTGGTTCACAGATGGATTTTGCACAGTAGCCATAGTTTGATTTTCAGTAGCCACAATTTCAGTAATCGGATTAGTTGCCATTTTCTGAAACAAAAAGAAAATTCAGTTCCACTTTTAAATAAAATTAACCATTTCTTTTCATCTTGTTGATTTGAATAACACGCAACTAAAAGGCTTCTAGGTGATGAGGGGGGGTCACAAGTGGACCACTTAAATCCCAGTCTCTCCTTAGACAATTTAGGTCCTTTTGACAAAGCCTTCCAGTTTTGCGAATACGCAAATCAAGAAAACTCCAACTATAAGGAAAATGAAAGCATCTAAAAGAGCAAAATTCTCTTAGTTCAAAAGATTGTTACAAACTAGTTTCATACGTATGTAATTCACTCAGCTTTATAAATCAATTAGTTTCATTGTTTTCCATGTAATATAAGTTTACCAAGAATATATTTTAAGATTGTTAAGTACTTATCAAATAAAAATGAGAAACTTCATATTACATGAACATGAAACAAATTAAGGAAAATGCAGAATTAAAACTGAAGAAGAAAACAAACCGAGGCCTGTACAAATACAATTTCCTTAAAACATATTCGTCCCCTACCGTAGGTTATGAACGACTGTTTCTCAGGATACAAAGGTGTAACTAGCTTTACCAACGAACCGAGCTACTGCTAGAACAATATCACCGCGAGAAAATTCAAATGCCAAAGAGGAAAACGAATGCTAAAGAACAAAAGGATGAAATATTAAATTGTTGTGTCTAGAATGAAGAAATTGGACATGCTTATATAGGCCTTAGCAACCTTCCAATTCCATCATTAACATGAAAGTTACAAGAGTTACAAGAATTACAAAACATGATTGGTTGAGAAGATGGAAGGTCTCAAACAAATGAAGAGTTTAACAGTTTTTCATTCACTTATTTTCCAACAATTACATATACACCATTAGTAGCAGGTTGATTTGTATGCTGCCTTTTGATTATACCGTTAAACACTTACACCTCTAGTTGCACTTGTTTTCCTAATTATACTATGTTAGTAGTATTAAAATTATTTTTTAAACATTTATAAATTGTAAATTTTTTAAAAGTATAGATAATAAATGAATAATAAGTTGCAAGTCCCTTTTTCCGCCTACACTGGGAGAACTTTATCTTGCACACATCTTACTTGGTCTTACCGCGTTAGATAACTTATACATATCAGCAACTGCCACATTAACAACTAATTTTGTAAAATTAATTGCTCTCCTCTCCATACACCTCAATCTCTCCCTCTTTCGTGTCCTCACACCTCCCACAATAGAACTCACGCCGCCACCACCTCCACACCAGACAACCCATCTGCGAAATAAAGTATGTTCCTACAATTTGGATAAAAATCCAAAAAACTTTATTAACACTATTTGGACATGCTGTTTTCTAATCTCAAGTTAACATGCACAATCATTTTTCACCATCTTTCTCCCGACGATTCCAATTCATACAATTCTTTGAATCTCTGTGTCTAAATTGTTAATAATTACTCAATAAATTGTAGATTTCATAATTTTGTATACATAAATGGCATCATTTTCTTCAAATCCTAGAATTGTAGATGAGGTCCTCAATATTGTAGATTCAATAATTTTGTATTACATAAAATTAATTGTTGATGTGGTAGTTGTTGACAAGTATAAGTTAGCTGATGTGGCAGGACCAAGTAGGATGTGGGCAAGATAAAGTTCTCCCACTGTGGGCAGGAGAACAGACTTGTAGTAAGTTGTAGGGTCTTACAAAATGTGTAGATAAATAGTATGTTCGACTAGTTTAATTATAATTTAAGCTTAGCTAAACACGGGCTAAGTTTAAATTATAATTTAAGCTGATCTAATTTATGTTTTATCTACATATTTCGTATGATCCACTATTTACTACAATTTTATTACCTTAATATTAATTAGAGAGGCTAAAAATAAATTTTGAGAAAATACCGTTTTGTTGCTTGTCAAAATCTACTCTCATATGCTAAAAATTATTTCATAGTTAGTTTTATATTAGGTTTACCAAACGCTTAAAATAGTTGTGCATATTTGACAGTCAAAAATTAAAAATCTAAAAGCATTCCCAAACAAGGCAACAAGGACCATGTTTTAAAAATTGACTTTCAAATAGCCAAGAGTCAAATGGTTAAATTCAAATGGCGATTATTCTAGAAGAACTAAATAAAGAAATAAAACAAAATTCAAGTGGTAAATCTATCGATTTTGAGGGTGAATAAGTCAGTTTTGAACATGAACTCTGTGGTTTTTTTTAACAAGTTTAAAAATTTCAACTTTTTACATATAACTAAACATGATTTCAATGATTTTTGATTTTTTTTTGGGGGGGTCAAATTGACCGATCTCATTCGATTCTTATAACATTGTTTTAATAATGGATAAGTATAAAGATTTTTAGATTCTATTTCTTCTTAATTATGTCAAGTTTATCATTGTCACACCAAAATCCATTTGAAAGGTATTGTTTATAGTATCATAGTTAGGCTCAAGAAAAGAGGAAGTTTTATAATAATTGGGGCACTTTCATTTAGTTGCTTAAATTTTAAAATCGTTCATAAAACTATAAAAGCCACCCATTGACCCAATTATGTATCTTGTTCGGTGTGATAAAAATGAAGTGGTGGTTACAAGGTGGATTTGGAAGCTTCGCCATCGTCCTCATAGGTGACCGGCCGTTTGGTTTCAAAGTTAAAAGTATCTAATATTTGGACGCGAGCGCTTCTACCGCGCATGCCCATTGTCAACAATCAAAGTCAAGTTTAATTTGGACTAAAAAATTAAAAGAAAATGGGTAAAACAAATACCGTTTTGGCCATTGACAATGGCCAACCAACTTATACTCTTACACTATAATTTTATTTTGTTTTTAATTTTAGCCTTTAATTTAATGGCTAAAATTATCAATTTGTTTCAGTTAATTTATGTCAATGAACTTATAGTATAATTTTATTTGGTTTTTAATTTAGTGGCTAAAATTATTGTTGACCCAAGAAATTGAAGCCAATAAATCCTTATCTACCTCCTCACTCAAATGAATAACTCCAACTTCGTAAATTGCTGCCTAAGGATCAAGAATTCAAGATTAATTTTTTGTCTTCGACTTATTTTGGACTATTTGTAGATGTTTCAAGCCTTTGGAATTTTTTATCTTTCGCCCTTTCATCGCCACATGTTGCCTCTTCGTTAGAAGACTCACGATTCTAGAAGATTCTATGACATATAACAATGGATTATTGCCCCAGCCATCTTTCCCAATCGATTCTAGTGGTAGTTACCCCACACGGCATTTTGTAACTAACTTTGCTATGTAGAGATCCCTCATGTAGTATAGGAGATAATTTGACACTTGTAACCACTGGATTACATGGCTGTCACGTTCTCATATCCTTCATCACATCCTAGGTTTGTGGCAAAGAAAAATGGTTAGGTCGAAGCTTAGCCAAAGTATACCCGCTAGTTGGTTTTTTAGTTTAATGCCTTGGTCTGATGGAAAGACCGACGAAGGTTTTAAGCGAGCTGACTTGGCTTCGCCTTGCTCTTCGTGTTCTAGCTACCTTCAGGTCCCCACCTTTTCTACCTTCTAGGCACTTCCGTGTGCCTTTTCCTACCAACTGTGTAAGGAGGCATGATAATTGTCAATTTGTTTCAGTTAATTTATGTTGTCAAATATGATTTATCGTATATCAATATCAATTTAGAATTTTTGGTTTCAATATTTATGACAACCATATGAAGTTTTATTATTCAAATTATACTGGCATTTAGACATGTTAATATTATGTTCTTCTTTGTATTTTCTTCACAGCATGTTATTCACTTTGTTCTTTTCAATTTTAAACCGTGTTTCAAAAATGAAACTTTTACAAAATAAAGTAAAAAAAAAAAAACCTTTTGCTGATCTAATTTGTCAAAAAGTAAGCTTTTAACGATAAAGTACTGATAATACTAAAATAAATTTATAGCTTTAGTAATCAAATTGAAATAAAAATAAAGTCGAGTAACTAAAATGAAACTTGGCCATAAATTGGTGACCAACAATGCTTTTTATCCAAAAGAAAATTGTAAATATGTTTATGAAACGAAGAAAAAAAAGTATATAATTTGTTAACCTCCAAAAGTGCATTGTTCATGTGTCAACATATTTCTCTCATTCATCTGTTAACATGTATGTTATTTGTACACTTGGACAACTGTTAGACACCAAGATCATTAAGTAAAAGGGATTGGTGATCGTTGGCACTCCGACGGTCAGGTCAACTATCGGAACATGATTATATGGAAGGTTTTTGGGTGTGGGAGAGACAAGCAACCAAAGATTTGACTAGAGTTTAGGTTAGATAATATGCTTATATTTGAATTAAGGAGAGACAAATATTTATAGGAGGAGAGTTCCAGCATATTAAGAACAACAATCAATTTGTTACCTTATTGGATTCTCATTCCTTGTGGAGATAGTGCTAATCCTAGATTTATCGTGATTCCCAAGATTTTGTCACTTATCCTTGTCAATCTCCAAGATTGCATTGTTAATTTCTAGAGTTTGGCATGGAGTTTCCTTGTGGAAGTTATCAAGTCAATCAAGAATAATCTGTGATTCCCAAGATTTTGTCACTTATCCTTGTCAATCCCCAAGATTGCATTGTTAATTTCTAGAGATTGGCATCGAGTTTCCTTGTGGAAGTTATTATGTCAATCAAGAATAATCTTTTAAAAAATTATCTGTCCAATAGTGAGTGGACCTAAGATGCCTAGGGACTTTGCGGGTGTTCGAGGGCCTTTGACAAAGGACTGCACTGGATGGGGCTCGTCCTAGTTGTGAACGCCATCTATGGGGCTTTCTAGGTAGAAATTAGCTGAGGCAACACAAGGATATCTGGTGCCTTGGGACTAGAAGGAAGCTTTTTTCTTCGTCGAGGGCAAATGGGAGCTTTGGCCAAATGATCCCCGACCGAGTGTTAGAGTTTCTTGCTACTTCGGGAAACTTGGTGAGCCTTGTTTCTGTTATTGCTTATAACTCATATGTTCCTGAATTAATCATTTTCTCATTTTTTGCAGTTTGGAGAAAACCTCCTGTCTCTAGGAGGGAGCAAGAAACTCTAAGAGCGAAGTAGGCCAAAGTTTGTGAGTTGAACAATGAATTAAGAAGCTTAAGCAACTTGCTGAAGGATAATAGTTATTTAATACGTTTTGGATTGATGGGTGAGTTTTGCGTCATTGCTCTAATTTTTGCCCATTTCTACCCGAGTATTAACTCTTTGATTTTGTATTGATGCCAAATACGTTTTCAACAGCATTCCAGTCTTCGTGATGGACAATCACAAGGATCAATGGAGAAAGACAGTTAATCTCTCCAAGTTCTTTTGGGACGGCTGCTTAGGACTCAATTGGGGTTTCCCTCTCTACTTCTCCATCTCCACTGCTTTCTCTTCTTTCTAGCAATCCATCTCGAATTTTGCCACTACCGTACAGACCATCCGCTTCCTCCTCGCAATCTAATGCTCTCTAAGACAAGAAGAAAAGGAATACTACTAAAGAAAGCGAAAAAATCAAAGAAAAAGAGAGCCATCTCTAGTATCGAGTGAAAGCCAATTGAGAGATACTGTCTGGGAAAAGGTGGCTGAAGATGTCCAACGATCTAAGGTTGAGAATTTCAGAAGGACCCAGGGTGAGATGTCGACCATTCTACTACATCTAGACAATGGTTGAGGGCGTCGACTGTATCAAGATGGGCTCTCGGTGGTGGCAGCCAGTGTTTATAAGTATTGGTCTCCTTTGTGTAAGATGGCCGCTGAAAAGGCTACACTGGATGAGCTTGTTACTTTGGCCGCCTTGAATACTTCTTGGGACTTTACCTTAAAAAGTGAATTGTACACTACCTTACTCAGCTTCTTTAGCAAGCTTGAGAAAGCGGCGAAAAAGTCCAGGAAACTCGCTGAAGATGTAAATGAGATAAGTTCAACAAATACCGAGTTGGGTTCTGAGACTGATGCCCTGCAGTCGAAGGTTGATGCCCTGGCGGCCAATGAGGTGACTCTTAAAGTGAAGAACTGGACAGCCGCTACCAAGATAGAGAGGAAAGAGATGGTCGCCTCGAGGATGTTGGCAGATGAATGGGCTACACGGCTGAGAACAATATAGTCACTGTAAAATGCGATTCTGATGCCATGATAGTGGAGAATGAGAGGTGGATGGCTTAAGTGAATGAGGATCTTGCCAATGCTAGGGAAGAGTTGGCGGAGAGTAAGGCCTGCCTTGCAAGCTGGGGCTGAAGTGAGGGCAGTGACAGTATATAAGAAGAATTTCTATAAAAGCCAGAGTACTCACGCCCCGCTGCTCACTTCATAGAGGCCGGGGATGACTAGCTGACTGAGAGGATTTGGATGGTCCACCCTGAATGGGATCTCTCATTTTTGCTCGTTGGTGAAATCTCCGGTGAAGATCCAGCACCTGCTGCAACCACTTCTACTTGTCCTCATCCCTATTCTCCTACAGATGAAGCTCATGACCCTCTTATCGGATCCCTATAGTTTAGGGGCCCGTCACTGTGCTGACCCTTTGAGCTGGAGGGGCTTAAGGATCTTGTTTCTTGAATAAACTTATTTTCACTAAGTGCTTTGTGTTTGCATATACTTGTCATATTTATTTCTTATTGTGATGTTGTGTTTTTTTTTCAATTAATTTGTATTGATCACTCAACCATGTTTTGCATGGACAAATTACTTAACGAGTTGGATAAACAGTCTTGAATCAATACTTCATTGTTTCTTTTTAAATTGATGAAGTTTGTAATACTCAGCCTCAATAACTTGGTCACCCAGCGAGTTTAAAGAGATGACCGCGAACCATACTCCCTCTTTACACTTAAATTGATTGAATTTAAAATTTTCATCTGCGTTAATTAGATTATCCAATGAGTTTTAAAGAGGCAACCGTGAACTGCACTTCCTCGCTACATTATATTAAGTTATAATTCATCGCCCGTGAAAAATTATTTACCTAACGAGTTTGAGAAGATGGCTGGGAACAATACTCTCTCGCTGTATTTTGAATTCAATAACTTAAAATAATAACTGAAAAATGCACAATTCACAAGGTAATTGATGACGAGGGTGTCTCCGGACTCGAAACAAAGTATGCCATCAGCCCAACAAGGGGCGGAGGCTAAACAAATACAACTTTCTATTGATATTATGGTCGAAGATGTGTGATGTTCCAGGGGTAATTGTTTTCTCTCCCTTTCGCATCTTCAAACTTTAAGGTTCCTGACTGAATTATTGCGATGACCTTGTATGGTCCTTTTCAGTTAGGTCCGAGACTCCCAGCTCCCACTTCTTTGTTGATGAGGAAAACCTTTTTGAATACCCAATCACCAACCTTAAAGCTCATGTGGCTAACCTTAGAGTTGTAGTATCTCACCATATTTCTTTGATATACTGCCAAGCGAAGCTGAGATTCGGTATGCTTTTCGTCTAGAAGGTTGAGGTCCACCCTTTGCAGGTTCTCATTAACTACTTTATTGAAGTGCAAACTTTTGTGAGGGCATTCCAACCTCAACAGTGATTATTGCTTATACTCTGTATGCCATGGAAAATGGGGTCTCCTCGATGGCATTTCGAGAAGTTGTCTAGTAAGACCATAGTATCTTGAGGATCTCGTCTATCTATCCACCGTTGGTTGAACCAAACTTCCTTTTCAGTGCGTGTTTGATGATCTTGTTGACTACCTCCACTTGCCCATTGGATTGTGGGTAATAGGGGATAAAGAAGTCCTTTCAGATATCAAGTTCATTGTAATTGGAATTGAATTTCTTTCCCATAAATCAGGTTCCATTCTCTGAGACCAGAAAATGTAGAATTCCGAAGCGGGATATTATGTTCATCTACACGAATTTCTAGGCGTTAGCCTCTCTAATCTTAGTAAGGGGACTCACACTACTTGGTGAAGTAGTCAATTTATACTATCGCGAACTTGACATCTCCCTTGCCAACTGGAAGAGAGAAAATAAGATCGTTCCACCATTTGGCGAAAGGCCAATGCCTAGTGAGATGAGTAATATGTTGGTCGGAGAGCTTCGGGATGATGGTAAATCCCTGGCATTTGTCGCATCTATTTACAAAGTCGTGAAAATCTTTCTTCATCGTTGGCCAAAACTATCATTGCTTCAAGGCTTTTTGGGCGAGGACCAATCCATCTGCCTAGTACCATAAACACCATCATGAATATGCTGCATGATGTACTCTACTTCTTTTTTGGTAACACATCACAGCAGAGAGATGTTAAATCGTTAAATCCTCGTTTATACAATACCTATTGATGTAGCACAAATTTTACGGATCTTTTGTGGAGCTTGCAAGCTTCATCCTTGTTAGTAGGCAACACTTGGTCTGTCTGATTGTTCGAGATTTCCTTATATTCCCATGATTCAAAGAAATTTGAATTTCTCAAAGTACTGGAGGGAATCCGTCACTTTATTTAGACATACCATCATTGTTTGCTCCCAGGCCGCGAAGTTCTCATTTACTTAACTCACAACGAGTTTTGAGTTACTGTGTGCTTGAACCATCTTGTCCTTCATCTTTTTTGCCAATCTAAATCCTGTCACAAGAGCCTCATACTCGACTACATTATTAGAGGCCTTGAAGTCGAAGCGGAGCACATAGTTAAGATTGTGTCCCTTGGGACTGATAAATAAGATACCCATACCAGCTTCCGTATATGCTATGCGACTCTCCAATTTTTACGGTGAGGGTTATCCGCCCTCGTAGGATAAGACTATTTCTAGTAAATCATACAATAGCTCCAATATGATCAAAGGCGCTTCTGAACAATATATTTAATGTGTTACCATCATCAACTAACAGCTTGCTAAGCCCATTGCAGGCAATAATGGCATGAACCACAACTGTGTCACAATGCGGGTAGTGGTCTCCAGTCTCATCATCTTGTGAGAAAGTGATTAGGAGAACCTTGGGTTGATGTCTGTGGACCTGTAAGCTTTCCAATAGTTTTTTGCTGGCGGCTTTTGTGTAGTTCCTTTGTGTGTTCAATGCGTGTCCTCTAACATAAGGCCCTCTAATTATTGTGTGGATCTTTTGGATAGGGGCTCTACACGTTGGTCGATCTTTCCTGGGTGGGTTCACTTTCCTTTTGTTGTCTATATCACCGTTATGGTAATAGTCACCATGGCGACAAGGTTGGGGGCAATGTCTGTTGTTGGGAGAGCCTCACCCACCCCGCACCACCTGTCGTCTCGCTATTTAAGGTTGGTTTCTGCGATCAATTAGTTCCCTCACCTCCCAACAGTCCCAGTGTTATGGTCCTTGGTTAGATGGATTTAACGCCAATCTATTGACCTCTAAAAGTGCACTATCCAGTTGTCAACATATCTCCACCAACTCCTCTGTCAGTCTGTATATTACCTGCACACTTGTATAATCGTTAGGAACCAAGATCACTAGGTGACAAGGAGCCGGCGATCGTTGGGATTTTTTTGTGTGGAAGAGACGAGCAAACGGAGATTTAACCAGAATTTAAAGTAGAGAAAATAATGTGTTACTTTGAATGAAGAGGAGACAAGTACTTATAAAGGCAGAGTTCTAGTCTATTAAGGACAACAATCAATTTGTTACTTGATTGGACTTTCCTTCCTTTTGGAGATAGGGTTAATTTCAAATTTATCGTGATCCCCAAGATTTTATCGCTCCACCTTGTCAATCTCCAAGATTGCGTTGTTGATTTTTAAGGATTGACATGTAGTTTCCTTGTGGGAGTTATCTTGTCAATCAAGAATAATCTTTTTCAAAATTATCTTTTCAGAGTGACTGGGACCTAAGATCACGGTCTGCCTAGGGACTTTCCAAGCGTGCCATGGCCTTCGATGAAGGACTACATTGGATGGGGCCCGTCCTAGTTGCAAAGGCCATCCATGAGTTTCGCAAGGTAGAACGTGGTCAAGGTAACGTGAGAATCTCTAATGTCTCGGGACTCGAAATTGCTACGTGTAACTCGATCAAATGCTGAGTGACCCTTGCTGGGGCCCGCCTACTGATGCGTCATCTTCACCCAATTTGGGTAGTGACATAATTATTTCTTATTATACATGTTTGGCTCAATTACTAATTTAGTACAGTAAGTTATTGAAGGAGCTAATTTTTTTTTTCCTATGTAATTCTTTTTTAACTTTTTCGACCTTAATGTGATGTCAAAAATCAACTTGAATGTTTGAATGACACAATATTCAAATTGGTTTTGCATAAATTAAGAGCTTTTTAACATTTTTTTTAAAGACAAAATGAGCATACACAGAATGACTTGAATCATTCCTAAGAGCATTTTCAATTCAACAATGTGGATTGTTGTAGATGTGACAAACAAAATGGGGGATGGAGAGAAGATTACTTCAACATGGTTGTGAATTAGAGAAATTGTAGTCCACATGTACAAGAAAGAGAATGTAGAGACATAGCAGAGATCAATTATAAAAATTATATACAGTATATATAACTCGCACTTCAGATGTGGAGGGTGTGCTAGACATCCTATAATTTTTATTTTTTTTTATTTTGTCAAGTATTTTAAAATGATGTGACACTCTTTAGTGTAATCCACGATTCTGTTGTAGATGCTGTGTAAGAAAATAGGTGTTCAAATAATTCTAATTAAGTGCATCAGATGGATTAATGAAGAGTGTAAGCTGTGCTCAAATTAAAAGAAATGTTATTGATTTTTGCAACTGAGAAATAGAGAAAAATGAAAAATAAAATAAAAAACGGCAGATTCTTGCATGATATTCTCATTTTTGCATTAATTAAATATAGGTATAACTGTAGGTTTAAAAAAGTAGAGCTACGTTTTTCAGTGAGTGATTCTTATCACATTGCAGCGAAGACCTTCGGCCTATTAGCGAGTCTATTTGATCTTAACATTCGTTAGGTGGTCTCGATAATTAAATCAAAGTCGACCATTACAATGTCTCAAGTTTTAGTTGCCTAAATATATTTACGCAATAGATAGCGAGATTCTTCTGTTTAAATGTAGAGCATTGAATCATCGAACTCTAAAGTCGATCAACTATTTTAAAATATGTATCATTGTATTGATTGAATTAATTATGTAAAAACAAGGTTCAACTGAACGTCAAGATACAATTTCAATGATAGCTAAGAATAGTTTGAAAACATTAAAAATTTCTGAACATCTCATTTAACAAGGGTGGGCAAATTAACAGTCAACCCACCCAAATTGACCTGACCCGACCCAATTGAGGTCAAGTGGACATGTTGACAATTGGGTTTGATTAGTGAAAAGTTTGAAAGTAGTGGATCGAGTCGGTTCTCGAGTTGGTGGTACCAATCCAATTGAACCTAACTAAATTTATTTTAATTACTAATTTAAATCATTTTGTAGTTTAACAAATAACAATCATTTATAAAATTTATTGTTTAAAATTTTGAATTTTAAGTCCTTGGTTCAATACCAATTGTGGCCTTGCTTTCGTTATGGTGTAATTATTTTTGTATGATTTGTTGGTAAAAATATCAGATGATACGTGGGATGACTTTAAGGAAACCATCCATTTATAATTTACAATATATCTTTTATTCATATGCATGTAAAAATTATTTAAATTATGGGCCAAGCCCAAATCAAAACCGCTTTCAAGATTGTGGATATTACACCCACTACTTACAAATGATAAAATAATTCTAAATCTAACAACTTAACTTATTTATTCTAAAAATACTACATAATTAATATTATATTAATTAATAAAATAATGAATTAAAATCAAATGACTATTTCTACGTGAATTAACTTAAATTTGCTTTTGAGTTCTTGATTATTTGCACAATAAGTCATTCATCTTTATAAAATTTTCACTTTAGTCCCTATACTTCTTCTTTTATTTCAATTTTGTCCTTTTTTTATTTGCAACCCAAGCCCTTCAACTTTTAAATTTGTACAAGTTGGTCCTCGTATTTATATTTTTATATCAATTTAGTCCTTTGTAATCACTATTTGATACATATGTTACAAATGATATTTTGTATTACTGAATATGTTTCATATTGTATTATATTATTTTACACATCACATGTTACATGAATTGGTATTCTGTATCACTGATGTTACGTATGTTTCAAATGATGAAATCAATAGTTTTATTTGTTAAATTTAACATTGTGTTACATATCTATATCATACTATAACAAATTTATTGAAATTTAGAGTTGATTTTCTAATTGTAACAGTTGTAACAATTTCTATTTAGTATCGCAATCTGTTACAAATGTTACAAATCATATTGTGTATCACTGTTTGATACAAATGTTACAAATAATATTTTGTATCACTGAATATGTTACAAATTATATTATGTTATTTTACACAATACATGTTACATGAATTAATATTTTGTATCACTGATATTTTATATTTCAATTTGTAACACAGATTGTTACAAAATATCATTTGTAACATTTTGTATCAAACGTTGATACATAATATCATTTGTAACTTATGTATCAAATAGTGATACTATAAAGGACTAAATTGATATAAAAGTATAAATATGGGGATCAAGTTGCAAAAATTTAAAAGTTGAAGGACTTAGGTTGCAAATAAAAGAGGACGAAATTGAAATGAAAGAGGAAGTATAGGGACTAAAGTGAAAATTTTATAAAGATGAAGGACTTATTGTGTAAATAATCAAGGACTCAAATGCAAATTTAAGTGAATTCACGTGAAAATATATATTTTGTGGTATATATTTGATTTTAATTTATTATTTTATTAATTAATATAATTTTAAGAATGTAGTATTTTTAGAATAAATTTGTTAAGTTGATAAAATTAGAATTATTATTAAAAAGTGGTTTATTTATGAAAAAAATCCCTTCGGAATTTAGGGGTTGTTCTGAGAACTTTTTCAATAAATTACTCAAGATTCAATAGACTTTTTGTTTCTGCTCACTGTCTGATGTTTTGACTTTAAAGCGATTTGATTTGGATTTCATCCAAACCAACGAAGTCGGTTTCTCGGGTTGAATCCAAAATCTATTCAACTCGACATGCATCCACTCCTAATTTTTATTGGTGACTTGATAAAATTTAATAATTAAATTAACTATAATATAAAATATACACACAACTACAATTAATATAAAATCATAATTGAATCTTTGTTTTCATAAACTCCTCAGCCTTGACGGGACCACCTCCAAATATTCTCTTATTATACCATAATTGCCTTGGAATAATCTCCAAATTTTAGTCTAAATATCACGCACAAGACAAATTTTGTTTTCTTGCAAGCGTATTTTGGCTTACGTTAATTCTCTACTGTTTTACGTTAAAAAAAAATACCGAATATTGTAAGCATGTGTTGTCACCAAGGGCCATTGTCAAGAGTCGAATTTTATGAAGAGCCCTTCTTTTATGGTCAAATTAAAGCGAGTTCAAATACATAAACTTTCGTTTAAAAAGTCTTCGGTCTTCAGTGTCCAGTAGTTGTCCAATAAATTATTATTAAAATCACCTTGTCCTTCACCGATTTATTATTAAACCATCTTTCCCAACTAGCCTAGGATGACAAAATATCTTATCTATGTCTCCTTGCAAATCAAACGGAGATCATAGTCCTTGTGTCAGGTTCTACATCTATACTTAGCCCCCTGATTACTCCTAACCACAGTTTGCTAAACTTTGGCCACACATTGTAAATATTAGTTTAAGTTATTAGGTATGGTTTGGTATTGCTATACGTCTAAGACAATCAGCTTTTGTTGTGTTGTAGAAAAAATTAGCCGTGGAAAGAATTATATATATATATATATATATATATATATATATATATATATATATATATAATCTTAAAATTTTAAAACATTAAAAATAAAAGCATACTAATATTGTATAAAAATCAATTAAATTTAAATTTAAATTATTTGTGGAGATGTATTGTAATTAGAATACTAATAAATCCATGACATAAAAAGAATTACTTTAATTAATTAATGTCAAAATTGGTATTTTAATAATAGATAAATAGAAAAACTAAAAGTAGAATTTGAAAAGCTACCATTTTTTCTACTTCTCAAAATCTGCTATCATATAATACAAATTCTTTTAGAATTATTTTTTAAAAATTTACCAAATGCTTAAAACAACTTCTCATGTTCGAGAATCAGAAGTTGCGCTAAAAAATCAATCCCAAACAGGCCCTTAGTTCTTTTTAGTTTATTTTAGTTGTAAAAGAACTTTGCTCTTTGTAAATATTTATTATGATTTCTCAGCTTTTAAACATCTATTCTTGTAACTTAGGTTTTACTTAGTTAAACTATTATTGTGGGTAGTTTTTATTCAAAATCTTGTCAAGCTCACTGTTGTTTACCCCTACACCAGCAATTGTAATTTTCTACTTTTCATCAATCAATAAACAAGCTATTTTTAATGCATTCAAATCTTATGTTGCAAAGATTTGTCTAATTTGTTTTTTCGTTATTGAATCGACCGAGAACAAGTTGAAGGTAGTCCAACAGAATAAACATGATGCGATCCATGCAAGCTATTGACCTTTGTTACATTTGACTCAAACTAAATACCGTATTGAAGGCATGTCGGAGGCTAATCAAAGATTGGAGAGCCAAAATAAGCATGAAACAAAGTTTGGAGGTCAAAACACAGGAAAGGACGAGAGGCTGAAAACACCCAGGCAAAACCTTGGGCGATCGCCCAAGGCCATATTTTAATTGCAGAATGTAATTGTCTAAGCCTTGGCCATCGCCTAGGCATTTACGGGGAAAATCTGGGAATTTTGATAATTTGTTTCCTTTTACGTTTACAACTTTATTTCGTTAAATTTTTAGTTATATTTTCGAATTAGACTAGATTTTAATTAATTTTACTATATAAGCAATTTGTATTGTAAACAATTCACAATTTTTAAACTTTGATTTATTGAGAGATTCAGATTAAGTGAGATCCACTTATTTCTTCTTTCTTCTTAATTGAACTAAACTACAACTTATCAAAAACTTCGTAAATCTTTGTGACATTCATAACTTTGATTCTTTGATTCAAGTAATCATCAGGTCAAGTGCTTGCGATCAGATTTTAGCTTTCATGGGGTTCATATCAATCTTGGCTATTGGTTTCGAGATCCAATTCTTCGCGGGTTCGCATCAGTTGGTATCAGAGTTTTGGATCTAAAATCAGGTTCTATCTTTTAATTTTTTTGTTTCATCAGATTTATCTTGAATCATATAAAAAAATGAAAATTCAAGATAAGTCAAGAAACACATTCTTTTTAGTTTCTTGTGTCATATTGTCATCCAGTGCTAAAATCTTATTCTTTTTTGTAATTTTTCTTCTTGATCATTCTCGTTGTCTTTTATTTCTTTATTATACGATCCCTCCGTCACCCCAGAATGAAAGGGGTGATCTCGTAGTTCTTGGTCTGTGAAGATGCGTTGTTAGGTGCTCCATTTTATTTTCCCATTGAGGCCGAACCTAAACCTGTGCTTGAGAGATAGTTGTCCATACACTGATAAGGGATGTATGGATTCTCGAGAAGAGAGGAGCCGTGGTGGTCCCCCCCAGACTGCCTGGATCCCACGAGTGAATCGAAAGTTGGATCTACATTGGATCTCACCCGAATCGCCCCATCTATCCTCTTGAGGAGAGGTTTGGTTTCAAACCCCAGTTTGAACAGGAGGAGTAAGCCATGCTAATGTGCCTTGGATGATCCATATCTCAGGGTCAAGCGCCGATGAGCACATTGAACTATCCATGTGGCTGAGAGCCCTCTTGAATGTTGTGAAGACTGAATTCCTGATTGAGTTTGATTAGTTCTTTAGAAAACTTGGTAAGAAACACAAAGAGAGGTAAAAGGCAAGAGTGGTGAAATTATTATCGAGAAAATAAAGCCAAATAGAGTGAAACACGAGTGTAAACACGTGAGGTCAAAATTTTTTCAATCCTAATTTCTATTTTTTTTTGTCCCAAAATGTTTAATAATGAAGAAACAACACATAGGGAAGAGAACAACCAATTCTTTCTATTAAAAGCCATGCAACAAAAATTTGAGTGGATGAACATGGTGTTTGATGAGATGAGGGATAATAATAAAGAGATAATTGGTAGGATAGATATGCATGATACGGTGATTACAACTTTATTGAGGGGGCAACAACCCAGGATCCCTAATGATAGGAGACATGATAGGTGTAATCGTAATCCTATGGCTGAATTTGAGGATGATGATAATTATAATTATGTAGATGAGATGGGTAGGATGAGGCGTATAGGAGATAGGCGTAAAATGGCACCTAGATGAGGAGATTATAGAAGCCACAATGGGATAGATAGAAACCTTGGGAATATAAAAAGAAAAATGCCTTTATTCTAAGGTAGGAATAACCCTGAAGCATATTTAGAGTGAGAGATGAGGTTAGAATTAATATTTGATTGTCATATCTATTCAGAAGAAAAGAAGGTAAAATTAGCAGTAATTAAGTTCACTGACTATGCTATAATGTGGTGGGATCAATTGGTGACAAATAAGAGGAGAAATCAAGAGAGGCCTGTAGAAACTTGAGATGATTTAAAAGCTTTCATGATGAAGAGATTTGTACCTAATCATTACTATAAGGACCTCTATCAAAAATTGTAGAGCCTTACTTAAGGTTCAAATAGTGTAGATGATTACCATAAGGAGATGGAGATGGCTATGATTAGGGCTAATGTTGATGAGGATAAAGATGCTACTTTAGCTAGATTTTTGAATGGGTTAAATATGGATATAGCTAATATAATTGAATTACAGTATTATGTGGAGTTGGAGGACATGGTGCACATGGCTATGAAGATAGAGAGGCAATTGAAAAGAAAATGGGCATTTAGGTTTTCTTCGGGATCTAACCCTCATTGGAAACCAAAGTGGGATAGTGATGATGTGAGTAATATGGTTGTTTCAAAGGGGGAGACCGAACCACCTAAGGAAAAAGAGGATGTCACTAGCAACAATAAACTCAAGTCAGATTTCCAACCTTCAAAGAATAGGGATATCAATGTTTTAAATGTTTGGGTTCCAGAAACATTGCATCACAATGCCCAAACAAAAGGGTAATGATTTTGTGTGATAATGGAGAAGTGGACACTGGGGATGATAGTGATAGTGATGAGATGCTTGAGTTAGAGGATGATAGTGTAAAGTACCCTATAGACGGTGAAGTCCTATTTGCAAAGCATGCTCTTTATGCCCAAATTAAAGTAGAGGGTTTAGAGCAGCAGTTTGATTTAGCTGTACAAGAAATGACAACGAGGGAGAAAAAAAATCAACAAATGTTATTGCTAATATACAAAGAATCATACCTTGTACTACAAAAAACTAATCAATCCCTCCCCATTTTGGCTATTTCTTTAGTGCAGAAATTGGATGGCGTATCTTTAGAGGAGATGTCTGGTAGGTTATCACATATTCAAGACATTGCACATCAACTTCACTTTGTACTTGGAGATATTTTTCCAAAATAACCAACCTATAGAAGCATTTCAGATGAGATGAATAAGCTCAAAGACATCAAATTAAAGCCAACAAAGTACGTAGATTCATCTTTGAGCCTGGTGATTGGGTTTGGTTGCATATGAGGATGGAAGATGATCTTTATCCACTGGTGATGATTCAAGGTCGAATTCTTTTGATAAAGGAGGGGATGATGCAATCCATGCAAGCCATGAACCTTTGTTACATTTGACTAAAACTAAAGACCATATTGAAGGCATGTCGGAAGCTAATGGAAGATTGGAGGGTTAAAATAAGCATAAAACAAAGTTTGGAGGTCAAAACAATGGAAAGGATGAGAGGCTGAAAAATGGCCTGGGTGATCGCCCAAACAAAACCTTGGGCGATCGCCCAAGGCCATATTTTAATTACAGAACATAATTGGCTAAGCCTGGGTGATTGCCCAGACTTATACTCAAGCATTTACGGGAAAAATCTGGGAATTTTTGATATTTTGTTTTCTTTTTCGTTTAGAACTCTATTTCGTTAAGTTTTTAGTTATATTTTCGAATTAGACTAGGTTTTAATTAATTTTACTATATAAGCACTTCGTATTGTAAACAATTCACAATTTTTAAACTTTGATTTATCGAGAGATTCAGATTAAGTGAGATCCACTTATTTCTTCTCTGTTCTTAATTGAACTAATCTAAAACTTATCAAAGAATTCACAAATTTTTGTGGCATTCATAAATTTGGTTCTTTGATTCAAGTAATCATCGGATCAAGTTCTTGCGACCAGATTTTAGCTTTCTTGGGGTTCATATCAATCTTGATTGTGGGTTCCGATATTCAATTTTGTGCGGGTTCGCATCAAAACTACTGCTACATGGTGCCCCTTTCTGCACTAGGAATAAAGTCGCTCTGTGATAGTTGGTATCAGAGATGCAGTTCACGACCCTCGATAAGAAAGTGATACATCATAATGCATCAAATACCATGGAGGGGTGGGTCAAAAAAGAGTACTGAACAACGCATGGATGCGCTTGATGGGCAAACTACTATGTTATGTTATGTCGTCCAGACCCTTGAGGAAAATGTCAAGGTGGCAGAAGCAGACATCCACAAAATTAAACTTCCAACTAGATGAAAGTCAAACGATTTGCAAAGCAATGACTGATGCAATCATTCCCAATATGCAAGAAGAAATATAAAAATTGAGAATCTAGTTGCAGATGCATCAACGTTAGGTCGACAATGGGCAAGCCCCCGCACAGAATTATACACCTAGGCATAGAATCCAGAAAAACGGACCTACGGAGGGATGCGTGACTCGAAGAAAGTCAAGAACTTCCTATTTGACATGGAACTATACTTTCTTATGGTGGCGGACAAAATATACTGATATTCAAGCCAACAGGACCAGATAGACACTTGGGATTTCCTCATGGGGGTGATTAGATTACAGTTTTTCTCAAAAAATGTGGCATATCAGGCCTAATGGGCACTACAAGAATTGAAATATACGGGCTCTATTTGGGACTATATGAAAACCTTTTCAGGTCATATGTTGGATATCCGAGACATGTCATAAAAGGATAAGCTCTATACTTTCATTGAAGGGATGAAACCATGGACGAGAACTGACCTCCAAAGACAGAATGTGACTAATTTAAGAATCGCAATGGGAGCTATCGAATGCTTGATGGAGTATCAATCTGAACCTAGAAAGGAACGGCTATAAAGAAATAGAAAATTCAGAGAGAGGGAAATATATCTTTCATGCCCACATCGAACTCAAATGGTAAAGAAGGCTACCCTCACCATAATGGAAGCCATCAAGAAAACTATCAGAAGAGCCATAAGGGTGGCCGTCAAAACAACTAGAACAAAGGAAATGTACTAGAGAGCAAATTATGTACTACTTAAAAAAATGATGGGTGCTTTTTGTGCAACAGTCCTTATCGAGTGAAGGATTGCGCGTAGAAACAATTTGTAAATGTGTTGAGCCAACTAACAGGAAGTGTGTTGGGTTCGAAACAAAATGCCTGCAGGCCTGTAGTTATTGCAAGGCTATGTCGTTGGGGACATTCTCGTATTGGTGCAGCACAATATCGTACCGGGTGACTGAAGAGGACATTGTTTTCCAGAAAAATATGGAAAAAGAAGTGCCAAAACTCTGTGTTTGTAGGGCTAAAGGCATGATGTACATTAAAGTGAAGATCAATGGAAAATCAATCATGGCCATGGTAGATACTTGTGTTATTCACAACTACCTTGCAAGTACCGAAGTAGAGCACAACATAGTTGTACTGGAAAAGGTAGTGGAAAAGTTAAAGTAATCAACTTAGTTACACAACCGATTGCCGGAGTAGCCAAATCCGTGTTCGTAAAAGCTAGTCCTTTTGAAGTGAAGACAAATTTGTCAGCAGTTCAGATGGACGACTTTATACTAATTTTGAGATGGAGTTTCTTCAGGATACGAAGACAGTAGTGTTTTCGTATCCTGACTCGTTTATGGTGATGGATAGCAAGCAGTGTGTCATCCCCACTCTATTCGGGAAGATGGGTGAGAAGAACATGTCAAATATGCAATTCAGTAAGGGCTTCAAGATGAATGAGCCATCATTTTTGTACACTCTTCGATTGGAAGAGATTGTGGAGGCAATTGGTCATTTTTCAAAACTTTTTAGAAGGCTTTTACAAGAATTTGAAGATGTTATACCAGACGAATTGCGAAAGATATTGTCACCAAAAAGGAAGATCAATAATAAAATTGAGCTTATTCTGGGTGCCAAGCCTATTGAGGAGCTTAGGAAACAATTAGCTGAAATGCTAGACAGTGGATTATCGTACCTGCAAAATCACCATATGAAGCTCCAGTGCTATTTAGGAAAGGCTAATTGTTCTCTTCAGATGTGCTATAACTATCGAGCCTTGAACAAAATCACAGTGAAAAAGATTTATCCAATTCCGCTAGTGGTAAATTGCTTCGACCGCTTGATTAGGGTTAAGTACTATACGAAGATTAATCTAAAGTCTATATATTGTTAAGTTCAGATCAAAGAAGATGATGACAGTGGTAACCAGGTATGGAACATTCAAATTCAATGTTCTGTCCTTTGGCTAGACAAATGCTTCGGTGACGTTCTATACGATGATGAATCAGATACTTCACGTGTTTCTAGATGACTTCATGGTGGTGTATTTGGACAACATTATAATCTACAGTCTGGCTCTGGAAGAGCATGTGCAGCATGTGAGAAAGGTTTTTATTTAGCTATGAAAAATGAACTTTATGCAAAACCATCTAAGTAATCATTCGCCCAGACCTCAATCAATTTCTTTGGGTCACATTTTCGAGTAAGGAAAAGTTTGCATGGATGCGAAGAAGGTTATTGCTATCAAAGATTGGTAACTTCTAAGGCACGTATACGATGTACGCTCATTTCTGGAGTTGGCCAACTATGAAGATTTGTGAAGGGATATTTAGAGATTGCACTGCCTAACCGAATTAACAAACAAGAAAAAAGCTTGGGATTGGTCGGCACAATGCCAGTTTACTTTTGAGAAAATGAAGGATTCTTTGTGGACGGAACTGGTGTTGGCCTTGCCAAATATGGCTAAAGCTTTTGAAGTGTAGATGGATGCATCAAATTTTTCTCTCGTGGGAGTTCTAATGCAATAACGGCATCCAATGGAATATGAGAGCCAAAAGTTGAATAATGCAGAGCGCTGTTACTTAGCACATCAAAAAAGAGTTGTTGGTAGTAGTCCATTGCCTTAGAGTATGGCGTCATTATCTGCTTGGGTCTCCTTTTATTGTGAATACTAACAATACTGCTGTTATAATTTCATGTCCCAACCGAAAATTTCGAGCAAGCATGCTCATTAGCAAGAACTTCTTTCGGAGTTCAACTTTGTGTTGGAGTATCATGCTAGTTTAAACAATCATTTAGTAGATGCACTTAGTCGGTGGGTTGACTTGACCACTATCTGCTCAATGACCGGTCTTTCGAGAAGCGATATTAGTACAACCACAAGAGACCGAATACTGATACTTCTAGAAAAGGATCATGCAACACATTATTTGGTCGACCTCATCAAGCAGGGTAAAACTTGCTAATTCTGGCTAGATGAGGGTCTATTGAAGACAAAACTGCATCTATGTATCAAATGTGGAGATCTGAGGAAATCCTTAATCGCAGAATGCTATGATACTCTTTGGACGGGACATTAGAGAGATGAACACACTCTGCACTATTGCAATGTGCATACTATTGATCACAAATGAGGGATGATATTGTGACTTATATGAAAACTTGTCTGGTTTGTCAATAGGATAAGCCAGATCATCAAAAAAAGACAAGCTTGCTAGAGTTCCTTCCCATCCCAACTAGGCCATTTGAGAGTGTATCGATAGACTATATTGTTAGCTTGCCAAAGGTTGGAGATATTGGGACTATTATTGTCTTGGTGGACCGTTTATCAAAATATGCAACCTTCATCACAGCATCTAGGTATGTATATGTCGAAAAGACCACTTAACTCTTCTTTAATCACATTGTTAAATACTGAAAGTTGCCTAAAGATATAGTCAATGATCGAGATCCTCAATTCACTGGCACATTTTGGACTAAGTTATAAAACTTCTTGGTTCAACCTTGAACATGAGTTTTTGTTTTCACCCACAATCTTAATGATAGACTAAGCATTTCAATTCTAAGATGGAAGAATATCTACTGCACTTTATCTCTACTTCACATAACAACTGGGTGAAACTTTTGGATGCGGCTCATATTTGCTTCAATACCCAAAAGAGTTCTTATACCAATAAGAGTCATTTTGAGATTGTCATTGGCCAGCAACCATTACTCTATCATACTGTAGATATTGATCAAAGTACTAAGTCTTCTCAAGCTAAGAACTTCTCTCAAGAATGTAAACGAAATATTGAAATTACTCGGAATTATCTTGAGAAAGTACAGAAACGATACAAAAAAGCTGATAAAAAATGTATCCTAGAATTCAATGTGGGAGATTTGGTAAAACTCTCCGACAAAAACCAGTATAGGACAACAATTGGAAAATATTCTCGATTGATGCCAAAATATATTAAGCTAGTACCCATCATGAAATGAATTGGAAAAGTCGTATACAGAATTGAACATCTTTCATGGAGCAAAACCCATAATATCCTTCATGTTAGTGTACTTAAGCCATATTTTGTAGAAAAGGATGACGCATCCAGAAATAAGCTGAAGCGACTTGAATTTGAATTGAAGAAAATAGAGAAGAGAGTTGTTAAGGCTATTCTTGTTCACTGAGTTACCCAAACTTCTAAGAAAGATAATTAGGAGTACTTAATAAAATGGAGAGGGTGCAACATCGAGAAGAATACTTGGAAAAGAGTTAAAGACCTTGGAGCCTTCAAACCTCTACTTAAAACATATCATACAATGATGGCGCCGAGGACGTCGCCAAAACAAATGGAAGAGAATGTTAGGGCCACAAATGTACTTATTCCCCTGACCACTTGCAGCTGCAGTTTACCCAACTTCAGCCGCACCTTGTAAATATTAGTTTAATTTGTTAGTTCTTTTCAGCTGTAATAGTTTATTTCAATTGTAAAAGAGCCCTACAGTTTGTAAATATTTATTAAGATTCTTCAGCTTTTAAACGTTTATTCATGTAACTTAGGTTTTTCTTATTTAAGCTATTATAGAAGATAGTTAGTATTCTAAGTCTTGTCAAGCTCACTGGAGTTCACCCCTGCACCAGCAATTATAATTTTATGCTTTCATCAATTAATAAACAAGCTATTTTCAATACATTTAAATCTTCTGTTGTAAAACTTTCTTTAATTTGTCTTTCATTACTGAATCAATCGAGAACATATGGAAGACAGTCTAGCAGAGTAGATTACTGCCGCACGATGCTTCTTTCTGTGCTAAAAAGAAAGGCTCCCCGTGATACCTTGCCTTGACTCTTATTTTTTATGTGTTTAAATTTAAATCGTATATAAAAAAATAGAAATAAATCAATCAATAAGTAAAACTGGTAGGGGATATGAGGATTTCGTAATCTTCGTCCTCACCCTTCTGTAGAAAGACAAACAGGAGATAGAGAGAGCTGTCCCTGCCCCAGCCATTTACGTTGCCATCCCTACAATATGTTTCTAACCTTTTTTGAGGTAAAATTACATATCGATTAAATATAAAAATAACAACCAACATATAAATGTTTGGATTACTATTCTTAATAATATTGACATTTTAAGATAGATCTTAATGTCTTAATATGGTGTCATAGCACATGAAACTCAAACGAGCAAATAATCCATTTAAAAATCTTAAACAAGCAATCAAATTCTAAGATTGGTGTTCTCAAACGATCTACCATCTTGCAGATGTATATTAAGGTTTATTTAATAAAATAATAATTAACTTATAAGAGTTTGTACTACTATTCTTAACAAGGTTGACGTTGTAAGATAGAACCCCAAGATTCAATATGGTAATAGTGCCCTCAAAAGAGCCTTAATCTTGATGTGCATGTTAAAGGATAAATGATAAATCCCAAATGACTTAAATATGAAAGTTATAACCAACAAGTCTTAGCATGATATCATAGGCTATTAAGTCTTAACACGGTTGACATTTTAAGATGGAACCCGAACTCTTAACATAGTATCAGAGCCTATTAAGTTCAAACAACAATTCAATCTATTTAAAGCTCAAAATCAGTTGTCAGATTTCAAGATCGGTGTTCTCAAGTAAGCCACCATCTTGTTGGAGCATGATAAGGTAAAATACCACATCTGCTAAATATAAAAATAATAGCCAACTAAGGGTTGAGTTACTCCAAGTTGACCTTTTAAGATACAATCTCAAATCTTAACATTGTATCAAAACTCACTAAGCTCAAACGAGCAATTGAGTCCATCTAAGGCTCAAAACAAGTTGTCGAATTCCAATATTGGTGTTCTGAAACGAGCCACCTCTTGTGGAAGTATGTTAAGGGTAAAATTCTACACCAGCTAAATCTTAACCTATACTAAAAAAGTCTAAAAAAGGGTAATGTTCCTATTGGAGGTCCAAAACGACGTCGTTTTGATCACTATTGTTCATCCACGTGGATGCTACGTGGATGCTTCGATACTATTCATTAATTTCTTTCCAAATCTTACACCGCCACAAAATGTATTAGCCACATTTAGAGCATGTTTGTAAAATAAATGGCTTTCTTATAATCATTGGGGACCAAAAATTGTGTGCACAAAAATACAGACTATTGTAGGGCCCACAACTTATATTCTCAACTTATTTGGCTTATAAGTTGTGAGAATCACAATTATGTGTATTTTGGTTCACATAATTTGTGGACTCCAATGCTTATAAGAAAGCTACTTATTCACCAAACATGCTCTTAATTGCAGCCTTTACTTACACGCTTTACCCATCACTCTCTTTTCATATGTCCTTCAATCACAAACTATGTCATAACTCATTCTCTATCTTCTTCTTCCTCTTAAGTGTAGCCTTTACTTGTACATTCATCATTTTCTCTCTTTTCTGTCATCAATAATTTTCTCTTTCTTTACTCATTCTCTCTCTTCTTCTTGCTTGTGCTGTAGAATTTTTCTTTTTTGTTGTAGGAAAAAATTTCACCCCCAGGGAGAATAAATTAAAAAAATGACAATCCAAAAAATATTTGAAAAACCCAATAAATTAACCAAAAAACCCTACAGAGAAAACCTATATTCTCATTTCCATAGAGTCTCTGTCTAGATCCCCGAACAGAAAAAAGAACTCCACTTATTTTTATGAGCATCTTTTCTATGATCCTCGAATTTGTTTGCTATAATTGCAATAGCTCTTGTGAACAATTTTAACCTTTATCAGTTGTCCTATAATTATGTTATGTGAATGTTTTCCTGGCTTTTAATTACCTTTGAACCTTTTTAATAAAATTTTTTTTATGCGAAGTTATTTTCTTCTCGGATGTGAATTTTTTTTCTCTACTAAATCTGTTATGTTATTTTTTTTATAGTAGTTGTTGATAACTTTTATAATTGAGTGGCTCAAAATAAGCGAGAATAATGCCCAAGCTGCATTATTTGGTCGTATAAATACATGGAATAATGCCCACACATACTTGGAGAGTGAGAATAGTGCCCAAGACGCCCAAGTGCTACCCAAAATGCTCATAAGACTTGGGCTCCAAGAATTTGGACGTATAAATACATGGAATGCTCCATTTGATCAACCAAGTCAAAGCTATGCACAAGTGAGAGAGAGTGACATGAGGCTTGAGTGAAGTGGGGAAAAAATTGAGCTTGTGAGTTTGAGCAATACTATAATTTTCATTTTCAAAATAGTAAAATTACGATCTTCCCCTGCAGTGGACGTTGGCAAAATTGTCGAACCACTTAAATTTGTGCATTCGAGTTTCTACTTTTTTCGCTTCTATTATTCTTTCATCGTGTCATCTAAGTTAGTACTATCATAATAACCATGCATTTTTTTCTCAATTATTATGATTGATCTCCTAACAACTCATATAAGAGTTTTGAGTTATTGAAGTCTCCTTCATGTCGAGAAAATGATGAGTACGAAGTTTGAGGTGGAGCCATTTGACAAAAAAAATTCAGTATCTGGGAAATAATTGTCAAGGATGTGTTGATGCAACAAGGGCTTCTTAAAGCTTTTGAAGGAAAGAGGCCCAAAGGAAAAATGATGAGGATTGGGAAGAATTTCAAGCAAAAGCTGTTATCACTATACAATTAACTCTGGATCAAGAAATCAATTACGTTGTTTTAAACGAAACACCTCTTACAAAATTATAGGAGAAGTTGGAGATGATGCACTGTCAAATTGGATGTACTTAAAGAAGAACCTTCGTGAGTTAAAGTTTAGATCTAATGAGCCATATCAAAACTTTCAATAAGTGCAAAACTGAACTACAAAGCATGGAGGTAAATGTCAGAGAAGAAGATTAGGCTAATATTTTGTTAACTCCTTTGCCAAAATCGTACGAAACTCTCGTAACAACATTATTGATCAGGAATGATACGTTGAGTGTCGATCAAATCTCTAGCACTCTACTAGAGATAGATAGAATTAAGAAGTCAAGTACATCTTCTCAAACATAGAGCCTCGAAGTAAAATCAGAGTCAAACTGGGAGATTATTCCAAGTCACGTCCTAGGAAAGATGTGGAGAGTGCCATTACTGCCATAATAAGTGACATATCCAAAGATTCTGCAATAAGTTAAAGAGAGACTTAGAAGCGAAGAAAAATCGAGCCAACAGAAGCGAATATTACTAACAACAAAGACGATGACACTGTTAGTACAAATATGTTGTTAGTATCAACAAGCAGCATATCTTTATCAAATTCTTGGATGTTAGACTTTGGATGCTCCTATCTTACATGTCATTACAAAGATTCGTTCGACACATACCAGTCCTACGATGCATTTACAGTTCTAATGGATAACGATCCTAGTTCCAAAGACATTGGAATTGGTGCTATAAATATTAAATTGTATGATGGCATTGTTAGTGTTGGGAATTGAGATCAATTCCTTTATTACCCATAAGATCATTGTTCAGAGAAAAATAACGAAACAGAAAAAATACAAAAATAGAGAAAGATTTACGGACTGTCAAAACTTTCACTATATGAAAAATTGTTACAATCATATTATTGGAGCATAGAAGAATATTATGTGTATATATTGCCATGCTAAATTAGTGGAAGTAATTAGAGATGATTCCTGTATAGGCTTAATTTTAGGAACTGATGATTGTACATCCATATTCCTAGGCTAATTATGTGTGATAGAGATTGACTCAATAACTGGAGATATCTCTCTATATATACTTGTGATATGTATGAAATCTATACAATAAGAAATTATTTCTTTCTCCAATTTCTTCATGGTATCAGAGCAGTGATCCTTGCACCTTGCTCGTATCTTTTTTAATCACTGTTATGGCAGATGATATCGTTACTACTGGAGGGTCGAAGGAGGTGGTTTCTTCTTCATTCAATAATGCTGATGGTGATGTCAACGTCTCTCAAAAATTGAGTTCAGTTTTGTTAAATGAATTCAATTACCTTCCGTGGTCAAGAGCAATAACCATTGCTCTTGGTGGTAGATCAAGGTTGGGATTCATTAATGGCACTGCCAAATCTCCTGAATCGAGTTCGCCGGAGTATGAGGCTTGGCTGTCTAAAGACCAACAGGTTATGTCATGGATTCTTAACTCGATGGAGCGTGATCTTGCTGAGATTTTCAACTATTCAGAGTCTTCTTTGGATCTTTGGAATGCTGTTCGTGACATGTATGGCAACCAAAACAATTCTGCCAGGATTTTCCAAATTCACAGGGAGATTGCAAGCCTTCATCAAGATGGGAAGCCATTCGTAAGTTTGCTGGGGAGCTTGAAGAGTTTGTGGAGTGAGTTGGAGATTTATAGACCTCCTACTGTTGATGCGGCTATTTTGCGGAAGCGAACAGAGGAGGACCGTATTTTTCAGCTATTGGCTAGTCTTAATCCTGACTTTGAGGATCTAAGGAGCCATATTCTAATGAATACCGAATTACCATCCTTCAAGAATATTTGCGTGACCATTCAGCGTGAGGAAGTACGCAGGAAGGTCATGCCACGTACTGTTAATCCTAGTCCTCCAGATGTTTGAGCCTATATTACTCGTTCATCTTCTGAAGAAAAGTCTTACAAGGGCAAACGCCTTGATCTCAAATGTCAGCATTGCCATAATATTGGACACTCAATTAATCGTTGCTGGATTCTTCACCCAGAGATGAAACCCAAATTTTCCAAAGATCAGAAGGGTGGAGGATATAAAAAACGAGTCCCTGATCATAAAGCTCATTTGGCTACACACTCCACTGAATCTTTTTCTTCTAATCCTGTTGTTTTACTTAATGATTTCGCAAATTATTTACAAAACAGGCATGGTCAGGGAGCTATCCAAGGAGGAGCTGTTAATCAAGAAAAAGATCGACCAGCTGCACTTGTTAGTCATTTTGCTGATTTTTTAGCTGATGCAAATTCTGACACTAGCCAAGGTATTCAGATTGCTTTTCTGACTGCATTAGAAGTTGGTAGTTTGCATGATGTATGGGTTATTGATTCTGGTGCCACAGATCACATGTCAAATAAATTAACCCATTTTTATGATTTTCGTTCCTTTTCTACACCTTCCTTCGTCTCTGTAGCAAATGGGAAAGGTGCTCCTGTAAAGGGTAAGGGCAAAATTAAGCTTGTTTCAGATACTATAGAGTCTGATGTTCTGTATGTTCCTTCCTTTCCATTTCAGTTGCTTTCTGTTCGCAAACTGACTTCCTCGCTCAATTGTGAAGTTATATTTACTCCTTACAAGGTTATCTTTCAGGACCTCGTCACCAAGGCGATGATTGGTGAAGGATTTCATTTACATGGACTCTACTACTTCTCTCCTAATTCTCGGGTTACCAAGGGATTCCAGGCTATTTCTTCTCCCATTTCTGAGCATCTTTTATGGCATTGCCGTCTTGCACATCCCTCAAATGATGTTCTTAGCAAAATAAATCGAGTTCTACCTAAAGGAACTCTTGATTGTGATATATGCCATTTTTCTAAGTCCTCTAGGCTTCCTTTTAATTCATCATTGTCCCGTACTACTCAGCCATTTGAAATTGTACATTCAGATGTTTGGGGACCTTTTTCCTCATCTCTAGATGAATTTAAATATTTTGTAACCTTTATTGATGATTTCTCTGGGGTTATTTGGGTGTACTTATTGAAATAAAAAAGTGAAGTATTTGAGTTCTTTAAAGATTTTCACATATTGGTTACTACCCAATTTTCAGCTCATATTAAAATTCTTCGATCTGACAATGGCACAGAATACATGTCTCATACCATGACAAACTATTTGATTTCTAACAGAATATTGCATCAGACTAGTTGTGTTAATACACCTCAACAAAATGGGATTGCGGAACGAAAAAATCGTGATTTTCTTGAGAAAACTTGAGCCATAATGCTTTAGATGAATGTCCCAAAACATTTTTGGTCTCATGGAGTTCTTACTGCAACCTATCTTGTAAATCGTTTACCCAGTCGAGTGCTGGATTTTAAATGTCCTCTTGAAGTATTGCAGGACAAAGCTCCAGATTTGTCTCATCTCAAAATTTTTGGATGCACTTGCTTTGTGCATATCTCAACTGCTCACCGTGACAAGCTTGACCCTCGAGCTGTTAAGTGCATATTCCTTGGTTATTCTCAAACACAGAAGGGGTACAAATGTTATGACTCTCTCTCCAAGAAATTATATGTGACTAGAGACGTCCGCTTTGCTGAACAAATTCCATATTTTGTCGCCTCTAGTCAGGGGGAGAAGCTGTCTGAACTATTTCCCTTACCTAGCATTGATTCTGGTCATCAACCTACTCAAGATTTACTTCCTAACCAAGCTTCCTCTCGGGATACCACTGAACACTGTGATGATCACATGGATATCTCTGGTGCTCCTTCCAAGGAAACTATTATAGAATCACCCGAGCAAGAATTTTCCCATGCACAAGGTGAACCAATATCTCTCCGACGTAATCCTCTACAGACGCGTCATCCTCCAGCAAAGTTGGCAGATTATGTTGCTAATACAGTCAGGTACCCTATCACTAATTTTATGTCATATCAGCGACTATCACCTTTGCATACAACTTTCCTTACAGCTATATCAAACGTTCATGAGCCAAAGAACTTTCAAGAAGCCAAATCTCAGGCTGTTTGGCAGAAAGCTATGCATGAAGAATTAACTGCTCTTGCCGAGAACAAAACTTGGACTATAGTGCCTCTTCCTCCGGGTAAACATGCAGTTGGTAGTCGTTGGGTGTTTAAAACGAAATTCAACTCTGATGGTTCTCTTGATAGGCATAAAACACGCCTTGTTGCTCAAGGCTTTACTCAGAAATTTGTTGTCGATTACAAGGAAACTTTTGCTCCCGTCGCCAAGATGACCACGGTACGAGTTCTTTTATCTGTGGCTATCAATAACGGGTGGTCCTTGTTTCAGATGGACGTCAAAAATGCATTCTTGCATGGTGATCTAGAGGAAGAAGTGTTTATGAAGCTCCCTCCCAGGCATCCTTAAAGTGAAAATCCCAATTTGGTCTGTCAACTCCATAAATCAATTTATGGTTTGAAACAAAGTCCCCGTGCATGGCATGCCAAGTTAAGCACTGCTCTTGAAGCTCTTGGTTTTAGCAGAAGCTCAGGTGATTCGTCTCTCTATGTCCGGCTTGGTTCAGTTGACAAACTTGTGGTATTAATTTACGTGGATGATCTAATTATTACCGGGAATAACACTGATTCTATAGCTCAACTGAAAACAAAACTTCAGCATCAATTTCCAATCAAAGATCTTGGTTCATTGAAGTACATTCTTGGGATTGAAATGGCAGCTTCCAGCAAAGGGATATTCCTTAACCAGCGTAAATACATTGTAGATTTACTTCAAGATGCTGAGATGTTACACACCAAACCTGCTGCTACTCCTCTCGATAGCAAATTGAGGCTTGATTCTACAGAAAAAGCCCTAGACTCACCAAGTTATTATCAGAAGCTTGTGGGAAAGCTCATCTACTTGACTATCACGCGACCGGATATTACGTTTGCAGTTAGTCTTGTTAGTCAACATATGCACGCTCCAACCATTCAACATCTAGGCATGGTAAAACGCATCCTGCGGTATCTGAAAGGAACGATTGGTCGTGGAATAGTCATGACTCGTAATGGTCACACTAATATTATGGGATATACCGATTCCGATTGGGCTGGTAATGCACTTGATCATCGTTCTACTACTGGCTATTGTATGTTTGTTGGTGGTAATTTGGTGTCTTGGAAAAGTAAAAAACAACATGTGGTCGCTCGATCTAGCGCTGAAGCTGAGTATCGCGCGATGGCCTCCGCAGCATGTGAGCTCGTATGGCTTAATCGTCTTCTTATTGATCTGGGCTGTCCTAGCTCCATTCCTATGAAACTTTTTTGTGATAATCAGGCCGCTATGCACATTGCTTCTAATCCCGTGTTCCATGAAAGAACCAAACACATTGAAGTGGATTGTCACTACATTCGTCAACAGGTTCAATCTAAATTAATTGACACTCAATATGTGCGTTCTAATGACCAACTGGCTGATGTGTTCACAAAAGTGTTGCCGACCACTCAGTTCCACAGGCTTTTGAGCAAGCTTGGATCCATCAATCCTTTGGATCCAACTTGAGGGGGAGTATTGGAGCATAGAAGAATATTATGTGTATATATTGCCATGCTAAATTAGTGGAAGTAATTAGAGATGATTCCTGTATAGGCTTAATTTTAGGAACTGATGATTGTACATCCATATTCCTAGGCTAATTATGTGTGATAGAGACTGACTCAATAACTGGAGATAACTCTCTATATATACTTGTGATATGTATGAAATCTATACAATAAGAAATTATTTCTTTCTCCAATTTCTTCACATATAGATTTCACCTACCCAAATTCCCAAGTATCTCAAGAAAAATAATATTCTAAACTTTACCGCACCCACCAATTTCTACTGTTTATACAACCCACAAAGAAAATAAGAAAAACAACTAGGATGCAAGACTTATAATTTTTCTCTAAAAAACCCTCAAGTCACAACTATAAAAGAGAATAAACCACGTCAATTTATAATTAATGTATGACCTAATTTTCTTACAAGTTTCGTCTACCAAAGTGTCCAAGATTTGGAAACTTGTCCAATTTTAGCCAACAAATATAATATAATATAATATTATATTATATCATATTTTTTTCATTTTCAACAATTGGTACATTTTTTGATTTTGGCAAATTTTGAGAAAATATCCCAACAGTTAGAACATTGGGTGACGTTAGGCATAATTCCGAGTTAAAAAAATCCGATCTCCTTTGGAACACTAGATTCCTTAGGTTATAGTTTTTCATCCGAAGGCGGTATATTGAAAGTAACTAAAGGAGCCTGGAATGAAAGCATAACAGATTGGAACCTGTAAAATTTACTTGGAGAAATAGTTACAGGTAAAGTAGTTGATGCCACTAGAAAAGATCCTAGTTATGACAACAATGAAATGTTGCATATTCTATTTGGCCATTTCAGTGAACGCAAGGCTAAACAAGCTTTACAAGATAAATTTTCTACGTGTTATGAAAGTATGTAAGATGGACTTTTGCAAATTTTGTGTCAAGAGAAAGCAGAAGAGGGTCAATTTCAACACCTTATCCCATCGTAGTAAAAGTATTTTGGATTATGTGCATACCGATGTGTGGGGTCCATCTCTAGTGTCATCATATGGAGAATTCGTATATTTTACCTTTATTGAAGATTAATCCAAAAAAGTGTAGGTGTACTTCACAAATCAAAAATATGAGTTGTTCAATATATTCAAACAATGGAAACCCAAGGTTGAAAGTAAGACTCGTAGGAAATTGAAGTACATCGGAAGCAAGCTGGACAAGTTCCTAGACGTCTTTTATTCAAGTGGAGTTTGAAGAAAATAAGATTCCATTACTAGAAAATCAAGAGTACACCGAAGACATAGAAGATCACCAAGAAGAGCCTTATCTACGCGCTAGAGACAGATAAAGATGCATCCCCAACATTCTTCAATCTGAAGGTCACACTTTGTAGCAATATAAGCTTCAGTTAGTGAGAAATGAAGTATGATCCCCTCGGTTCGATACATAGGGATCTATTTATAACTTGAATAGGCATCCATAAAGGTTAGCAGGGTTTGCCCAACTGTCGTATCGACAAACTCATCAATACAAAGTAGTGGAAAGATGTCATTCGGACAAGCCTTGTTCAAATATGAGAAATCTATACAAGTCCTCCATTTGTTGCTCGGCTTTAGGATAAAGACCAGATTGGCGACCTGACTAGGACAATGGGCCTCTCAGATAAATCCATTGGAAATGAGCTTATCAACTTCTTCATTTAAAGTAGCATATCATTTTGAGTTTAATGGTCTTCTTTTTTGCTTGTGGGGGTAAAATTTTGGATCAATAATCAAGGCATGGCACGCCACTTGTGGATCAATCCCAATCATAACTTCATGCCTCCACGTAAAGACATAAAATGTTTCTTCAGAAACTCTTTCAGTTGCTGACTCAATTCTTCAAACAGGCTGTTTCCAACTTTGAGTACTTTGGTTCCAACAGGGTTAACAGATAAGCTTTTCAACCCTCCATTGAAGAGGCCTGAAAATCGAATTCTGTGATTCTGTGATCAAGACTGTCATCCGTAACCATTCCATCACTAGTTTCTGTTAAGAATTTATTATTTATTATTTTAAGTTAGAAGACTTAGTCTTGGGTTTGTTTTGCAGTAAATAAAGTTGTTATCTAGTTTTGGGGCTGCTAGCTATTTTTACCTAGTCAATTGGGATATTCCTATTTTCTAGTGATAGTGGCAGATTTCTTCAATAAATTCAGTTGGTCCAATGGCTATAAATAGCCTACTTTGTAATCGTATTTAAATGCATCAGATTTCCATTCAATTCCTGGCTCTGTCTCCTTATGTTTTAGTTAAAGCAGCAGCTTTTTCTTCATTCAAAGAAAGCTCCCAGCAGCAGCTTGTCTCTATTGAAGTGCACATTTGTTATCATTGGTATCAGAGCCATTTCATTTTAAAATCTGTCTGCCATTCTCTTAAAATCCGTCCACCACTTCCATACATTTGTGGTGAAAATCCAGTTATTACAGTAGCAGAAAATCCACTTTTAACCTATTATTTCGATCACTTATAAATACTTCGTAGCAATTTAGATGGCGTCTGAAAATTTTGTTCAAGCAGCCATACCTCGCTTTGATGGTCATTATGACCATTGGAGTATGCTGATGGAAAATTTCTTGCGGTCCAAAGAGTATTGGAAGGTTGTTGATTCTGGCATAGCACAACCAGCAGAAGGTGTTGTGTTGACACAAGTGCAAAGAACAGAACTGGAAGGACAGAAATTAAAAGACCTGAAGGCAAAGAACTATTTCTTCCAAGCAATTGATCGTTCAATTTTGGAGACAATTCTTAGCAAAGAAACCTCCAACCAAATTTGGGATTCCATGAAGAAGAAGTATCAAGGTTCAACAAGAGTAAAGAGACAGCAACTTCAAGCACTTCGTTCGGAGTTCGAAACACTTCGGATGAAATCAGGAGAGTTGGTTTCAGATTATTTCTCTAGAATAATGACAATTGTCAACAAGATGCGAATCTATGGCGACAAGACAGAGGACGTCACCATTGTGGAGAAGATTCTTCGATCCATGACACCAAAATTTAATTTTGTTGTCTGCTCTATAGAAGAATCTAAGGATATTGATGAACTTTCAATTGATGAATTGCAGAGTTCTTTAATGGTTCATGAGCAAAAAATTAATAAACAAGAAAAAGAGGAGCAAGCATTAAAGGCTTCAATTGTCAACCACTTTTCAGCACCAAGTCGAGGTGTCAGAGGAAGAGGTAGAGGAAGAGGAAACTGGTATAGTAGAAATCGACAACAATTTCAAAATCAAGATAATCACACTCATGACTTTCAAGGAAGAGGAAGAGAACGAGGAGGCCATCAATCTACTACTTATAGACCAAAGCCACCATACAAGTCTAATGTTGAATGTTACAGATGCCACAAATATGGTCATTATCAATCTGAATGTAGGACTAATTTGTCTAAAGGAAATGGGGAGAAAGCAAATTTTGCAGATAAAGAAGAAGAAGAAGAAATCTTACTGCTCATGGTGTGCCATACAAAAGAACAAACTCATTCAAAAATGTGGTATTTGGATTCTGGCTGCAGCAACCATATGTGTGGAGATAAGTCCGCTTTTTCTTACTTGGATGAATCTTTCAAAACTACTGTAAAGTTTGGAGACAACTCTAAAATTTTTGTTCTGGGGAAAGGAGATGTGTCAATCCAAGCTAAAGGAAATACTACACACTCTATTTCTAACGTTTTATTTGCACCAAGTTTAAAAACTAATTTACTCAGTTCTGGTCAGCTTCTAGAAAAAGGATATGAAATCTTTATGAAAAATGGAGTTTGTCAAATTCGAGATGAAAATTTGGGTTTAATTGCTAAAGTTGATATGACGGCGAATCGGTTGTTTCCTTTACATCTTCACAACTCTACTCATTCTTGCTTCTCGGCAAAATTAAAGCATATTGCATAGCTATGGCATTTTCGCTATGGCCATCTTAGTTTTGGTGGATTGAAAACCTTGCAGCAGAAAAATATGGTCGCAGGTCTACCAGATTTTGAGTCTCCTTCAGAGATTTGTGAAGAATGTGTTGTTAGCAAACAACATCGTGATGCTTTCCCAAAAGGGAAGTCTTGGGTATTGGAACTTGTCCATTCTGACTTATGTGGGCCAATCAATCCAATGTCAAACGGAGGTAAACGGTATTTTATATCGTTTATTGATGATTTTAGTCAGAAATCCTGGATATATCTTCTGCAGGAAAAATCAGAAGCTTTTACAGCCTTTCAAAGGTTCAAGGCATTAGTTGAAAAAGAATATGGTAGCTCAATCAAGATTTTGCGTACTGACAGAGGTGGAGAGTACAACTCACAGGAATTTGAAAATTTTTGTGACAAGCATGGAATTAAAAGACAATTGACCGCAGCTTATACGCCTCAACAGAACGGGGTAAGTGAGAGGAAAAATCGTACTATTCTCAATATGGTGAGAAGCCTGCTACAAAGGAGTGGCATTTCCAAGAATTTTTGGCCTGAAGCAGTGAATTGGAGCATCTATATTTTGAACCGAAGTCCCACATTTGCTGTTCGAAATATAACTCCTGAAGAAGCATAGAGCGGGCAGAAACCAGCTGTTGATCATCTTCGTGATATGCCCATATTCCAGATCAAAAAAGAAAAAAACTAGACGACAAAGGAGAAAAATGCATTTTTCTAGGGGTAAGCGAACAGTCAAAAGCTTATAAACTGTACAATCCAATCACCAAGAAAATTGTTGTCAGTCGTGATGTTGTCTTTGACGAAGAAAGCACGTGGTCATGGAGCAAAAATGATGTTGAACAAAATATTTCAGTAGATTTTGACAGTAAAGATGAAGAGGAAAAGCAGCAGGCCATAAATGATGAAGAACTAGCTCCAGAAGTTGTTCAAGAAGCACATAGTGAACGATCTCAATGCAACATAAAAAGACCCACATGGATGTCTGATTATGAGGTAACTGGACTTGATGAATCTGCAGATATGCTTACACATTTTGCTCTATTTTTGGATTGTGATCTTGTAGATTTTGAAGAAGCTGTCAAAGAATCAAAGTGGCAAGAGGCAATGAATGATGAAATTGCAGCAATTGAAAAAAATAACACATGGGAGTTGACTGATCTTCCAAAAGGACATAAGACAATTGGTGTCAAGTGGGTGTACAAGACAAAGTTGAAAGAAAACGACGAAGTTGACAAATACAAGGCACGCCTTGTTGCTAAAGGCTATAAGCAACAATTTGGTGTCGACTATAAAGAAGTATTTGCTCCTGTGGCAAGGCATGACACAATCAGATTGGTGATTGCATTAGCAGCACAACACTCATGGCCTATTTTTCAGTTAGATGTGAAATCTGCATTTTTACACGGAGACTTGAAAGAGCAGGTATATATTGATCAACCTCCTGGATATGTGAAACTTGGAAATAAACATAAAGTATATAAATTAAAGAAAGCTCTTTATGGATTAAAACAAGCCCCACGAGCTTGGTATAGTCGCATCGAGGCTTATTTTTTGAGAGAAGGTTTTCTGAAATGTCCATATGAGCATACACTTTTTGTCAAGATTGGTGATGGAGGAAAAATGATCATTGTTTGTTTATATGTGGATGATTTAATCTACACTGGAAATGATAGTGCCCTGTTTGAAAAACTTAAAAAATCCATGATGGTTGAGTTTGATATGTCTGATCTTGGAATGATGCATTACTTTCTTGGTATTGAAGTAAAACAATTTACTGCTGGAATTTTTATTTCTCAAAAGAAATATGTAAGAGAAATTTTAGATAGGTTTGAGATGAAAAGTTGCAATTCAGTGGGCACACCCATGGAAACAGGTTTGAAGCTTGTTAAAAATCCTGAAGGAAGAAATGTAGACAGCACTCTTTACAAGCAAATTGTGGGAAGTTTAATGTATTTAACTGCAACAAGGCCTGATATAATGCATGCAGTAAGTCTTATCAGTAGGTACATGGAGCACCCAAAAGAGATTCATCTACTAGCAGCCAAGAGAATTTTTCGATACTTGCAAGGTACTAGTGATTATGGGATGTTCTACAAGCAGGGAGAAACGTCAGATTTAATTGGATTTACAGATAGTGATTATGCTGGAGATACAGACGATCGGAAAAGTACATCTGGATATGTCTTTAAACTGGGCTCAGGAGCTATTTCATGGTCATCAAAAAAGCAAGCAATTGTCACTTTATCAACTACCGAAGCTGAATTTGTTGCTGCATCGGCTTGTGCTTGTCAAGCTATTTGGTTGAGAAAAATTCTTGAAGAACTTCATTTCAAGCAACACCAACCAACTCAGATTTATTGCGATAGCAGTTCTGCAATTAAACTCTCGAAAAATCCTGTTCTACATGGAAGAAGCAAGCATATAGACGTGAAATATCACTTTCTACGGGAACTCGCCAACAATGGTTCAATTGACCTTGTTTTCTGCAAAAGTGAAGAACAAGTTGCAGACATATTCACGAAGCCCCTCAAACTGGCAACATTTCAAAAGCTCAGGAAGCTACTTGGTGTCTTTGACAAGTCTAAATTGAGGGAAGGTGCTTAATAGCTAGTATTCATTAAACTAATGTTTTACACATTAGTTTAAGGGAAGGAATGTTAAGAATTTATTATTTATTATTTTAAGTTAGAAGACTTAGTCTTGGGTTTGTTTTGCAGTAAATAAAGTTGTTATCTAGTTTTGGGGCTGCTAGCTATTTTTACCTAGTCAATTGGGATATTCCTATTTTCTAGTGATAGTGGCAGATTTCTTCAGTAAATTCAGTTGGTCCAATGGCTATAAATAGCCTACTTTGTAATCGTATTTAAACGCATCAGATTTCCATTCAATTCCTGGCTCTGTCTCCTTATGTTTTAGTTAAAGCAGCAGCTTTTTCTTCATTCAAAGAAAGCTCCCAGCAGCAGCTTGTCTCTATTGAAGTGCACATTTGTTATCAGTTTCTATCATTTTAGCATTTGCGGCTGATGTTTTTTCCATCTCCTCATATGCCATGCATCTCCCATCTCTGTATCTAAAACCATAGTGTAGTTGACATCGACTCGCGGAGTGGAATTTCTGAGGACGTTCAAATAAAATTCTTGGGATCTTTTTGATATCCTTTAATAGTTGCCACCCCAGCCTTGGTTGGGAATTTGATGGTGAGATGGTGGATGGATGTTGCAACATTCAACTCTTTTACTGCGGACCTCCCAAAGACTACATTGTAAGTCCACCTGGAGTCAACTACAGACTTGATAGCATCTTCCAAAGTAACAAACATGGTAATCTTTCCCCTCGGGATGATGTTTTCACCAATGAATCCATACATATGGCCTGAGATAGGGATCAATAGGTGTTCTACCTCAATTTGATCAAAGGCCGACCCTAAGATAATATTGATTGAACTTCCATCGTCAACCAATATCCTCACCATCCCATTCCTACATCTGTCCTTATGACAAGTGCATTACAATAAGGATAATGAACTCTCCCTTCATCATCTTCCGTGAAGAAAATGCACTCAGATAAGACCTTTTTTTTTGGACTTTCATCTTGGACCAAGTAGCTTGTCATCAGGGGTCCCTCACCTCCATGGCATAGTTCTGTAGATCATTCATCGACTGTCTCCCAACATAAGGGCCTTTGATGGTGGTCTGAATCTTCTGGATCAAACCCTGACCATAGCCTAGTTCTACCTTGGGTCTTCTCTTTAAGAGGCCAGGTTCTTCCGTGGTTACTGATGTCTTGGATGCATGGTTCAGTTTTTTCCTCGACTCTATTGTCTGGTGTAGGTTGATATTTCCATTTCTACAATAAATTCGTCCATTGATGCCCTCATATTAGGGCATTCAGTGGAATTGTGGCCGTACACACAGTGGTATTGTGGCCGTACATACAGTAGTACCTGCAATACTTAGTTTGAGGCGAGACTGTTCTGTATGCAGAATATTGACTTGAGCCTTCAGCTTATGTGCTTTCTGGGACTGATAATTATATCTCAGCTGAAGGGGTCTCAACGCCCTTTGATTGAGCATCAGGGCCTTTCTTTTATCACTAGGATGGCCCTGCTTCTGCTGAGGGTCGACTTATCTCGTGGTCTTGGATTTCTTCTTTGACTAAGTAAACTAATTCATCATATGATGTGGGTTTTTGATTGCTGATGTCTCTCTGGAAGGGGTCTTCCGGGCGAAACCTGCCTTTAACACTTGGAAGGTTGTATCCTATAGAATTCTTTTCACATCAACCATTTTTTGGGTGAACTGGCTTAGATAGCTTTTCAGCGACTCACTTGAATTCTACTGCATGTTATGAATTTTCTCTACCGAGATAGATCCTAGAGTTTTGACAGTGAACATGTGGACGAAATAATCCTTTAAATTAGGCCAACTACCTATGCTATTGGGTACAATCTGGTTGTACCACTTTTTGGATCTTCCCGAAGGTGTTATTTGGATGCCCCGACATTTCAGGGATGGACTTGCTCTCATGAAGTTCATGTAGGTGTTGTATTCTCGAATTTGATCCATGATATTGCCCTTTCTGTTGTTTTTTTGCATTTTGGGCATAGGAACCTGCTGGTTTCTTCCCATTTTTTGATAGCCTCTGCGAAAAAGGCATACTCATCATTGTTATTCATCTCTTCTAGAAAGATAGATCTATTTCATGTGCATTCGGTAGGAAAACAGGGAGATGCTTGATACTTTTCCTTAATTGAATGATCAATTTCATCCGGCCCAGTTCTCTCGCTATGCCTCAGCGGACTCGATTCCTGGGAGCCTCGTTCCTTCCCTGCTTACTAAAGACAGTGGCAGACCTTGAAAGTCTCCGCTCTCGCTTACAGTGGGATATTTTTTCCAAACGATGCAAGTCTATAGGTAGGCTAAGTGCCAGGCAAGATTGGTGCAATACATGGTGCCTTTGCACTGACTTTCTTCTCCACCATTATCTCGAATAGGCAGAAGTGGGTGGCGTTGTTGTATCAAGAACTGTCTCATTGTGGCATTCTCATCAGCCAAACCTTATACATTGATGGCCATATCAGCAATTGTTCTCCTTAACTGTTCCACCATTCTTGACGACCGGCAATTTTTTTTCTTTTCACGTGTGTCCGTCAACGAAAATAGTGGGACCCTCGTTTCTGCTCCTAGCATGAACTTCATCCTTACTCTTCATTGTATTTTTCTCACTTCCTAATCCGCTTCCACACATTTTTATCTTATTATTTTACTCTGTCATTTTTACTCATCTCAAGCTATTTTTCTCCTCACGTGAGTTTCTCTCGTGGTTTTGGTATGATTTCCCATATAAGACGTTAAATTGATGACCTCAAAAAATGGATAGTATTTCTCGAAGCCAAACAGTTAGAGTGGAAGACAGATCTCTCTCACTCGATGCCAAAGGGATAGGGTTGTATAATCTCTACTTATAGGCAACTTTTTCATATGATTTTTTTCTATAAAATTTGTGAACCCTTCTTCTGTCATTCAATTGCCTATTTTTATAGGATTATTAAGGTTTTTAGGTCATATCACTTTTAGGTGATTTGACATTTTTTCTTCCATTCGAAGCATTTAATTAAACCCATAGTTTCGAGGCTTACATCTTCAGCCCTTTGCACTTAGGCATCTGACTAGGCTTGTCCATGAGGTCAATTTGTCGTGTCACATATGCTATGGATGTGACATCGCATCCAAGTAGACTTTAGTGATTTTTGGACATAACATGATCTTTTTTTATCACGTGAATTACTTGGCAAGTAACTTCTATATCTTGCAATTTGGATTTCTAGATCATAGGCACATGTGGTCAACTCTCCAAAACAGTAAGGCATATTTTCCTAGGGATTATATTGTAGCCCCCAATGCATACCTTGGACACACATGTCAATAAAGAATGCTTCACTGATGTGATCTTTGTAGTTAAGAACAAGGTTTCTCCAGTGTTTAATATAATCTACGAATGACTCCTCCTTGCTCTGCTTTGTTCGGGCAAGTTCTGAAAAGCTTATTGTTTGCCTAGTATTATAGAAGTGTGTTAGGAACTTTTGCTCAAGTTGATCCCAATTGATCCAGCCGTTAAGTCTATATACCATTGAAATTATGCGCCTTTGGAGAGAGCGTACAAACTGTTTCATCTTGGTGCCATTGTATGTGCCAAGAATTGTTACATGTTTCAATGAAATGAGCTACATATTGATTAGGGTTTTCATTTCCATCAAAACATTCGAACTTCATGGGTAAAAGCCAAACATTATCCTCATGTTGTCAATCTAATAGCTGTAGGGTTTGGCATAAAATAGTGAAGACTACGGTGAGCTACCATACTAGCATAAATAGTATCAGTAATCATGTGTTGGAGTTGTTGGATAGAAAGAGAACCCACGAATAGTTGAGTGGTATCATACAACACATTCAACACCACTTTGGTCATGCAAATCGTTCTCCTGCTGGTACTCTTGGACTTCTGGGTCTTCAGTTCTGAAAGACCTTGTATTTTCTGGATTGCCTTTCATCAACAGACTATGCAATTTTGGTTCATAAGCACATCAATTTGTGCATCTTTGTCTTCTAGCGATTTAGTCAACTTTTCAATGGCCAATGTCATTTCTTCGATTCGATCATCAAGGCTAGACTTCATTTTTGTGACCATCACCGGATTGATGGATTCTTCACGAAAAGGTATGATTGTCCCATTTTCGTATATAAGTGACATGCGTGGATCTAGACATGGAACTAGAACGAAAACATTTTGGCAAGTTCCTAGACTTTTCTGCAGAACATAAACCCAACTTCTTGAACTTGAAGATTTTAACTTTGCCCTTTTTAAAGAACTTCCTAGGTGGTGAAACCAATTGAGTTTTTCCGTTCTTGGTCTGGGGTTTGGTTGCATGGTAGAGTTCCGCAGGTGTCTCCTTGAAAGGAGTCACAATTTATTTTGCCTTCTAGATTTTCATTTTTGATGTAATGGTGGAAACTTGAAGATTTTACATAATCGGAAGATGAGAGAACAAAAAAGTCCCACTGAGTGTACCAAGAAATTTGTACAACAAATTTTATGTATAAAAATACAAAAATTATTACAAATTAGAATTTCATAAAACTACAAAGTGGATTGATCTTTTTGTGGTTGTATAGTGCAGAATCTGCTAATTAACGATTTGAGTGTTGAAGACGATGGGCCACGTGGCATGAATTCTTGACTTCCAAACTTGTTGGGAACTTGATTTGCTTGAATCTTCAAGCCTTGGATTTGATTTGCGGAGAATATTTTAATCTTCTTGGACTTGACTTGGAGCTGCTTTGATTGGAAGAAAATTTTGATCTTCTTGAGATTTCTTGGACTTGAGCTTGAGAGATTTTATTCTCCTCTTTCTCCGGACCTTTGGACTTCTTATAAACTTCCAATTTGTTTTCTTTTCTTGTACATCAAATTCTTTTTTTTTTCTTGAACTTAATGTTCTATTTATAAAAAAAATTATAATCACCTACTTTTGATTTGTAACCACCCCCACTTATTTATATTTAAAATAAATATTATATATAATTTTGAAATTTAAAAAGTAGGATGTGTTTTTTAAGTAAGATGGGCCTTAGCAGAATTAAATGGACCATTTATTTTAAAATCGACCAACCCTATTTATTTATTTATTTTATTATATATATATTTTTTTAATGTCTATGAACTCATTATTCTGTTTAATTTTGTTCCAAAATCTTGATAGTTACTACAACAATTTTGTAAAAGCACAATATACGATCATATGGGTAGTTGTTACAATTCCGCTGCACTGCTTGTTGTTAAACTCAACTTTTCCACGCACTGAATTATCAAAAGTCAGTATAGCATTGTGAAACACTCGCTAGATGAAAATCTATATTTTTTGAAGAACTTCGAGCTTCCACAGGCCTTCCAACATCCCACCAGAACATTCCTAATAGACTTTTCTCACTATAAGAAATTTCACTTTTAACAATAGTTTTTTTTTTATTTTGTCGTAGAAACTCATTTTTAGGTTGTTTTGTCGAAAAATGGTCGTCGAGAGACTTTACAAGACCAAAATTTTCGTTGTTAAAAGTGAAATTTCTTGTAGTGTCTATGTTAATCCTCTCATTAAGCAGTACCTGTTAGCCACTCTTCACTCTAAACACACGTCGCTTGTCATAATGCTAAATAAGTTTGTCTGGCAAGTGATATAAATCAGTTAGTGTAAAATCTGATAACACATCTAGAAACCTTTCTATGGCTACATCTAACCTTGCAGCCCCACCACTCTTCTCTAATAATGACACATTCTCATTGAAATCGTCCACTCATAACCACGGTATAGAACCAACCATCTCCAATCATTTTCATAATTCCCATGAAAAATGTCTAAGGTGAGGTTTGGGGTACCCATAGAAGCCCATAAAATGCCAAGTAAGTTCATAGTACGATTTTATTAAGACATCCCATTTGTCCTGTCAACCCACACTTCTGCCAACACTATTTACCACAAAAAATTTATTAAACACAATACGAAACTTCAAATTACTTTCCCAATCACCATATAGCCTAGTCTCAAACGTAACACCAGGCTAGAGAAAAATTCAAGGACTACATTATATAGTGCTGACAATGTGTAAAGGTTCTTCGTCCCTTCTTGTTCCAATATAGAAAAATCATTGTTTTTGATAGTTCTGCCAAGAAGAACTCGCCGTTATATCTATCATTGCAACATAAGTAGGGGTTATAGTTACTTTACTATGTTTGGAAGTTGGGGTATTTGCCAAAGAAAATTGTGTTATCTGTCGCATAGGTGAGTAGAGTATATTTTTTAGATTATACATTTATGTGGTTAACAATTACTACTGTTTAACTCGTGTGATGCACGAGAGTTGTGTTCCGTGATAGTAATTTTGAAAAAACATACTAGCACAAATTTTTTTTATTCAAAAACAGATTTTAACTACTTACTAATTTTAAAAGGAGTAACAATCATTCTACAAAAGAATTATTCAAGTTCTTGATAGATATTTCTATTTCGGCCCATTTGACGATGAAATTGACACATAATCAGATATAAGATATCGACTTTCTTACTATATGGATTTTTATCATTTTTATGATTCTACACAGTATTTCTACGTAGACATGACAAAAACACAAAAAAAGAATTATTCAAGAACATATTTTAATTTCTTACTGATTTTAAGGTATCGACTGGGTTACTGTATGGTTTTTTTTTCTTATCATTTTTCTGTATCTACACATTCTTTATATGTAGACAAGATAAAAGCACCAAAATAATAATAATAATAAAATTGACAATATATTTATGACAAAATACCTCTTTATTGACGAATACAATCTCAAGACTGTTTCCATAACTGGGCATCTCCCAAATGCGCACAATTCGAACTTTCACTGCCCATTGAGTTTTCGTTGGATTGACTTCTTCAACCAAATTAAAAATCGACGTCATTCATTTAAATTAGGTTATTGCCAACCTAAATAAAAGAAAAAAATTAGAGGCAAAATTTTTAACTTCTATATGTACACACTACGCAAGTTCGAAATACAAATGGAGACTCGCATGCACAAAAACATACCTGCACACAAATAACGTATGGTGTCTTAGTTTTTTAATGCAAAAGTTACACATATTTATACCAAAGCACGGTTCCTAAACTTGTTTGTAAAAAAAGTGCAGAGCTCATTAGGTTGAATGCATGTTTTTTAGTATTTTAATGTTAATTGCAAAACGAAAAGTCACATTCATATATATATATATATAAATTAATTACGAATTTAATGAATTGTCATTTTATACTTTCATTACATATCGGTCCAGATTAAATGCGAATATCAATTAATTTTATTTGTAGAAGAAAGTACAGAGCCCAATATTTTGAATGAATGTTTTTTTAATTACAAAATAAAAAGTCACATTCATAAGATTGAATTGCAAAAAAAAAAATGTACAGAGCCCAAAAAGTTAATTAATAAGCTTATTTAATTTAATTTGGAATTGCAAAATAAAAAAAATGCAGAGCCATTTTATTTTGCTTTCGTTTTTTTAGAAAGTTAATTAATAAGCTTATTTAATGTAATTTTACAAATCGAAGCATGAAATAAAGCAAAAAAAATAAAAATAAATAATGTAGTGTGTGTGTGTGTATATATATATATATAAAAGGATTAATCTAATCCCTCATGAAGATCTTTTATTTCAATATTGTAAAAATTTCAAAATTGCTTGGATTTTCTGTTGGAATTTTCAACTTTTCCCGACGTTTGTTGATCCATTCTCTTTCAAAAGAACTATCCACCGATGCAAAATCAAATGGTGAGAAAAATTTAATGATTCCAATGCATGTTCAAAAGAGGTTCAGTCATGGATCGATCAACAAATAAAGACAAAAGCAGGATCATGTTCTTCTCAAAGCGATTTTTTCTCAGAAAAATCAAAAATCCTTGCACAAATGGCTCAGTGTTCCGACCCTGAGGTCTTCGCTGTCCTTGCCCAAAAAGCAGCATCAATGGCAAAGGCAAAATCAAGCAAAGGTTCTGGCAATGTTTCCGAAGCAGGATCCGACCCGAATTATGATCAAGATAACGAGGATGATTGCCTCGGTGTTAATGTGGATTTCTTTGAAATGTAAACCTTATCCATTTATCATTACTCTGCAGTAATGTAGAGAAAAACTATAGATGTAGGCTAAATTTCAAAAAATCTTTCAAAGATCTCTAGACAAAAATCAATCAAACGACAGCTTTTTCAAAAGTGTTACAGTGAAGGCAGATTCCTTTTCCAAAGAAGTCAAAAGGTGAACAGTTCTCGGATGAATTATTCAAAAGCAAACAGTTCATGGTAGACAACAGGTGACGTCACTATCAAGAAAGCAGATTCTCTCTTGTGTCTATTTAAGAATGACATTTCTTTGTAATTGACAAAGCGTTTTGGAGTTTATCTTTCAATTGTATTTTGCAATTTCTTTGAAGAAAATTTTCAGTACTTTTGTAAGTATGAATTTTCTTATGTCAAGTTATTATATCAATTAAGTATTTTTCAAATGGATGTTTCAAATTTGTTTGATTGTTCAATTGAATGTTTTCATCAATTTATTTATCAAATAGAGGATTTAGCATTTTTAGATCGTCTCAATTATTTTATGTTTACTCCAAGACCCCAAATGTTTGATCTTTTTTCATGTAATGAGAGTAGACATGATCATGAACAATCATATGAGCTACCTTAGATGTCAAAATTTTCTTTATCATTTTCCTGAACCTATGTTCCCAAATAAAGACAAAGATCTCGCAGAAATGTGCGATCCCCCTTTGAAAATTACTTGTCAATTCAATAAATGTCCTCATTCTCCTACCCATGCTTCTCCTGGGTCAAAATTGGTATCAAAGCCATGTTCAAGTCAAACTAAACAAAGTGAGTTACTTTCCACAAGCAATAGGTCCTCTAAGTTGGCAAGGCGCTGAGTGCTCTGGAGTCTCTGAAGCGTTGGTCAGCTAAGGGAAGGTGTCCTGTTTTGGTGGTCCCGTTGATATTGAGTATTTCGCTCAGCCTTCCTAAAGTCCCTATTCTTTTTGTCAGGTATCAAACTTCGTTTACTATGTCTTGGTCTAGGTCTTGTTTCAATAGGTCTTGAAGCATGAGTAGTTCAAATAGAGATCCTTTGGATAGTTTCAATAATGAGAATGAAAGTGATGAGTTAGAAAATAGACAAAATAATCTTGAAAGTCTCAATGTTAGAGAAACTCAAACAGCGGAAATAGAACAAAGATTACACAATTGGTCAATACCAACAGTCGATCAAAAGACAATATATCAAATAGGAACATTTGATTTCAAAACTGATTATGCTATCAAAACTTGTGAGCAATCAATTTCTGTACAATCAAATTCAGATACAATTAGATTATTCTCTAGAGATTCAATACTCCGTCATAGACAAAAGTACAAATATTTGCATGTTGGATTAGTTCAAATTGCTGTCAAACCTTTGTTTAGACTTGGATTAGACATTCATATTTATCTTACTCTTAGAGATAAGAGATGAGGAAAATTTGAAAAGTCTTTACTTGCAATAGTAGATGCAAATCTCGAAAGTGGTCCAGCTTAGTGTAACTGCTTTCCAAATTTTACTCTTGATCTCTCTGATGAATCAATAATGAAATGCCTATGCTTAGATATTCAAACAAAAAATCTTGATATGGATGTTAGATCAAAAGCTATCTGTATCATTTATCACATTTATTACAAAGTCATGAGTACAAATATGAGTCCTAAAGCCCTTAGGTTTTCTCCAAAAAATGAAACTCTCTTAATTGAAGTCAATCCTTTACATTCAAATGTTGCAATCCCAAGAAGATTTGCTTGGGATGAAGTTACTTGGAATCATCTTTGGACGATTGAAAATGAACAAGCTCCAATTAGAAGGTCCCGAGGACAAAGCTTAAAGAGATAACTGAGTTGCAAGATGGAAGTGTGCAAGTTCAATTTGCCCCTTCATCTTCAACAGCTCGTTCCTCTTTTTGTTCCTCGCGTTCTGAACTTTTTCAAACTTTCAAACAAGACAAAAAACAACCCTCTGAAAAATTCATAGGCGTTGATTTTTCTCCAAACATTCATCGTACCCATTATGTCGAAGAAGACAAAGATTCAACATGTCATGGTTCTGAATCTCCTACCTTCTCTGACATGAAATCTCAAAGAAACCAATTAAATGTTATCTCTTCAACAATCGATAGGAAAAGAGAATTCAAAAAAGATAAAATCCAATAGTTCGATCCTTTAGGAAAACTTTAAAAAGATTACTTTCAAAAGAAGAAAGGAAAAAGTATTGGAAATAATTTTATGCTTATCCCGAAGACATTAGTTTTTTTGAATGGGTGCATATCAAAGTTTTTAAACAAAAGTCAACCATAAACACTTCTCAAAGTAAGTCAAAACTTTGGAAGTCTTCTTCAGGAGATACCTTTCAGTCTATTTATCCTCCTCTTGAAGAAATTATTGTCCCAAAAGGAGATGTCAAAATTATTGCTTCTCCTCTCAAACAAATCTTAACAAATCTTTTCTAATAGGCCAGAAAATGATAACCCTACTGTCAAAGACATTAAAAATATCCAACAACAAAATAATTATACAAATGTTTTTCTTCATTCTGTCGCTACTCAATTAAATCAATTAGATCAACCTACCATACCAAAGTTATAAGAAAAAGAAAAGGGTAAGGAGAATGAAACTACTCTCCCTACTTCCAAAACTCTTTTCAAGCCTTCTAAAAGGAAAGTTCAGTTTGTTTCTAGTCCTTCACACGTCCTTAGTGAAATTGTCAAACAACTACAAAGTAGAGAATCTACTAGTAAGATCAATGTTATTGACTCTATAGAAGAAATTTAAGAACAATTTGAGGATCTAAAGATCAATAAACTCAAACAGGGAAAGTATGAGACCCATAAGATTCCTCACTATTATCCCAGGCCAACATTTTATGATATGCTTAATGAAGAACCTCAAAAATCTCAAAAAACCTTTACTGGTCTCGAACTCTTATCATGGGATATTGATGGATTAACCGAACAACAAATTCTTCATGTCATTGGTGAAATGTCAATGGCATCCATTGCTTATGTAGCAAGAGGAAATTGTGATAAAGATGCTGCGATCAATATCATGAATGGTTTTCAAGGACAATTAAAAAATTGGTGGTTCAATTACCTCTCTAAAGAGGAAAGAGACAAAATTACTAATGCTGTCAAAAATGAAGGAGATAACCCATTGGATCCAACCAAACAGAATGCTGTCTGTACCCTCCTTTTTACAATAATCAAACATTTCATAGGAAAACCCTCTTTTGTCTTTGAAAGAGCCTTCGAAATCCTTATGAATCTTACCTGTCCAAAATTACAAGATTTTAGATGGTATAAAGATATTTTCCTTCAAAAGGATATGGTTCGTGATAACTGCAATTCAGCCTTCTAGAAAGAAAGGTTCATTGTTGGTCTTCTTAAACTCTTTACTGAAAAAGTTAGAGAAGCCATTAGAGATGTTTATTCAACCATTCCTTACAAAGACCTAACTTATGGTCAACTCATAGGATTCATTAACAAAGAAGGCCTTTCCTTATGCAATGACCTCAAACTCAAAGCAAAATTAAAATCTGATAGGATGGAAGGAAGAAAGGAACTTGGTTCCTTTTGTGAGCAATATGGATACGAACGTATCCATCCTCCTCCTTCTAAAAGTCATAAAAAACCTCAAAAATATTTTAAAAATAAAAAATCTTATAGAAAGAATTTTACTCCAGAATATTACAAAAACAAAAGAGTCCTTAAAGATTTTACAAATATAATAAATATAAGAGAAAAAGAGAAGATTTCAAGAAAAGAGATAAGTCTACCAAAGACCCTTCTTTACGTGACCCTACAAACACCACTTGTTGGAAATGTCAATAGAAATGTCATTATGCAAACAAGTGTCCATTAAGAAGAAAGATTAATAATCTTCAAATTGACGAAGAATTAAAAGGTCAGCTGTTAAATCTGATCAATTCTTCTGACTCCTCCTGAGGTTTTGAAGATATCATCTATAATCTTCAAGAAGACTCTGATTATAGTTATGATTCTTCCTATTCTCAATCGTCTAGTTCAAAAAAGATCTGTAATTGTAAAGATAATTGCATCTGTGAAACAAATTCTATCGATGTTTTAACTTCAGAAAAAAAGTTAATACAAGAAATCATTGATCAAATACAAGATCCAGAACTTAAGCAAAAATTCCAACATCTTTTTGAACCAGAAGAAAAACCCCCTCAAAGAAGTTACAATCTTAATGAAGTGTTCGATAGGTTTAAGAAATAAAATAAGGTTTCCTCCAGTCAAGATTTACGTTCTGAAGTTAATCAAATGAAAAGCCAAATTTCCCAACTTGAGAATGAATTAGCTGAACTCAAGTTTGATGTCTCTGTTATTAAAGCTTACTCCCTTTCCGGAAAAGGAAAAGCCAAGCTTCAAACTCCTAGTCCTTCTTCGTCATCATCTTCTTCTAAAGATGAAAGCAATCAACGTCCTGTTCAAATCCTTACTCCTATTGACGAAGAAAGTTCAATGAATGTCATTAGTCAAATTCGCTTACAAAAATGGTATAGCAACAATAATTATTAACAAAGAATATAAAATCAAAACTAGAGTCCTTTTAAATTCAAGAGCAGATCAAAATTGTATTAGGGAAGGTCTTGTCCCTACCAATTATTTTGAAAAAACTACTGAAAACCTTTATGGTGCAAGTGGTAAAAGCCTTAATATCAATTACAAGTTAACAAAGGCCCATGTTTGTAATGGGAATGTTTGTTTCAAAAGTAGCTTTTATCTTGTAAAAGTTCTCGATCAAGAAATTATTCTTGGTACTCCTTTTTTAGTTCAATTATACCCAATTTCGGTTACTGAAAATGGATTAAAATCAAAATATCTTGATCAAGAGATATTCTTTAAGTTCACTAATCCACCCTCAATTAGAGATATTAACCTTATTAAAGAACATTCAATTTCAAAAATTATCAATAATATTAACCTTAAGAAACAACACGTCAAATATCTTAAGGAAGATATCAGATTTTCCAGAGTCTTAGAACAGTTAGAAACCCAAAATATCAAATATCAAATTGAGAAAATTGATAAAGCCATTAGGACTGAAGTTTGTTCAACCATACCTAATACCTTTTGGGCTAGGAAGAAACACATAGTTACCCTTCCTTATATTCCCAATTTCAATGAAAAACAAATTTCAACTTAGGCACGACCCATCCAAATGAACAAAGAACTCCTAGAAACTTGTACAAAAGAAATTCAAGATCTCATTGAAAAAGGATTAAGTAGGCCCAGCAAATCTCCTTGGAGTTGTGCAGCCTTTTATGTCAACAATCATAGAGGGATTGAAAGAGAAGTTCCTAGATTAGTTATCAATTATAAACCTCTTAATCAAGTTTTACAATGGATTAGGTATCCAATGCCCCCAAAAGAAAGATCTCCTCAATAGACTTGTCAATGCGGTTATATTCTCAAAATTTGACCTTAAGTTAGGATTTCAGCAAATCCAAATAGACTAAAAGGATAAATATAAAACTACTTTCAATGTTCCTTTTTGTCAATATGAATGAAATGTTATGCCATTCGGTCTTAAGAATGCACCTTCTGAATTTCAAAATATTATGAATGATATTTTCAATCCTTATCAAAACGTTTTAATTGTTTATATAGATGATATCCTTATCTATTCTAATAGTATAGAACAACATCTTAAACATCTTCAAATATTCTTATCAATAGCTAAAAGAAATGGATTAGCTGTTTCTGAAAAGAAGATTGTTTTGTGTCAATCTAAGATCAAATTTTTAGGACATGAAATTTTTAGATGTACTATTACTCCAGTCAAACGTAGTCTTGAGTTTGCGTCAACATTTCCTAATCAAATATTAGTTAAGACAAGTCTCCAAAGATTCTTAGGATGTGTTAATTATATTTCAGACTTCATACCAAACATTAGGCAAATGTGTGAACCCCTTTATCAAAGGTTTAGAAAGGTCCTTCCTGAGTGGTCCGAAAAACATACCAAAGCAGTCAAACTTGTCAAAGAAAGTGTCAAGACCCTTCATTATCTCAATATTGTTAACCCAAAATCCTTTCTGATTGTGGAAACTGACGCCTCTGATATTGGCTACGGAGGTATTCTCAAATAGTCAATTGATCATCAAAAAGAGCAACTTGTTAGACATCATTCCAGCATTTGGCTTGGTCCTCAAAAGAATTATTCTACTTTCAAAAAAGAATGTTTATCAATTGTTTTATGTATTTCAAAATTTCAAGACGATCTTATCAATAAAACTTTTCTTGTCAGAATTGATTGCAAAGCGTCAAAAGATGTTTTACAAAAAGACGTAAAAAATCTTGTTTCAAAACAAATCTTTGCCAAGTGGCAAGCAATCTTATCCTGTTTTGATTTTTCAATAGAGTTTATAAAAGGGAAAAACAATTCTCTCCCAGACTTCTTAACCATAGAGTTTTTACAGGAGAAAAATGTCCAAGAAATCAGTTACCCCCACATTCAAAGGAAGAACTCCAGAGGATTACCTCCTTGAAAGTTCTAGTTCCGGTTCAAAAAATACTCAAGCTCTCTCTTCCACTCAAAAATCGAAAAACCTCTCTAGTTCTTCGAACCCTTTTACGGTTCTTGGAATCCTTCCTTCACAAATAAAATCTCCAACCAACTACAAAAATGCACTCAAACCTGATACTGTCCCTGGATTAGGAAAACTTCCAGAAATCAACAATCAAAGAGTCCAATATTTTTTGAAAGAAAATATAATACATGTGGCCGAATTCGAAGATGAATGGGCAAAATACCCTTCCCTTGAAGAATGCCTCTCAAGAATATTTCCTTATTTTCTCAAAGACGATGATCCTTTCAATTTCATCGATAAAAAATACCAAGTTCTAAATGAGTTCTATTTCATTCCTCAACAAATCCATCAATCAAGAATGTGGTACGAGTCCATACTCAAAGTCACAAAATCCGCAATAATCTCTCATACTCCCAACAAACCAAACACCCATTGGGTTGACTTCTAAAAAATTAAGATCCTTCGTATTCTTTCCCTCTCCGACTGGAATCAAGAACCGTGGGAAGCAAAAGTTTTTTCACTCAAAAATGGTCAAAATTCCCAATTCACCTATCAAGATTACATGAAGGCATGGTACAATGTTATGTATTTTCGTCTTTCAAGTCATTCTTGGTTCATCCTTTTTGACCAAAATTTCTCTCAAACTTTTCCCAAGTGATTTCAATCATGGTGGTTCCTTTTCGGTGCTACTGAAGATATCTTCCCAAGCCGTATTGCTGAAGGCTTCAACCTTTTCAAATGTAAAGGGATTAATCTAATCCCTTATGAAGATCTTTTATTTCAATATTGTAAAATTTTCAAAATTGCTTGGATTTTCTATTGGGATTTTCAACTTTTCCCGACGTCTGTTGATCCATTCTCTTTCAAAAGAATTATCCACCGATGCAAAATCAAATGGTGGAAAAAATTCAATGATTCCAATACCTGTTCAAAAGCGGTTCAGTCATGGATTGATCAACAAATAAAGACAAAATCATGATCATGTTCTTCTCAAAGCAATTTTTTCTCAGAAAAATCAAAAATCCTTGCACACATGGCTCAGTGTTCCGACCCTGAGGTCTTTGCTATCCTTGCCCAAAAAGCAGTGTCAATGGCAATATATATATATAATGTGATTGGTATTAAATGTATTAATATATTTTGACTTTGGATATTGGAAATGATTTATTTTTTTTTACAAAATCGAAGCACTAAATGAATGAATTAAAAACAAAAAAACAAAAATTAATTTGTACAATCGAATCGTAATTAGGTTGAATGAATGTTTTTTTAATTGTAAAATAAAAAGTCACGTTGTTAATATTTAATTGCAAAATGAAAAATGTACAGAGCCCAGAAAGTTAATTAATAAACTTATTTAATTTAATTTTGAATTGCAAAACGAAAAAAATATAGAGCCCTTTATCTTCCTTTCGTTTTTTGAGAAAGTTAATTAATAAGCTTATTTAATGTAATTTTACAAAGTGATGCATGAAATGAAGTAAAAAAAGATGTAGCGTATATAATGTATGAATGTATGTATGTATATTGTGATTGGTATTAAATGTATTAATGTATTTTGAAGAAGTTAATTAATAAGCTTATTTACTGTAATTTTATAAAACCGAAGCATGAAATGAAGAAAAAAAAATGTAGTGTAGATAATATATATATAATGTGATTGGTAATGTATTAATGTATTTTGACTTTGGATATTGGAAATGAACTATTTTATATATATATATATATATAATGTGATTGGTATTAAATGTATTAATGTATTTTGACTTTGGATATTGGAAAGGATCTATTTTTTTACAAGATCAAAGCATTAAATGAATGAATTAAAAACAAAAAACAAAAAAAAAAATTAATTTGTACAATAGAATTGTAATTAGGTTTTTTACAAAACAGAAACATTTTTTTTCGTTTTGCAATTCAAAATTAAATTAAATAAGTTTATTAATTAATTTTTATTTCATTTTTTGAGGAAGTTAATTAATAAGCTTATTTAATATAATTTTACAAAATTGAAATATGAAATAAAGTAAAAAAAAAATGTAGCATAGATAATGTGTGTGTGTGTGTGTGTGTGTGTGTGTGAGTGTTTTGACTTGCATATTAGAAATGATTTGTTTTTTTACAAAATCGAAGCATTAAATTAATTAATTAAAAATAAATAAATAGTCGACTTCACCGTTGATTGCTATTTGGCAAAAATCTATCCAGACTATCCTACATTTATATATAATATAGATATGAGACATTAGTTCATAATATAAAATCTCAATTATGTTTCATGATGGATTTATTTGCCTTATATGGTTAATGATTGGTGAAAAGGTTACGTATGTTTATATGGTCTTATTATGTGGCTCTATGATTACAATATTGTACAAAGAATTTGATATTTCATATTGTTAGCTATTGCTGCCCATTTGGCCCAACAAGCACTTCAAGCCCAAAATGTCATTTTGGTTCTGTGATCCGATGAAGCCCAATGATCAACTGCCTAAATCGTGTCTGCTGAATTAACACTTATAATCAAAAGTGTTAATATGACTAGATGCTGATAAATGGAGAATTGGACGATTCTGATTGAATTTATGGATGCTTCTGAAGATTAAAAGGCTGAAGTGTATAGGGTACGCAAGGTAGTGGGTTTACATTGGGAATCTGAACTCTCTCTTTCTCTAGTTCTACGCTTCATCTTCTTCCTTTCTTTTGTGAGTTTCTTTCTCTGTAAACCTTTAGTTAAAGGTTTACAGATTTTCTGGGTGATTAGAAACAAAAAAGGCTTGGTTTGTAATGTTGCTCTGTGAATAGTAACTTGGGGGTTACAATCCTGATTTCTTGGTATATTTCAGATTAGAGAGAAGAGAGTTATACTTTTGAGAGGTTCAATCTATTTCTCTGTAAAACGCTGATTCTTTGCCGTTGTTTTAAGGCTTGTGCTTAGTGCTTGAGCGTTATCATTTGGTAGATGCTCAACGGGTGATTAGGTCATTAATTTGGCTGAACATCCGGGCCTTTTTTAGGGCAAAACAAATACCTGTATTTTTACTATTTTTGTTTACTTTCTTGAGTTGTCTTTGGTGCTAGTTGGGATCATAAGGGACCAACAGTGGTATCAGAGCTGGAATCCATAATTTTTGGATATAAACCTTTAAGATCTTTTGTAGATCTAAAATCGTTGTTGGTGAAAATCTGAAAATCTTTGATTCTCTTGGTGAAAATATTAAGCCAGTGCTCCTATTGGCTCTGGATCCTTTGTATCCTCACATTCACTTGGTGAAAATCTATCAGAAAGTAAATCTTCTCCTCACCAAAGGTTTCTTGGTTACTCTTTATACTTTCTCTCATTTATTTTGAGAAACTTTGGTAACATCTCTAAAATTTGACTTGTTCTTTTAGATTAAGGTCTTTTGTTGAAAGTTCAGAACACAGAAACTGCCATAATATCCTTTGTCTAAGATCTCCTACGAGGATCTTAGAATCTGAGGGTCATTCTGGCTAAGCTTAGTGTTTTGTTGAACTATCAAAGTTACTTGGTTAACATTACATTAATCTAATTGAAACTGTTTGCATATTTTAGTTGCATAAGATAAGAGTACTTGCATGTTGGATGTTTTTTGATTTGTGAAAACTTCTTTTAAAAGAGTTATATAGGAATATAGTGATATTCTGTTTTTTGACAAATCAGTTCTAGTTTTCAAAATATCTGTTTCTTGAAAGTTGCTGAATAAGATGTCTCCAAATAAGTTTGAGGTAGAAGTGTGGTCTGGCAATGGAGACTTCAGTCTCTGGCGACAGAAAATGAAAGTTGTATTGTTACAGCAAATGTGTGCTAAGGCCATTGATGAGTCTTGGCCTGAGGATCTTGATGATATCAAGAAACAGGAAATGGATGAGATAGCATGGAGTTCCATCTTTCTCTATCTATCTGATAGTGTCCTTAGACAAGTAGGTGATACTACTACTGTTGCTACCTTTGGACTAAGCTTGAGACCCTTTATATGTTTGGGACCCTTCCAAATAAGTTCTATCTTTTAAAACAGTATTATGGGTTTAAGTTTGACAAGACTTTGAGTCTAGATTTTAATCTTGACATATTTAGTAAGATTGTAAAGGACTTAGCCAATTGTAGTGAAATCTTGTATGAAGATCAGAAAGTTGTTGCCCTCTTAAATTCTTTGAGTGAAAAGTATAAAGACATTAAAAATGCCTTAGAATGTGGTATAGAGAACATCACTGTTGATATTATCTTCAATTGCCTGAGAAATAAGGAATTAGAATTTATTAATGATCAAAAAGAGCAGGTAATGGGAGAGAGTCTAATGGTTAAGGGTAAAAACCAATTTAGACATAATACCAATAGTAAGTCTCACCATAATAATAAGAAGGGTCATTCTGAAAAAAGGTAAGACAAAGACTAAGGCTAAGTCTAGTGCAAAAGGAAAAAAATGCTATTTCTGTGGTAAGACTGATCATTTTATAAAAGACTGTTATAAAAGGATAGATGAGTTAAAAGAGAAAAATGAGGTTGAGGGTGCAGCTGCAGTAGCCTATAATGAAGCTGAAGCTGCAGTTACAGATGGTCAGGTTTTTGTGTCCTCTCTGTTATCCAGTTGCTAGGATTGGATTCTTGACTCTGGTTGTTCTTTTCACATGTGTCCTGTTAAAAACTGGTTCTCTGAATTCCTTGAAGTAAATGGAGGGCAGGTAACTATGGGAAATGATGTTTGTTGCAAAATAAAAGAAATTGGTAAAATTGTTTTAAAATTGGAAAACAACAATCTCTTGATTTTGGAAAAAATTAGATATGTGCCTGATCTTCAAAGAAACTTGATTTCTTTAGGAATTTTAGATGACCAAAATTATAACATTGTTTTATCAAATAGAAGAACAAAAGTTTTCAAAGGAAATTTTGAAATACTTAATACCCCAAAAGAAAATGGTCTTTATACTTTGAAGGCGAAACCCTTAGTGGGAAATAACCTTGCAACCATTACCACTGATAATGACAAGTCTGATTTATGGCACAAAAGACTTGGTCATATTAGTGATAAATGCCTAAAATCTTTAAACAATGAGGGGGTATTTGGCAAGGACAAAATTGAAAAACTATCCTTTTGTGAACGTTGTATAATTGGTAAACAACACAGATTACCATTTAAAACTGGAACTCACAAGTCAACTCAAATACTTGAATACTTGCATGCTGATCTTTGGGGACTTGCCCCAATTAATACTTTCACTGGATTCAAGTTCTATTTTCTGATTGTTGATGATTTTTCAAGAAAGGTATGGACTTTTCTTCTAAAATCAAAGTCTGAGACTTTTCAAATCTTTAAAGATTGGAAAACTCTGATAGAAAACCAAACTAATAAGAAAATAAAGGTTTTAAGAACTGATAATGGTTTGGAGTTCTGTAATTTTGAGTTCGACTTTTTCTGTAAAGTTTTTGGAATTCTTAGACATAGAACCACTACCTATACTCCTCAGCAAAATAGAATTGCTGAGAGGATGAATAGGACTATCCTAAATAAAGTTAGATGCATGCTTCATAGTTCAGGTCTTCCAAAATTGTTTTGGGAGGAGGCTCTAATGACAGCTTCTTATCTCATTAAATTTGAGTCCCTCTAGTGTTCTGGATCATAAGTCTCCAGAATCTGTCTGGAAAGGTCACATACCTGATTACTCCTTTCTTAAAATTTTTGGATGTGCTGCTTATGCACATTAAGATGGTGGAAAACTTGAACCAAAGGCCTTGAAATGTGTTTTCTTGGGTTATGGGATTGGAACAAAAGGTTATAGATTGTGGGTAAGAGAATTTAGAGGTTTTAAAGTCATAGTCAGTAGAAATGTTGTCTTCAATGAAGCAATAATGCCCTGTCTGAAAATGTCAAATTTTGAAAGTGAAGTTGATAATTCTGTTCAAACAAAGTTCTTAACTCCTCCTCAGATTGAGGTGGAGCTTACTGAAAATGAAGCTTAGACTGATAATTTTGTTGAAACAGAAATAGAGAACTCTGTTGATGATCTTCAAGTTATTGAAGAAAATGTTTCTCATGACTTAAGTGGTTATCAACTTGCTAGAGATAGGGAAAGAAGGACCAACATCAGACCCCTTTCTAGGTTAACTGACACTGACTTTGCCTTAATTCTCTCTGCTCAATCTTCAATAGGTAATGAACCTGCCTCTTTTGAAGAGGCCATGACTTGTAGGGATTCTAAACATTGGCTTTCAGCAATGAAAGATGAAATGCAATCCTTAGAAATAAATTCAACTTGGTTCTTAGTATGTAGGCCTAAGCTTCAAAAGATTGTTGACTGCAAATGGTTGTTCAAGTTAAAAGATGGAGATTCCAAGGGTGGGGTTCCTAGATATAAAGCTAGATTAATTGCAAAGGGCTTTACACAAAGGGAAGGTATTGATTATAATAAGATCTTCTCTCCTGTAGTCAAATACACTTCAATTAGAATCTTGCTTGCCTTAGTGGTCCAGTACAGCTGGGAATTAGACCAGCTCGATGTAAAAACTGCCTTTTTACATGGGGAGTTAGAAGAAACCATCTACATGTCTCAACCTGAAGGGTTTGAGAAATCTGGTAAGGGTGATCTAGTTTGTCTCCTTAAGAAGTCTTTATATGGTTTAAAACAAGCCCCAAGGCAGTGGTATAAAAAGTTTGATTCTTATATTCAAAGTATTGGTTTTAATAAAAATAGTTATGATCCCTGTTTTTATTATCAAGGTAATGGTGGTTCTGATTCCATTTACTTGCTTTTATATGTTGATGATATGCTTCTTGCTGGTTCTGACAGGAAAGAGATTCAAATTGTAAAACAGTAATTGAGTAATTTGAAATGAAGTATCTAGGTCCTGCTAGAAAAATACTTGGCATGGAAATTAATAGGGATAGAAATTTAAAATACTTTGTTTCTGAATCAATATTCTTATATCTCTAAACTTCTTGAAAGGTTCAGAATGAATGAAGCTAAGTCTATCACCTTACCTTTGTCTAATCATTTCAAACTCTCCTATGATCAATCACCTAATTCTGAAAAAGAATTAAAAAGAATGGAAATGATCCTTTATGCCAATGTTGTAGGATCTATTATGTACTTAATGGTTTGTACAAGACCTGATATTGCTCATGCTGTAAGTGTTTTAAGCAGGTTTATGAGTAATCCTAGTGAATGTCACTGGGAAGCTATGAAATGGTTATTTAGATACTTAAAAGGATTGCTAGTTTAGGTTTAGAATTTAAAAAGAGAAATGATGGAATTTCTCTTTGTGGTTTTGTGGACTCTGATTTTGCTGGAGATAGAGATAACAGAAAATCCACTTAAGCTTATGTTTTCACAATAAACGATAGCTATATAAGTTGGAAATCCCAATTTCAGAAATTGGTTGCCCTTTCCTCAACAGAAGCCGAATACATTGTTACAACAGATGCCATCAAAAAGGCACTTAGAGCAAATGAAACTGAAGTTGATAGCCTCAAGCACCACTGCTAGGGCATAATAGACAGCAAGGTGGAGAATGTTAGCTATTGCTGCCCATTTGGTCCAACAAGCACTTCAACGCAAAATGTCCATTTGGTTCTGTGATCCGATGAAGCCCATTGATCAACTGCCTAAATCGTGTCTACTGAATTAACACTTATAATCAAAAGTGTTAATATGACTAGATGCTGACAAATGGAGAATTGGACGATTCTGATTGAATTTCTGGATGCTTCTGAAGATTAAAAGGCTGAAGTGTATAGGGTACGCAAGGTAGTGGGTTTATATTGGGAATCTGAACTCTCTCTCTCTCTGGTTCTACGCTTCATCTTCTTCCTTTCTTTTGTGAGTTTCTTTCTATGTAAACCTTTGGTTTACAGATTTTCTGGGTGATTAGAAACAAAGAAGGTTTGGTTTGTAATGTTGCTCTGTGAACAGTAACTTGGGGGTTACAATCCTGATTTCTTGGTGTATTTCAGATTAGAGAGAAGAGAGTTATACTTTTGAGAAGTTCAATCTATTTCTCTGTAAAACGTTGATTCTTTGACGTTGTTTTAAGGCTTGTGCTTAGTGCTTGAGCGTTATCCTTTGGTGGATGCTCAACGGGTGATTAGGTCATTAATTTGGCTGAACATCCGGGCCCTTTTTAGGGCAAAACAAATACCTGTATTTCTACCGTTTTTGTTTACTTTCTTGAGTTGTCTTTGGTGCTGGTTGGGATCATAAGGGACCAACACATATGTTGTTATGGTTATGATATATGTTATGATTACGATACTGTACGAGGAATTGTAAATGTCTTAGTTCCATATTATGATCCATGCCATTCATTACTTTTTACGTATAAGTGTGTGGTATTTAGATGACTACTGAATACTAAAGATATGACAAATCTATGATCACGTAATTCATGCATATAACTATACAAACCATTTTTCATGCACTCCTAAAGTTTATGAGCACCGCACTCTAGGATGCTCTAGGATGCCAGATGTACCACCACATGTGGCATACCATTGATAGCGAGTGAGTTGGTGCGTTAGGACACCCAACGGAACACTGTCAAGGCAAACCATATATATGCTAGTGTGTCGGTTTTACCACTACCAAGCATATCTATGTCATTGAGCACGACATGGCAGGATAGAACACTATTGGGTGTGCTTATTTATTGTTCAACTACAGAACGCCTTTGGCAATCCTCTCGGGATCCAAAATAAAAAAAAGCAAATATGTTGCTCGTAACTATAGTTGGTCTTCCAAATGGTACGTAAAACTCCTTCAACACTATCTTTGTTTGTTGGGTAAACATCGATAATTTTGCCAATGAAACAAAGGTTGAGATTAAGGAGAGCATCCTTGTACTCTGGTAACTCCACTCTAACCATTGCACCATCATTGTCACAAATTTTGAAATTGTCACAAGTTTCACAATCTCATCTAGACTCATCGTTGATGAGCTAAGAATAATAAAGTAGAAAACAGAACAAAGATAAGAATCTAGATTGACAAACAATAAATTGCCAAAAATAATCATTAAAAATAAGAAAAAACCATTATTCTAACTATCGAGAGACTGAGAAAGTATGATCAACTCTACATATAAACTCATTTTTCTATTTTGTGGAGGTATATTTTTATATTCATAAGTTTTCTAATTTGAAGTTATGGTGTACTTTTGTTGCTATTTGGGAAAATGGGTATATTTAGAATAATATTTGGCACGAATTCATATTTTAAAGTCGTTGTATAACATATTTGGTAGTACTTATAAGCACTTATACGTTGATTAAACATTATTTTTATCTACACATTTAGTAGGATTCACAATTTTTATACACTCTATCCACACATTCCGTATAGTTCTACTTATAATCTACAAAAAAACTTTATTAAACAAGTACTTAACTTGGGTCAGGGTTCTCCAATTTACCAATTGAGTAGCAAGTAAAATAAATATTTCAGTTATTATGCATCTTAATTGATTAGATTAGAAGAACAAATAATATTTAGTTAGTTAAAAATATACATTAAACCCCAAATAAGTAAATAAGTATAAAGAATGTTCAAAATTAAAGAAAATATAGTACACATTCAATATCTTTTTAAATTGATAATTACTAAGAGTGCGTTTGATAGAGATTATAAACAGTTTATAAACCAATATTGGTTTATTTGAGTTGAAATTGTTGAATTTTTGTTGACTTTTCATGTCAAAAATTACGGCTGAAAAAAACTAAAATGGGTTTTTAATCCCTACCAAACGCACTCCAATTTGTAAATTAATTAATAGATTTGGAAACTTAAATTGCTGAAACTTCCTCATAGATTTTTGAATGATCCCATCCTCTATTCCCATCTTGTTAAAAGAGGTTCACCAATAATTTCATTATATTCTTTCCCACAATTTCTTGTTTTCTCCGTTTTCACCTTAACCATATAAAGATATAATCGAACAATTTATAAATATTAAATATTATGTATTATTTTTTAATTAATTATTAATATTAAATCTGTTGTAAAATTATAGATAATGATGAATGACTATTTAGTTGTATCTAGATGTCTATGTAGTTATCTACTTACTCCACAAGAGTGTATTATAATCAATACTGATGGATGCGTCAGGGATGGATTTGCGAGTGGCGGGGGTGTTATCAGAGATCACACTAGGCGTTGTATCAGGGCCTTCTCTACCGGCTACGGAGACATACTTATTTTGGAGGCAGAGTTGAGAGCCATTTTACAGGGCATTGAGCTTGCCCGACGGATGGGTCTTGTGGACTTATGGATTGAGACTGACTCTACACTCGCTGTTCATTGCATTTCACGTGGTGGGGGGCCGTGGGTCATTCAGTCAATACTCAGACGCATCCGACATCTTCTTTCATTCGATCGAGACACAATTTCCCATATTTTTCGAGAAGGAAACCAGGTCGCTGACTCTTTAGCTTCTGAGGGCTGGGACCAACGACATTATCAGGAGTATGGATCTTTAGACTTGCCTCGTCGTTCGCGTGGACTACTTCAGACTGACAGATATGGCCTTCCATCAGTTAGAGGTCTTTAGTTTTTTTGTTAGTTTGGTTTTCATTTGCTTTTGCTTTTGCTTTTCAGAATTATGCACCGGAAGTAGTATCTCTTTATTTGCTGTAGTTTGAGGAATTTTTTCATTCGTTGTATGCTTGGAGGTCAGGTTCATATCCCCCTCCTGTGTACTACCATTTTTATATAAATACAGTGGTAGGGGCATCCAAACCCCCACCAGCCTATCCTGGTAGAGGCATAAAAACCATACTGGGACTGTGCTGGTGCTTCGAATAAAAAAAAAAAAAAGTGTGTATTATAATTAAGTTGTAACTCTCTTTGGATCCTATAAATAAGGGTCATTATTATAGTAAATTAACAGACTTGAGTTTTGACTCTCTATTCTTCTCATTTTTTCTCTCTATTTTTCTAGTTTCATAACACGTTATTAGCACGATAGAGCTCATCCAAAATAGAGAGAAAACCCGAGAGTTTGTTTAGAAAATTCGTAGAATTTGGGCAGCCTACTCATCTATGATCAAACAATAACATCTCAACATTCCGTGGTCCGATCGTTGTGAAATTTGGATACTAACTTCAAAACTCACAGTTCTTAAAATCCAATAGTTATGATTAGGATCAAACGGTTCATGTTTAAGAAATCGTTGCGTGAACAGTAACTATTTTTGAATTCGTTGGAAGAATTTGGGCAGTCTGCGCAGCTGAGATCAAACATTGATATTTCAATGATCCGCAGTCCGATCGTCGTGAAATATGGAGGAAACGTTCAAAACTCATTGTGCTTGAAATCCAACGGCTGTAATTAAGATCCAACGATTCATTCGTGAGAAATCACTACATGAACAGAGGTAAAGTTTAAATTGTGTGTATGGAGATGGAGTCAATTGAGTTAACAAAGCGATCTTTACTTTCTGTTCATGAACAAAGGTCAGTACTCTATTTGATATCATCTTTGATTATATATTTTTCAGTATTGATATTGTTTGAATATTATTAATTATTATATATTAATATTTAAAATAATATTGTGTTAGTAATCCTGAAAAATACCAATTTATACAAATTAATATCCTGAAGAATATTTCGTTGGTCTTCCAGAAGAAGTACAACTTTATATCAAATTAATATTTCAGTAGAATACACTTGCTCCCGAAGAACATAATTTGTTAGATTTATTATTAAGTTTTTGCTCCCGAAGAGCGTAATTTAATAAATCTAATATCTTATATAAGAATATTTTGTTGCTCCAGAAGTAGCACAACGTTATATTATAGTAATATTCCAATAGAATATTAATTGCTTCTGAAGAGCCTAATTTTATAAGATCTAATATTCTATAAGAATATTATAATATTACTCATGGAGAGTAAATATTTACATCAAAATAATGATTTGTTGTAGCTCCTGAATAAGCACAACTTTATAATATTTTGACAAAATATTAATTGCCCTTGAAGAGCATGGCATTACAATTTAAATATTATATAAGAATATTGAACTATTACTCCTGAAGTAGCAATATTTTTTAGTGTTCAATTAACTACTATGTTATTTTTTATCTATTTTTTTCATATGTAGTTATGAATAAAAAATTAGCATGAAATTATTGTGGGAAGCCAATAAGATTTGTTTATTTGTTTTAATTGTGCTTTTCCTGAAGAAACACAATTTTACAACCCAATCAATATTCTAGAAGAATATTGTATTGTATGTCACAACCTAACTTATAAATATTCTAGAAAAATATTTTATTGTTGCTCCAGAATAAACAAAACTTTATATTATATTAATATTTCAGTAGAATATTAATTGCTCATGAATAGTCTAATTTTATAAGATATAATATTCTTATAAAATGTTATAATATTGCTCATGAAGAATAAATCTTTACTTCAGAATAAAGTTAACATTTAAAATAATTTGTTGTTACTCCTGAAGTAGCACAATATTATATTAATATTTCAGTCGAATATTACTTGTTATCAAATAGCATAATTTTATAAGATCTATTATTTTATAAAATATTGTATTAATACTCCTGAAGAAGTATAACGTTATGAATATCAATATTTTAAAAGAAAATGTTATTATTGTTTCTGATGAAACACAAAGTATAGAAAGTATTCTGGAGAAAATATCGTATTGTTGCTCTTGAAGAAGTACAACTTTACAATTTTAGAATATTAATGTTGTGTAATATTAGAGTGTTGATACTCTTAAAGAAGTACTATATTGAACCAGAAGTTCAATTACCTAAAAATTTAATTGATTGGCATTACCGGTTAGACCATCCCGAATCAACATGATGTGAATTATTAATGAGAATATCTATTGAAAACCAGAAGATTTTTCAATATAATGAATTCTCACGTGATGCTTGTTCTCATGGTATATAAACTAGTAGACCTTCACTAGGTAAAATCGGGATTGAATTCCCAGTATTTTTGAAAATTATTTAAGGTGATTTATGGGGCCCCAATCACCCTCCATGTTGACCATCTATATATTATTTGTATCTAATAGATACATCTACTAGATGATTGTATGGTGTTATTATTCACAATTTGAAGTTTGCGGGATTACTTGCTCAAATATTAAATTATGGGCATAATTTTCATATTATACAACCAAGACGATGATGTGTCTTGTCTATACTAGTGAGTATAAATCTCAAACTTTTAATAAATATCAGTTGAGATGATTTTAAATGGTTTAGCAATATTATTTTTCAACGCCTCCAATTAAATTCTAAACCATTACTATTGAGAACAAAGCGCTTCCTATTTTTGTCTAGGGAATGCTATTTTATATGCAGAAACACTTATACGCATCATGCCAACATCAAAGTTACCCCCGCTATAGTTGGCTTATGGTCAGAGCCTAATATTATCCATCTAATAATTTTTGATAGTGCAATATATGTACAATCGGTCCACTATAGTGTACTGAGATGGGCTTTGAAAAATGTTGAAAATACATGTTTAGTATGGAACATTATAAAATATCTTAAATCCTAACGGGTGATATTTTATAATACGGTTTTTCGAACGTCATTTTGATAAGACAGTTTCCTAAACATTAGAGGAGAGAAATTAAGTAGTTGAAAAGAATACATGAAAATGATGTATATTATATTTTCTAGATCCTTGCAGAAGATAATATGAACCAGAAGATAGACAAATAACTCATTTGTAAGTTATACAATTGACAGATGCATTTACTGATCAAAGAGATTAAATCAAATCTCATATACCAGCTCTAAATGCTCCAATTTATATTAACGTCCCTGAAGGACAATCCAATAACATTATATATGGTAAATTAATGACACGCCTGAAGTGTGGTGACATTTGATTTCAAAAAAATTCTCAAATTTAAAATGGAGCCAATTATAAAGATGGTCCTATTGAGGAGGTGTATACTCTTGGAGAGTATATAGACATAACTAATTATAAAACTTCAGAAGAGGTTCAGCTAGCTGAAATAATAAAGTGAAAAGATCTCGTTAAGTAATGTCATTATGAGAAAGAAATTGATTCAAAAATAAATGTTGTTGACAACACTTTTGTATATAAAGAAGCGCTTCATATTATGAAATGTAGCAAGGATATTGAAAGAAATCTGTCAAAGAATAAATCTGCCAAATAAAAGGATGCAATCCAAGTAAATTGAACTGACTAGAAAAACCTGAAGTTTCTGGACCTATAGTCGAAGCACCTAAAGGTGTATATTTATGCGAAAAAGAAATGGGAAAATGAAGTCGTAACATGTAATGCCCGACTTTTAACATTATGAATTTCACAAATACTTATGTAAAGCAATCATAAGTTGATATCTTGTTAGTCTGTCAATGCATGACATATATACATATAATGAATATTGTTATAACCAACTCATCCGGCATGACTAATAAAACAATGTATATAAATCCCTGGAGGATTTAATATGCTTGAAGCATATAGTTCAACTTTTCGAAAACTCAATCGATCAAAGTACAGATCTGAACTAATATTATAATGAGGGGGAGTAAATACGCATTGTACTCTTTTCCTTGACTGAGGTTTTGTCCCATTGGATTTTCCTAGTAAGGTTTTTAATGAGGCAATTTGTATGTCGTATTAAAAGAATTATGTACTCTTTTTCCTTTACTATGATTTTTTCCCACAGGATTTTTTTTCTAGTAAGGTTTTAATGAGGCATATTCTTTGTGTAAATAACATCCAATTGTAAGTGGTATAAATATTATAGTTATGGATGTCCATAACCTACAAAATATTTTACCATCATCATGACCTTATAGTTATACTCCCGTGTATTATAAATTGTATATGAGATCCTGAAGGGAACAACAACAAGATCTATTTTTAATGTAATTGCATCAGACCATCATGCTGATTACAGTCAACCAGAGATAGTGTATGAATATGATATTGCTAGAGGTTATAACATGTAGCACATTTCACTAGAATTGTTTTATACAAATTTTAACAAGATGGCGACATTGAAGACATTGACGCACAATATATAGATAGCTCGATACAAGTTTTTTTTTCATTGATTGAAAATAGTTGGAGTAGCTGTACTTTTTTTTCCTTCGATCAGGTTTTGTCCCACTGAATTTTCCTGACAAGGTTTTAATGAGGCAGTATTTGAGTACTTCAATTTTTTATAATTTTTTTCTTTCTATTGGTATTTTTGTCCGATTGGATTTTTGCCAAATAACGAACTAGTTATTGTGTAATAAGTCATTCAAGTAGGAGTGTTGTAAAATTATAGATAATGATGAATGATTATTTAGTTGTATCTAGATGTTTATGTAGTTATCTACTTACTCCAGAAGAGTGTATTCTAATCAAATTGTAACTCCCTTTAGACCCTATAAATAAGGGTCATTGTTATAGTAAATTAACACACTTGAGTTTTGACTTTATCTATTCTCTTATCTTTTCTCTCTACTTTTCTAATTTCATAACAAAATCAACATTATTACATGCCTAATTATAAATATAACATGTGCATCACACGTGTTCTTAACTAGTAAATAATAGCCAACAATATAAAAAATTTGACTACTACTTTAACAAAATTAATATTTTAATATGAAAACTCCAAATTTAGATGTCTCATCCGTCTGGCCTTCGCCACATTCATTTTCCTTTCCTTTTAGCTTAGCTCAAGATGCACATGAGGACTATGGAGCTCCTATCCTCTAATTCAATTGACCAGTATATCTTGAATTAGAAATATATATGAATTAAATAGAGAAATTGACATATCCATTTAAGTAGATACATACACAAGCGAATAAATTTGTGGGGACTATGGTCTAAAATTAATACGCGTATATGATATCATTTTCATTACAACCCAATAAACCCAAGAAGAATGGTGTTAGCGATTTATTTTGTACCGTAAGTGTACAGATCGTATAAATAATATAATAGATTTTAGAGTTCAAGTATCGTACACATAGAAATTTAGATAACTCTACACAATTAAATTAAATTTTAACCGAATTGATTTAACTTTTGATGTTTGAGTGACTAATAACTAATTAGATTAATAACTAAAAATAATTAACTAATTATAATTTAAACAAATAAATTATTAAGTTTTACGCCGAATTACTTTAAATATGAAAAGTACTAGGATCTCGAATTCACTTGTAGTATTTAATTCTTTTACTTGAATTATTAAATTTGACAACATATATCAGTTATGATGATTAATACTCATAAATTGTTCAATAGTTTATCTCGAATAAAATCAAACATATTCATATGTATGACACGGCTATATCTTTATGACGAATGCGAATACACAAGAATGAATTAAGTCGCAATGGATAATTAAAGATCACATAAAGTATAGCAGTATATCTCTATCCCCTATTGGACTTTATGTTAATTAAAATTATGTCTAGCATGTTTTTAATCTCTCGATAGTACGTAAACAAACCACAAGAATCATACAACTACTACGTATATAATTGTAGATGAAAAGAAATTCAAATTAATTATTCAAAACTATATTAATGCAAATCGTCAAAAATCAAATTTCTAAATAGAAGAATTAAATTATAAGTTTCATCGTAATCCTACCACAAAAAGATTTAACCTAACATAAGAAGAAAACAAAAAGAAAAGATATAATTCATCACCCGGAGAAGAAGAAATTCCAGAAGAATCGATTTTGATCTTCGTTCGATCCTCGAAAGAATAAAATTTGATCTTCTTTCAATCATCATTTCTTATTTCTCTCCCAAAAATCGAATCCTAATTATGAGTTAAGAACTCAAATATATAGTTCCTTCATTGTGTCTCAAAAGATCCCAAAAAATTCTGAAAATCGTGGCCCAAAAGGTTTTCTAATTGGAGTCGAACTCAAAAAGGCAAAAAACCCGCTGTGTTATTTTTGCACTGGGTGATCGCTTAGGCCAACGAAAAGCTCTCTGCTGGAATTTATTGATGCTGGGCCCTCGCCCAGCTATAATCTTGGGCGATCACCCAGCTTATCTTTTTCAATATGTGCAATTTAGTCCTCCAACTTTAAATTTTGGCTTCTTTATTCCTCAAAACTTTTCCATAGCCTCCAATATGGTTCTTCAAGCTTCAATTAAGTGTAATTTGATCCTTGTATTTCTGAAACATCTTCTAATTTACTGTTCTTTTTATTTATTCTTCTCCATTTGCATGTAAACGGGTTCAAAATTGAAATAAAACGGATAATACACTAAATTAAGTAGAAAATTTATAAAATAACGGGACATACTCTCAGTATTAAAGCCCGAATAAGTACACATAATGCACTTATCAAGCACCCCCAAACTAAACTTTGTTCGTCCTCGAACATAAACAAAACTAAAATACTAATTTAAAGTAAGCTAACAGAATTACCAGAAATAGAGTCAATGTTAAAATTTCTTACCAAATGTCTCAGATTCGAATATAAAGCAACACTTTCAGAAGGATATTAAACAACACCACAAATAAAAATTTTCCTTATCTGATTATCGATATTTAGTGAGTGTGTAATTAGCCAAATATTGAACTTGTACCTATATTAGACCACGGTCAATATTGTGTTGTTGATATTTTTATAATTCCGAACTCTTTGTAGTCATTTATTCCTTATACCTCTCGTAAAATATCACACTTCTAATGCTATTGTTACCACACGATTACGATATGGCTGCCACGTCAGCACAGGCCCCCTCTAAGCCCAGTAAGAGCCTAGTTCGCAATCTATCTGAGCCCTGCTAGGGCCTGGGAATGGCCCGTCACGCACTTGGGCCTTCGATAGCCAGAAATCCGCGAGTCATGTGGAGGGCCTCGGCGCCCCCATGCGAACCATAGGACCTCGTCAGGCCTCGCATCACTCGTTACCAGCGAGCAACTCGATATGCTGAGGCAACCAGAGAAATAATTAAAGAGAGATCACGTTGATTTGGCGCACGAATTCTCACAAGGAAACCATATCGTAATCTCCTAAAATCATGCAGCATGATAAACTCAAAGAAGGAAGATAATCCCGAAGATTGTAGAGATAAGGAAGGATCTTTATCACATAAGGAAGGAGCATCCGATTGAGTATCAAATTGATTGGTCTTCTAAATCAATTAGGTCTCTCGCGCGCCCCCCGGTTGTCCCAAGTTACACACTTTTACGCTTAAGAATCCCACCCTAAAGTCTGCTCAAACCTCTGCCTGCTTGTCTCTCCCACACCCCTATTTTGTTCCCGCCCCCGTGTATTTCTTATATACCGGCTGTTGACTTGATCGTCGGAGTGTCAACGATCGCCGGACCCTTTTTCTCCAGAGATCTTGGTGCCTAACGGTCGTCCTAGTGTGCAGGTAACATACGGGCTGGCAGAGAAGTGATTGGAGATCTGTTGGCACGTGGACTGGTGCAGGTTCAGACGTCAATAGATTGGCACCGTCTGTGGGAACCGAAACACCTTACACGACCAAGTGCTTTTGGTAAAACGTGTCTTCTACCCGAAAGAGCATGGCACCCGAATATCGACAGAAGCGGGCAGTGAGACAGGAGAATCAGGACCTGGAGTTGGATAATGCCTGGATGGAGGCCGCGCTCGGGCTACTGGATGATCAGCTTCTTTAGCAGGGACCCAAGCGTAGTCGTACCTGGATGAGCCCTTCACAGCCTGGTTTACTGGACTACCACCACTCCCATTACAGGGACGAACTGCAGATAATGGCCATACACTCAGAATCAACGGAAGTTGACGGTGAAGGATTGGATGAAGAGTTGATACTAGACGAAGGTCTAGATCCCCGAATCATAGCCTCGAATTCTCTCGCTTCCCCAGCAGAGGAGCTGGAAACATTTCCAGTAAACCTCTCGGAGCCAACCCAGATGTTGCAGGTGGGAGGAAGGCTCGAAGAGAAGATAAAAGAAGAGCTGAAACAGTTCCTACGAGAGAACGCTAACGTCTTCGCATGGAAACACAGTGACATGGTCGAGATCGACCCGTTGATCGCGTGCCACGTCTTGAAAACAGACCCAAAAGTGCGCCCCAGGATTTAAAAAAGGAGGCCTCTAAGTGCCGAGAGGTACCAGGCCTTGAAAGAGAAAGTTGACAAGCTACTGGCCAGCAGGTTCATCAGAGAAGCGACTTACCCCCAATGGGTATCTAACCCGGTGTTGGTCCGGAAAAGTACCAAGAAGTGGAGGGTATGCATCGACTTCTCAGATTTAAACCAGGCGTGTCCTAAAGATAGTTTCCCATTGCCACGCATCGACCAGCTCGTCGACGCAACTGCCGGCCACAAGTTGCTTAGCTTCATGGATGCGTACTCGGGCTATAACCAGATCCCGATGTTCACAGGGGACGAGGATCACACGTCGTTTATCACGGACCGAGGGCTATACTGCTATAAGATGATGCCATTCGGCTTGAAGAATGCGGGAGCCACATATCAACGGCTGGTAAATCGTATGTTCGCTGGGCAAATTGGGAGCACGATGGAGGTATACGTCGACGACATGCTGGTAAAGAGCGTCAACACAGAAGACCACATAGAACAATTGAGGGGAATGTTCGAAACCCTTTGCAAATATCGCATGAAGCTTAACCCCTTAAAGTGTGAGTTTGGGGTCGCGTCCGGGAAGTTCCTCGGCTACATGGTCAATCAGCGAGGGATAGAGGCTAATCCCGAAAAGATCAAAGTGCTTATTCAGGATGCGGTCACCATCCTCCCCCAAGAAAGTCCAAAATTTGACAGGAAGGTTAGCGGCTCTAAATCGGTTTATATCCAAGGCGACCGATCGTTGCCAACCTTTCTTTCAAACCATAAAAGGGAGGAAACAGTTCGAATGGACCGACGGGTGCGAAAAAGCTTTCTAAGACCTCAAGATCCTCCTCGAAAAATCCCCACTGCTATCCAAACCCAAGAACGGGAAAACGTTACTCATTTACCTCGCCGTCTCAGAAAAGGCAGTTAGCTCGGTGCTCATCCGCGAAGAAGGTCCAGCACAATTCCCAGTCTATTACGTAAGCAAAGCCCTGCAGGACGCGGAAACGAGATATCCGGACATGGAAAAACTCGCTCTGTCATTAATCGTCGCCTCCAGGAAGCTTCGACCATACTTCCAGTCCCACAGTATAGACGTTTTGAAGAACCTCCCCCTACGGCAGATACTTCAGAAATCAGATACTTCAGGACGATTGATGAAATGGTCGGTAGAACTTAGTCAATTTGACATCAGTTACAAACTACGGCCTTCGATAAAAGGACAAGCTTTAGCCGATTTTGTGGCTGAATTCGCTCACATTCCCGATGGTCCGCTTGAAGCCCGACCCTTGGAAGTACCGACATGGAAGTTGTATGTCGATGGATCCTCGGAGGAGGCCGGGGCCAGAGCCGGGATCTTGCTAATCAGCCCAGATGGCCATAATCTCAACTGCGCGCTTCGCCTAGAATTCAAAGCCTCCAACAACGCAGCAGAATACGAGGCACTGCTGGCGGGTTTGAGGCTAGCGCACGAGATGAAGGCAAGAAAGCTCCAAATCCACAGCGATTCACACCTTGTCGTAAGTCAGGTTAATGGGACTTTCGCAGCGCGTGAACAATCCATGGTGTCCTACTTAACAAAAGCTAAAGAACAGTTGTCCCGCTTTGAAGAATACGAACTCCTCCAGATCCCACGAACAGAAAATGACTACGCAGACGTCCTCTCCAAACTGGCAAGCAGTAGGGACTTCGACCTAATGAAGGCCATCCCGGTTGAGAAGCTTACCCAACCTTCAACCGAGGGCGCTACCGCACCCTCCGTCCTAACCATCCATGATTCTCTGAAATGGATGAAGGAGATTACCGAATATCTAATTAGTCAGGTGGCGCCCGAAAACAAACTAGAGGCACAGAAGCTCCGCAGAAGGGCCACAAAATTCGTATTACAGGGCGGAGTTCTGTATAAAAGGGGATTCAGCCACCCCCTCTTGCACTGCCTAACACAAGAGGAAGCAGTATACGTGATGAAAGAAATACACGAGGGGATCTGCGGCAATCATTCGGGAGGGATGGCCTTGGCACAGAAAGCCTTAAAACAAGGGTACTATTGGCCGACCATGAAGAAAGATTCCCACAATTTCGCGAAGAGATGGGACAAATGTCAGAAGTTTGCAGCAGTTCCGAAGCTCCCCTCTCAAAACTTTACTCCTGTCACTAGCCCCTGGCCCTTTGCCAAATGGAGAATCGACTTCATCGGTCCCCTCCCGGTAGGGAGAGGTGGAGTCAAGTTCGCGATTGTAGCAGTAGATTACTTCACCAAGTGGTGTGAGGCCGAGCCTCTGGCCAAAATCACGGAGGAGAATGCCTGGAAATTTGTATGGAAAAATATTGTCTGCCACTTCGGCATTCCCCATTCGCTCGTCTCTGACAACGGCACGCAATTCGCTGGAATGAAGTTCAACGTAAATTGTGAGAATCTTGGAATCCGAAGGGATTTCTCCACCCTTTACTACCCACAATCCAACGGCCAGGTAGAAGCCGTGAATAAAATCATTAAACACACCCTTAAGCGGAAACTAGAGTCCGCGAAGGGGGGATGGGCCGAAGAATTACCCGAGACCTTGTGGTCCTACCGAACCACCTCTCGCACGGCCACCGGGGAAACCCCGTTCTCCATGGCATATGGGGCAGAGGCTATGATCCCCGTCGAGATAGGAATACCCTCGCCCAGGCACCTGCACTTCAACGAAGTGACCAACGAGGATTTGCAAAGAGCGGGTCTCGACCTACTGGATGAGAAACACACAGAGTCGCAGCTTCGCCTCGCGGTTTACCAACGGAAGATGGCCCGATATTATAACTCCAAGGTCAAGGGTAGAAATTTTCGTGTCAATAATTTTGTCCTGAAGAAAATATTCCAAGCTAATAAGGAAGCAGGGGTCGGAACCCTAGGGCCCACCTGGGAAGGGCCTTACAAGGTCATCGAAGAAGTCCATCCCTGAACTTATAGACTAGAAGATTTCGAGGGACAAGAGACAAGGCATCTTTCGAACATCGCCCACCTGAGGCCATATCACCAGTAATACAGATTTAATAATTTTCTTCTGTTGGTCTCATTACAATTCTTTAACGGACGTCATGAAACACGGCGCCATTTAAAAATATTCGTCTTTTATGAATTCAAAGTGTTCCACATACAACGAGTACCGACACGGCAGCGAGGGAGTATGGTTCGCGACCAACTCTGATTAACTCGCTGGGTAAACATTTTACGCGTAAGAAAGCAATTACGTTCGCGGCTAACTCCGTTAACTCGCTGGGTAAATATTTTACGCGTAAGAAAGCGATTACAAACTACACGGCAGCGAGGGAGTGTGGTTCGCAGCCAACTCCGTTAACTCGCTGGGTAAATATTTTACGCGTAAACAAGCAATTACAAAGTACACGACAGCGAGGGAGTGTGGTTCGCGGCCAACTCCGTTAACTCGCTGGGTAAATATTTTACGTGTAAGCAAGCAATTACAAAGTACACGGCAGCGAGGGAGTGTGGTTCGCGGCCAACTCCGTTAACTCGCTGGGTAAATATTTTACGCGTAAGAAAGCGATTACAACTACACGGCAGCGAGAGAGTGTGATTCGCGGCCAACTCCGTTAACTCGTTGGGTAAATATTTTACGCGTAAGCAAGCAATTACAAAGTACACGGCAGCGAGGGAGTGTGGTTCGCGGCCAACTCCGTTAACTCGCTGGGTAAATATTTTACGCGTAAGCAAGCAATTACAAAGTACATGGCAGCGAGGGAGTGTGGTTCGCGGCCAACTCCGTTAACTCGCTGGGTAAATATTTTACGCGTAAGAAAGCGATTACAAACTATACGGCAGCGAGGGAGTGTGGTTCGCGGCCAACTCCGTTAACTCGCTGGGTAAATATTTTACGCGTAAGCAAGCAATTACAAAGTACACAGCAACGAGAGAGTGTGGTTCGCGGCCAACTCCGTTAACTCGCTGGGTAAATATTTTACGCGTAAGCAAGCAATTACAAAGTACACGGCAGGGAGAGAGTGTGGTTCGCGGCCAACTCCGTTAAATCGCTGGATAAATATTTTACGCGTAAGAAAGCGATTACAACTACACGGCAGCGAGAGAGTGTGGTTCGCGGCCAACTCCGTTAACTCGCTGGGTAAATATTTTACGCGTAAGCAAGCAATTACAAAGTACACGGCAGCGAGGGAGTGTGGTTCGCGGCAAACTTCGTTAACTCGCTGGATAAATATTTTACGCGTAAGCAAGCAATTACAAAGTACATGGCAGCGAAGGAGTGTGGTTCGCGGCCAACTCCGTTAACTCGCTGGGTAAATATTTCACGCGTAAGAAAGCGATTACAAACTATACGGCAGCGAGGGAGTGTGGTTCGCGGCCAACTCCTTTAACTCGCTGGGTAAATATTTTACGCGTAAGCAAGCAATTACAAAGTACACGGCAGCGAGGGAGTGTGGTTCGCGGCCAACTCCGTTAACTCGCTAGGTAAATATTTTACCCGTAAGCAAGCAATTACAAAGTACTCGACAGCAGGAGAATTTGGTTCACGGCCGACCTTATTAACTCGTGGGGTGAGCATTTTACACATAAATCAAATCTTGCAATTTGTTAGACAAACATCCGACGCGCATGTGTGCGGTTGCCCGCGTCCAACTCTATTAAACTCGACTGGCAAGGTATCAAGTGCGCAAATATTTGAAACAAACGTAAAGACTCCCACCAAAAAACTCATTATTCGATTACACAAAAAATCCATACAACAGCATGGCTGGGAAAATTCGACCTATGCATGCAACACTACGTTTCGGTATAACCCGGTACCCCCAATTTAGCCAGGAGGGCTTTAGCCTTCGCTAGTTCGTTTGATACTTCAGTCAGCTCTCTATCTTTGGCTTGTATCATATTCTGGCAAGATTTCAACTGAGACTCGGCCTTCTTCTGGGCAACGATATATGCCTTTTGGATTGTCTGGGCTTTCGTAACGTCATATGTGGCGCGACTTCGCGTATCTTCTGAAAACGCGAGTCATGCCCGAAGGCATTTGACTTCGGCCCTCATCGCCTCGGCATTCTCATCCTCTCCAAGAGCAGACTGTATTTCGGCAACCCTCATCTCTAACATTTTATACAGCTCACAATTTAAGACATGACTGCGAGAGGTGTACATTTCGGCTAGCTTCATCAACTCCGTCACCTCCGCGGTATCTACCGTCTTCTCAAAGGGGGATGTCCAGTATTTGTGGACTGAGGTGGCCGCAAGTGCAACCACTGGGGGCAGCTTCTCAACAACCGACGGATCCAGCTCGTCTTAACGGGCCCCAATGTTGATGTACTCACGCCTGCTGGGAGGGGAAGAAATAGGCGTTCGGGACGCCTACTCTCCACTCTCGACCTTTGGTCTCTTTCTCGCTGACGACCGGACGTTCCTGGCAGGGGACCTACGACTAGCAGAATCAGGAACGCCTACTCTCACCCCCGGCGCAGGGAAAACAGACGGGTGACCCGCCGCTGTTTCCAGATCCTGCAACCCTGTGGGCCTGGAACCAGGCACCCCAGGTGACGCCAAATGGGGATGAGAGACATCCTCCACTATTCTCCCACGTCTAATCTTGAATTTAGGGACTTTGGAAAAGTGAAAACCCGACATGGTCGACAATGAACAAGGGTCCAGGTATGACAGCGAAATGACAGAAGAATGGAGATTTAGGGATGCCCTATCACATTATATAAGCCCAACGGGATACCAATAGTCAGGTGGGCCGACACGTGGTGGAAAACTTAAAACGCATCTGATAAACCCTAAGGGGAGTATATCTAAATGCTTGGGGGCGTGATTACGCAAACGTTAAGACACGATAAGACTACCACTGACGCCCGCCCACGTCAGATCAAGTTCGTTAGACGCTCGCCCCAACCCCATCGAAATTCCTACTTAGCGGCGGAGTGTCAATCATGATTTACGAACCACTCCGCGTCGCCGGGATGTTGTTCGCCACCTCAATCTTGTACCAATGACTTCGCAAAGCTAAACATCGACGAGACTCGAAACATGTAAAACGTGGGCATCATAAGCACGACAAGGGTGCGCACATACAGATATAAAGGTAACTCGGCACCCTTTTTATTACATATGGTACACAATACAAGAGAAGGTATAACTGCAGTATGTTCTAAAAACCCTCGCTGCCTCTCTGGGCCAGCACATAAATGGGGTAACTAGATCTACGAAACCTATCCCCTAGTTTACGCTGGCATCGTCCAGGTTAGGGAACCTGACTCCATTTTGATAGGGAGTCCCCCGAGCCAACCTAAGTTAATTTGGTGGCTAATTAGACCATGCTGCACAAAAAAAAAGGCCATTGACGCCTTTCTTGGCAGCAGGAGAACTCCCCCCTCCTCTGGTCGCCCCATCAACCGTTTAGGGGAGGGCCGGACCAAGGCTGCTAAGCCTAGATCCCCACCCCGGACGTTTGGTCCCCTGAATATTGATTGGCACATCCTTTGATCCTCTGAATGTTGATTCTCAGATTAACGGACATCTTGGTTGCCAGCCTCCCAGCCGCACCACCATCACACGTCCTCTATCTCTATCTCGATCGCACGGTAATGACAAGTTAAATACAACACGATAAAAGAATCTTGTTAAGCTTGCATCCTATTTATAAAGGGCTACATTGGAAAGAAGCGTAATGCAATAAATACGGGCATAACCAGGAACCTGGAATGACGCACGGACGTTCTACCTCCCCAAGGCATTGAAGACGCCAACTTTCCGAGTTCCACCAGGTGTCTGCGCCATTAATGGTAGAGAAATGATTCCCAAATTTGAAAGCGCCTCTCTCCCCCACGCGCGTCCCCATATTCCCTTTCACGTGACCGTATTTAATGCATACACCCCTTCACTCATGATTGCCTAACCAGAGAGTGACAGTCTTGATAGACAGAATCACACCATCAGAGAGCACGTCAGCATTGGCCTGGCCCCTTGAAGCCCTCACCCGTCATAAATGTTCAGCTTCGGACTTGGGGGACTATACTGGGTAGGATGAATTATTCCCTGCCGAACCACCTTAAGAACACATTTTCCGCGAGACACATTCCTGCGAGGCACACTAACATTCTGTTTATCCTCAAAAGTCCCACGCCTATCATAAATAATAGGCTTGGACTTGGAGAACTATTGTTACCACACAATTACGATATGGCCGCCATGTCAGCATAGGCCCCCTCTAAGCCCAGTAAGAGCCTAGTTCGCAATCTATCTGAGCCCTGCTAGGGCCTGGGAATGGCCCGTCACGCACTTAGGCCTTCGATAGCCAAAAATCTGCGAGTCATGTGGAGGGCCTCGACGCCCCCATGCGAACCATAGGGCCTCGTCAGGCCTCGCATCACTCGTTACTAGCGAGCAACTCGATATGCCGAGGCAACCAGAGAAATAATTAAAGAGAGATCACGTTGATTTGGCGCACGAATCCTCACAAGGAAACCGGATCGTAATCTCCTAAAATCATGCAGCATGATAAACTCAAAGAAAGAAGATAATTCCGAAGATTGCAGAGATAAGGAAGGATCTTTATCACATAAGGAAGGAGGATCCGATTGAGTATCAAATTGATTGGTCTCTTAAATCAATTAGGTCTCTCGCGCTATAAGTACAACGCCCCCCGGTTGTCCCAAGGTACGCACTTTTGCGCTTAAGAATCTCACCCTAAACTCTGCTCAAACCTCTGCCTGCTTGTCTCTCTCACACCCCTATTTTGTTCCCGTCCCCGCGTATTTCTTATATACCGGCTGTTGACTTGATCGTCGGAGTGCCAATGATCGCCGAACCCTTTTTTCTCCAAAGATCTTGGTGCCTAACGGTCGTCCTAGTGTGCAGGTAACATACGGGCTGGCAGAGGAGTGATTGGAGATCTGTTGGCACGTGGACTGGTATAGGTTCAGACGTCAACAGCTATTTTCTCAAATCTCGAGGTGTTCTAGCAAATTTGGTTCTTATTAATCAATACAATGTTTTTCAATTAAATTGGTAAAAATTAAAAACTCGTATTCCTAGAATTAGGATGGTGAGCGATTTCTAAATTCTCATCTGTAGTCTCTGAGGTCCTAACCTAGCAATTTTTATTGAGCATTTATAACTCTTTTGTTTACTAATATACACATTCTTACATCCTGTGTGCAAGACATCTTTCCTGTAAGCTTTCTATGTGACCTATGTAGTAAACTTTGGGTCGATAACTCCCGAATCAGACGACCATAGGACACCAGATTTTAAGATATCCTAACATGTTTAATTGCTCAAGTCACACAGACTATAAGAAAAGTACAAGATGTAAATTTTCCCTTTTTTCATGGTATTCGATTATTAGCAGTGATTAGTGTCCGGTTTAGATTTCTTGTCTAGAACCTTTTCAATCAAAGATGAGACACAGAAAACCCAAACCACAAAAATTCTACAAACACATGTATTAACTTTGACACATCCAAACTGTTCTTACATAGTTTGATTACTAGTTTAAGGATTTGGGTACGAGATTTTTCACAACAATCTTAAGTCCACAACATCAACCCATACACTCAAGTCATGTTCCCACATAAGTAATAAGTCAATTGTGGCTACGTGCTCCATTAATCTAGTCTAACATGGATAAGTTTTCAGGTAAAAGTACAAGTTAAAGTGTTGTCCAATATTCTAACTAAAAACATACTCAACTTCAAATAAATATCATCATCATTGGCAGCAAGACTTTCAACAATAACTAGACAAATATTTTTTTGTTTTAAATTCTTTTTATTTTTTAACAAATATGTCAGTATACAGACCCGGATAGTAAGTAAATAAAAGATAATCAAATAAGTATCCTCATATTTATCCCACCCCAAACTAAAATATTACATTGTCCCCAATATAATTGCAAAATAAAGCAAAATATAAAGGAGGAAAAGATCATGTACTTCTAGGGGATAAATGTAGAGAAGATGGTCTAGGCTTATCGGATGGTACAACTGAAGTAGAAGATTGTAAAGAGTAATGGCCTTAAATATCTAAGAGACTGTCTCGTCAATCATCTCGAGTCAGCTTCCATAGTGTATTATCCTTCTGTTCACTTCGTCATATGGATATGTGATAGTGCGCTAGTCTGACCGAATTCCAAAATCATCGTACTGTAGTCCACGTACTTGCATACTCACGCGTTGCAGCTCTTATTGCATGTCATTCTGTGTGTGATGCACCTCTATCAATGTATCATGCATGCTGTTCACTGATCTACTAATCTACGTCAAGGCTACCTAGATCTGAGTGAACTATATGCTAAGGTTGTGCTCAGTGGCTAGAGCTGGATGTGGTGCTGGATGTGCCTGATCATGATTCCATCATATGGTTGTACTGCTGGAGCAGGCTGTGCTCTGTTCTCTTTTGCTTGCATCTTGGCCTTTGATTTTTCAATCGTCTTAAAGTTTAGTGAGCCATCAGGAGTGTTGACTTTCTCAAATGGCATTAAAGGCACTCCAGCCTCTAGAAAAATTCCACTAATCATGCAAGGGAACATAATAGTGTGTTGGGAATCTATCAACGTTGCCAACTCTCTAATAAACTCGAAGATGTGTGTTCCCAAGTCCATTTTCCGACCCCGTGCCAAATGGTATAAAAGGCGAGCCCTATCTCTGATAAATCTCATCCGCTAAATGGTAGGATTGATATTTGTGCAAACAAAAATGTGTAAAGCTCTTAGCTCCCTATTCATCTTATCATGTTTAAAGTGGGTATTGGCCAACTGTTGAGAAAATAACGTGATTGCAAGTGTACAATATCGTTAACAAGTAATAAAGTGGACTTTTTGAGTCCGGATTATCGTTCCCACGAAGACTATCTTATTTAGATACTAGTTAAATTAATCAACGCGCTAATCTATTGAAAACAAGTTAAAATCAATTGAATTAGAATATTTAAGCTAAAACTTCGGATTTTTCGAAAGTAATAATAAAGACAAAATCAAGAATTAATAAAATAAGATGGTTAAAGCGTTTGGACGAACGAATTCACCTAGTTGTCATCTCTAATTCCTCCTCTCAAGATTCGTTTTCTAAAGTTGTATTCGGTCGAATTCACCAATTTAACCTAATTTACCTCTCTCGAGTTCAAATTAGTCCTATCTAATTAAGTCAACTTAGGCAGTCAGAATGGTCCTTAATTAGATGCATGAAATTTCCTAGGAATTCACTTTAGACCGCAGCAATAATAAAAGCGTATCTCTACCTTTCATCCAATTGCTGGATTTTACTACGTGATCTAGATCAATAATTCACTTCTCAGTTCATTACAATCCATAAAATCAATGAAATAATGGCCAATCATTCAAAGCATTAAGACAAGAAGTAAAATCAAATACTTAATCAATATATAAATCAAAACTTGAGATTCGAAATTAAAGAAGTTAACTTAGGCTACATCGTTCATCCAAACATAAAGTCTAGCTATTCATGACTAGGGAGAAAGAAAAGATGAAGAGAAGGAAAGACATAACCGGATCTTGAAAATAATAGAGGAAGAGACGTTGAATATCTTGCACCAAGAACTCTTTGTCTTCAAGCTCCAATCTTCAATTCCGTCTTTGTTCTTCGTCTCTTGGTATCTCTCTCTCTCAATATGATTTTTACAAGATTTTTCGACAACCTATTATGAGTGTATAACTCATATTTATAGTTCCCCCAATAAGCCCTAAAAGATCCCTAAAAATCGTGAGTTACAAGTTTCCAAATTGCTTTAGGACTCAAAAAGGAAATAAAATAACAAGAAAATCCGCATGCCAAAAAATGGCCTAGGCGCACGCCCAGGCATGATGAGGGCGCACGCCCAGGCTTGGAAAACAGCCTCAGTCGCCTGTTCATGTGGCTGGGCGTTCGCCCAGCTCTCCTTTCTTTGTATCTGCGCCTTTGGTCCTTCAACTTTTGATTGTGGTCATTTTAGTCCTCTAATTTATTCTTTTATTTCACCTTAGTCCTCTTTTATTTGCAGTCCAGGTCCTTCAACTTTTGGAGGTTTGCAAGTTGACCCCCATCTCCAAGTTTTCGTACACTTTCAGTCCTTTTCGCCTATTTTGCTTTGTTTTTCTCCAATTTCATCCAATCTTGGGTTTTGACCTGAAATAATTAAATCAACACACAATTAAGTAGAAAAGTACTTATGAGCACTTACAATTGTCTACTTTTGATAGTCTAAATAAGTGTAAAATCACACTTATCACCAACGGACATGCATTCTCACTACCATACAAAAAATGTGCCACCGACTACATGTCATGTTCATTAGGCAAATGATCTATTACTGTGCGGGTCAGCTTATAGTATCGATCAATAATAGCAAAACTGAAACGAGATCCACCTGCCTCTCACCCACGTCTTGTGCCTATTAGAAGATTCTGGAGTATCAATTTCCTAGTTGAAGTTAGCAAAGAATTTCCTAACCAAAGTTATGTATGCTGGTTGTAGAGCTCTAGCTATCTTATTCCATCTACACTGTTGTATCACGTATTCTAGCAGATGCTCCTGAAAGTCTACCCCGCTTTACTCTTCTCTCTTGGTGGTAGTTTTTACCTTTCCACTTTTCGTCATACCTCCCCCATGATTCCATAGTTTGGAACCGTAGTATGCCTCACCCACCTTTTCATTTCCTATCTCTTGAACTGTGGTCTTTCATTTTGGTGCCATTGATACCTATATATATATATATATATAAAACATAGAAACTATTAATACAAGAAATAATAAAAATCAAAGTAGAATACAATGGTAGATATCCCCAAACTACTTTTCTATATATCATATATTAGTGAAACCCAAGTCGTATACCCAATGTGCTAATTAGACCATGTTCAGAAATAGGAGACGTAAGGTGCCAATTGTATGCTCGATATAGTAAGAAAAGAATGCCCACTCTCAAACTAGCATAAAAGGGAACATTTGCTTATTTAAAACCTATACCAACCATGACTTTCGCCACCGGAATTTTTTTTTTGAACTAGTGAAGATTTGCCGAGTGATCTCCAGAAATGTGTAAGGTCATAGTTTGGTTTTTATCGTGTGAAAATTTAAGCTCAAACAGAGGTTGTTTGGGTTAGACGAGAGGGGGACGAAGTTGGTGACGTGAAGTGGTTGGTTCCTAGCCATGGCATCCTAATTTGGGGCTCAGTCTTTTGGCCAAATTTCTAATGCAACACACCAACGAATGTATGCACAATTGACAGGCCTAAATGTGTATCAGCAATGCCCAACTCAAGGCTAGCCCTAATTGCACAAGAATCTCCACTTAGTCATTTCATCGAACACATGGAAGACATCCTCTTTTTATTTGATTTTAAATTAATTGAGAACTTGAAACTAGCCAAAAAAAAATCTACTCCAATGCAATACAATAATAACCCAATCATAGCCCAAACTCCTCAAGTAATCAAAAAAAAAATTGAAAGAAAATTCAAACCAAAAGTATAAATAGGATGGATGAAGAGAAATCATACCTTGGAGAAACTTTGCCAATGTGAGATTTATATGAATGCAATGGAATGACAATTAATCTTGATACAATGATATATGTAGTGAAGATGAATGTGTTATGTGTGATTTGAAGAGGGAAAGATAGCACCCGTTTGGTTTTAAAAAAAAAAAAATTGCACACTTGGTTGTATTTGAAATGGCGTGCGGTTGGGGTTAATAAACCCCACCGTACGCCTGGGCGATCGCCTAGTTAGACGCTGGGCGCTCTAACCAGGTTAGATTGCCTGAGTTTGTCGCCCAGTTTTCCAAAAAAATTTATTTTTTATTTTTATATAAAAAGATTAATTGTAGTTAGGTCTAACTTAACATGTGAAATCTTAAATTTGTGCTAAAGTGTACAATGAACTAGAATAACTAAAAATTTGCTAAAAATTACCTAAGTGCAAAAATTATAAAAATGGTGCACTTAAATCTAATGCAACGGATTATACCTATTTGAAATGCAATGTATTAATCTAAAGAATTAGATATGGATATAAAAATATGTTACCTCCCATTAAGCACTCAATTTATAGTCTAGAGTTTGACTTTTTAGGATGATGATTCCGGTGTTGCAAGATGAATGGTGGACTTTTCTTTTGTGAATCCACCGCTCCAATATGACTTCAACCGCTGCCCATTGACTTTAAACGTGCCTTTGCTTAATGGTTGATCTCAACAGCCCCATATTGATAGACCTTTGTGATTGGGTAGGGACCCGACCACCGTGACATCAATTTGCCCATAAAAAACTTGAGGCAAGAGTTATATAACAACACTTTCTGCCCAACCTCAAATTTTCTCCTTTGAATATGCATATCATGCAACTTTTTAGTCCGCTCCTTATAAAGTTTTACATTCTTATAGGCCTCCAACCGAAACTCATCTATCTCATTTAATTGAAGTAGTCTCTTTTCATCTGCTGCGCTCAAATTAAAGTTCAACTTTTTGATTACACAATATGTCCGATGCTCCAACTCAACTAGTAAGTGGCACACTTTTTCAAAAACTAACCGATATGGAGACATGCCAATAGAAGTCTTGAAAGCTATTCGGTAGGCCCATAAAGTATCATCTAGTTTCTTTGACCAATCTTTTCTTTGTGAACTAACCATCATATCAAGAATCTGCATCAACTCCCAGTTGGAAATTTTAACTTGCCCACTGGTTTGAGAATGATAGGGAGTTGCTATATGATGTCGAACGCCATATTTAGCCAATAACGACTTAAGTAGACGATTACAAAAGTGTTTACCTCCATCACTAATGATGGCTCGGGGCGTGCCATAACGAGTGAAAATACATTTTTTCAAGAAATCCATCACAACCTGCGCATCATTGATAGGCAATGCAACTGCTTCAACCGCAACCAAATTGTATTGATTGGAGAACGAGATGGAGAAATGTCTCCATGAAATCAATACCCATACATCAAAAAGCTCTACCTCGAGTTTACGGGTAAAAGGCATCTCATTCCTTCTCGAGATATTCCTTGTACGCTGGCATCAATCACATTCCTTCATAAAAATATACACATCTTTGAATAGTGAAGGCCAATAGAACCCGGACTATAGAATCATAGCAACTGTTTTAGATGCACCAAAATTTCCAATGTAGGCTGAGGCATGGAAATGCTTGAGTATCTAAGGAATTTCTTCTTCAGAAACACACCGCCAAATTATTTGATCTGGACCCCATCTATAGAGAATGAGATCCTCCAAAAAATAGTACTTCAAGTCAGAGAAGAATTTTTTCTTTTAGTCAGAGAATAAATAATCTGGTGGGATGATGGACTTAGCTAAGAAATTCACTGTGGCTGCATACCATGATGCTTCTTCCAAGTTAAAAATATGCTCATTGATAAGTGTTGTTTTACACTTATCTGGACCATCAAAAGTGGACAATTGTAAGTACACTTAAGTAATTTTCTGCTTAATTATGTGTCTATTTAATTGTTTTAGGTCAAAATCCCGAGATCGGATGGAATTAGAGAAAAACAAAGCAAAATAAGCGAAAAGAGACTGAAAGCATACGAAAACTTAGATATGGAGATCAACTTGCAAACATCCAAAAGTTGAAAGACTTGGATTACAAATAAAAGAGGACTAAATTGCAATAAAAGAAGAAATCAGAGGACTAAAGAGGACAAAATTCAAAGTTGAAGGACTTGAGCAGCAAATAAGATAACTAAAAGAGGAAAAAGGACAAAAATATGACCAATGACCAAATAAAATACATGTCAAACCTTGGAGGACCAAGTGTGCAAATATGGATTGGAACCAAATTTGGAATTTATTTTCTGTTTGCCGCGGTCAAACGGCGGTTGACCGGGGCAATGCGCAGAAATCGCGTCTGGGTGATTTTTGGCTTATTTTTAATTCCAGTCAGGCCTTTTTCGTCTTTTCACGTACATGAGTTCCAAAATTAGTAAATCACTATATAAAGACTTAGCTTAGGTGATGCGAACCTGCGAAGAATTAAATCTCGGAACCCACAAAAAATTTGATCTGAACCCCAAGAAAGCTAAAATCTAGCCGCAAGAACTTGACCCGATGAATTCTTGAATCAATGAACCAGAGTTATGAACGCCACAAAGAGATGCGAATTCTTTGATAAGTTTAGGTTAGTTCAATTAAGAACTAGGAAGAAAGTGAATCGTCACTTGAATTAATCTCAAAACGTAATTGTTTATGTTTACAATGAAAGGTATTTATATAGTAAACATTGAAAGAAACCTAATCTAAATCGGAATTAATTAAAAGTAATTAAAATTAAGAGTCCTAATCCAACAAGAAAACTAAAACTTACCAAAATTCAGATTCCTCTGGAAAATATGCCTTGCGATCGCATGGTTTGACTCCAAAACATTCTGCTTCTAAACTGCCACCCTTGCGATCGCAGCATTATATAACCATGCGATCGCATGGTTATTTACCCGGACCCTCTGTGCGGAATTCTATCCCATCTGCATTTTGGCCCTCCAACTTTGTCTCACGCTCCTTTTGGTCCCCCGATCTGTCATTAGACTCTGATATACTTCCAATATAGTCCTTAGCTTGAATCAAGTGTACCAAGGTTGGCATCGGATTCTTGATATTGGTTTCAGCCCATGTATCTTGAACAAGACCTTGCGTGTCTTCATTGATCTTCTTAGCTCTTGACCTCGTTAATGTTCCTATCGAACTATGTGTTGAGTCTTGGCTAGTCGGTCCATGGTTTGCCGGTCCTTGGCTCGCATCACTAGGTCAAAAGAAGGAGGTTAATTCTTTGGAGAACACAAGAGAAGACGGAGAAAAAAAACGGCGAAAAAAACGAAGAACGACCAAGATCAAGAAGATTGGAACGTGAAGATAAAGATTTCTTGGTGCAAGATACTCAACTTTTTCTCCTCTTTTATTCCAGATCCGGTTATGTATTCGAAACTCTTCATCTTGTCTTTCTCCCAAAACATGGATAGCTAGATTTAAAGTTTTGAATGAACAATGTAGCCTAGTTTTAATTCTTTAATTTCGAATCTCAAGTTTTGACTTATAAATTCTTTAAGTATTTGATTTTATTTCTTCTCTTAATGCTTGGAATAACTGGCCATTATTTTATTAATCTTGTGGATTGTAATGAACTGAGAAGCAAATTATTAATCTAGACCACGTAGTAAAATTCGGCAATTGGATAAAAGGTATAAATACAATTTTATTATTGCTGCGGTCTGAATTGAATTCTTAAGAGATTTAATGCTTCTAATTAAGGACCATTCTGACTGCCTAAGTTGACTTAATTAGATAGGACTAATTTGAACTCGAGAGAAGTAAATTAGGTTAAATTCGTGAATTCGAGCGAATACAACTTTAGGAACAAATCTTGAGATGAGGGATTAGAGATGATAACTAGGTGAATTCGTTTGTCCAAACTCTTAACCATCATTCTTTTCTAAATTCTTGTTATTTGCTTTAATATAAGTTACTATATTATTTCCTTAAATTCATAGTTTTAGTTTAAATCTTTCAAATCAACTCAATTCAAATTGTTTTAAATAAAATAGCATTAATATTAATTTAACTAGTATGTAAATAAGATTGTATTTGTGGGAACGATAATCCGGACTCAATATGTCCACTTTATTACTTGTTTGCGATATTGTACACTTGCAATCACATTATTTTTACAACAAGTTTTTGGCGCCGTTGCCGGGGACTATTCTTATTTAATATTAGTTCAGATTAATCGTTAGTGTTAGTTTTATTATTATTATTATTATTATTATTATTGATTTCGTTTATTATTGTTATTATTACTATTTTCTTTCTTCTTTGTCTATTTCTTTCAAATGGAAAATGCTACTAATGCACAACTTGCTACATTGATAAAACAGGTGGAGCTCTTGGTCAGAACACAGACGCAAAGAATGAATTTCACCCAACCAACCATCATGTGCAAAAACTGTAGGGCTAACCACTCGACATCAAATTGTATGTTATTGGTCTCTTCAAAACAAATCAACTTTGTGCTAAATAATACACATCAGCAGTATAATCCATATTCATAAACATACAATTCGGGTTGGAGACAACACCCAAATTTCAGGTAGTCTGATAATCAAAACAGTGGTAATGAACACAATGCTCAGCAAGAGAGAAGACCAAGTTTGGGAGAAATGTTCCAACAGTATATGCAAAAGACTGATAAACTAATGGAGAGGCTGGACACAAATTATCATAATCAACAGGCTTCTATTAGAAAATTGGAGACTCATATTGGCTAGTTAGTCCTGCAATTGTCAGATAGCAAACCAGGCACTTTACCCAGCAATACAGTGACAAATCCAAAAAAACAGGTAAATGCAATCACTACTAGGAGCGAGGGTCAACTGTCAAAAATTCACGTAAAAAGGCTAGAGAAAAAGGTCAAATAGTTGGCAATTGAAGAAGAATAATAATAATATGTGGAAAAAGAGAAGTTGATCTTAAATGAGCAAAATAAAAAATTGATATTCAACGATATTGCACTTATCAAGCAATTCTCCGACTCCCGTATTTATTCTAAATTTGATTTTATGATCAAGGCAGATGAGGAAGTTGATGTTTTCGTAGTAGTATTCGAGCAAGGTGCTAAACTACAATTATATTTATCTGAGAAGCACAAGTTAAATTTTTGGAGGATAAACGAAAAATGGTGCAAATTCAATAGATACAAGCAAAACAAGTCTTCCAAAGTACTATTTAAAGTGCTGTAAAGCAACCAGGCAAAAAGTCGAGCTCTAGACTATAAACCAAGAGCTTAATGGGAGGTAACCCATTTTTCTATCTCTTATATGTTTATTGCATTGCATGTAGAATTTTAGAACTGCATTAGGAAGTAGAACACGTTTTCTAATTTTTTAGTAATTAAGTACATTTAATTGTTTTTATATTTCAGGCTACACATCGTCATTCCGATCCCAATGCGTACTAACAAGCTGAAAAGTCCGACGTTGTCTCAACACCTTTTGATTAAGGTTAACTCTTTCCTTTCTTATTTCTTTTGCTTTCTTTAGTCACATTGAGGACAATGTCAATTTTAAGTTTGGGAGTTTAACTTTATTGTTTTCATTATTTTTATGTGTTGTGGAAAAAAAATTGTGTGATTGTATGTTGGATAGTCTTGCCGGCTAATGATGACATCTACTTAAAACTGTTATCAAATCATGAATTATGACTAGGTGATGCTACTTAAATTATTTTTATAGACTATATTTATCCATGTGAGATATGATTAAGTGTGAGCACAATAGTTATGAATATCACTATCTTTGGTTGGTATATTATATTGAATACAATAGTGAACATTAGTTGTGAAAACCAAAACCACTAGTTGACAACTCAATTATCTAACCAGTTGAAATGATAGTTTGGGGGTGGTTAAACTATTGCAGAAGCTGTTTAGTTAGGTGTTGATCCCGTGCTTGAGTAATAGTTGTGTGGAGTGTATTTGGCTACCAGGTAGAATCTAGGTATTAACCGGATGCTAGGAATCTAATCCCCGCTTATTTATCTTGCAAAAAAAAAATGAAAGGCATTACACTTGCATTATCTTATACCTCTTTTCGTAGCCTAGTTGACTCAAGTGATAAAGCCCGTCGGAGTTCTCAAAACTCGGTGCCCTAAAGTCTATTAGACCTGGGAGCCATCGGCCTAAAACTCACTACAAGGGTCATCTAAAAAACTTAAGAGAGTGAGGTCTTACACATAAGATATTTATCTATATATGATTATATAAAAAAATAAAAAATAAAAAAGAGAAAAAAAAAAGAAGCAAAAGCAAGATTGAGCATTTGTGCCCATAACTTGGGGATTTAGATTACTAGTGGGTTTGACTTACCTAGTGGAAGCTTGATGGCCAAAGCATTCAATAAAAGGAGAATCATCACAGATATAGAGTGCAACTGTATTGGTTAGACCTAACCAAATTTTGAGCGGTAAAAGAATAAGTATTTTGAAGGCAACTTTAGAGTTAACACCCATGGTAAGAGAATGAATATCAATATGGAAGTGTGTATTCTTACGAGAGAGAAATGAAATATTTGACCATTGGGGTGCGGAATATTACCAACCTAAAGATTTATGTGATTAGATTGACTATGCGCGCACACATATATCTGTCGAGCACCAGATAAGTAAAAATAATTAATTTTGGTAACATGAGTTAGAAGTTTTTTTTATGAATTGATTGAGTTGTTTCAAAAACATGAGGCAAATACGGCAAGCTATCTATTATAATATATTTTAATATTATTTGTTTGATTGTTTAAGTAAATAGTCATGTTCGAGGACGAATAAATGTTCAAATTTGGGGGTATTTGATAAGTGTTGTTTTACACTTATCTGAATCATCGAAAGTGAACAATTGTAAGTACTCTTAAGTAATTTTCTACTTAATTATGTGTCTATTTAATTGTTTTAGGTCAAACCCCGAGATCGGATGGAATTGGAGAAAAACAAAGCAAAATATGCGAAAAGGGACTGAAAGCGTACAAAAACTTGGATATGGGGATCAACTTGCAAACATCCAAAAGTTGAAGAACTTGGATTGCAAATAAAAGAGGACTAAATTGAAATGAAAGAAGAAATTAGAGAACTAAAGAGGACAAAATTCAAAGTTGAAGGACTTGAGCAGCAAATAAGATAACTAAAAGAGGAAAAATGACAAAAAATATGACCAATGACCAAATAAAATACATGTCAAACCTTGGAGGACCAAGTGTGGAAATATGGATTGGAACAAAATTTGGAATTTATTTTGTGTTTGCCGCGGCAACGCGCGGAAATTGCGTCTGGGTGCTTTTTGGCTTATTTTTAATTCCAGTCAGGGCCTTTTTCATCTTTTCACATACATGAGTTCTAAATTTAGTAAAACACTATATTAAGACTTAACCTAGGTCAAAAGAAGGAGGTTAATTCTTTGGAGAACACAATAGAAGACGGAGAAAAAAACGGTGAAGAAAACGAAGAACGACCAAGATCAAGAAGATTGGAACGTGAAGATAAAGATTTATTGGTGCAAGATACTCAACGTTTTCTCCTCTTTTATTCAAGATCCGGTTATGTATTCGAAACTCTTCATCTTGTCTTTCTTCCAAATCATGAGTAGCTAGATTTAAAGTTTTGGATGAATGATGTAACCTAATTTTAATTCTTTAATTTCGAATCTCAAGTTTTAACTTATAAATTATTTAAGTATTTGATTTTACTTCTTATCTTAATGATTGGAATAACTGGCCATTATTTTATTGATCTTGTGGATTGTAATGAATTGAGAAGCAAATTATTAATCTAGACCACGTAGTAAAATCCGACAATTAGATAAAAGATATAGATACATTTTTATTATTGATGCGGTCTAAATTGAATTCATAGGAGATTTAATACGTCTAATTAAGGACCATTCTGACTGCCTAAGTTGACTTAATTAGATAGGACTAATTTGAATCTCGAGTTCAAATTAAGTTAAATTCGTGAATTCGACCGAATACAACTTTAGGAACAAATTTTGAGATGAGGGATTAGAGATGATAACTATGTGAATTCGTTTGTCCAAACTCTTTAACCATCATTCTTTTCTAAATTCTTGTTATTTGCTTTAACATAAGTTACTATATTATTTCCTTAAATTCATAGTTTTAGTTTAAATCTTTCAAATCAACTCAATTCAAATTGTTTTAAATAAATTAGCATTAATATTAATTTAACTAGTATCTAAATAAGACAGTTTTTGTGGCAACGATAATCCGGACTCAATAGGTCCACTTTATTACTTGTTTGCGATATTGTACACTTGCAATCACATTATTTTCACAACACTCATCTGCAAAAACTTCATTAATATCCACGGTCTCGATCTGCTCTCTCTGCTCAAGTCTAGATAGATGATCAGGTACTACACTCCCACTTCTTTTCTTGTCTTTTATCTCCAAATCAAATTTTTGTAGAAGTAAAACCCATATGATCAGCCTCAGTTTTGCATCTTTCTTTGCCAGCAAATATTTCAAGGCAGCATGGTCATTTAGACTATTACATTTTATCCAACAAGATATGATCATAATTTATCAAAGGCATAGACTACTTCTAGGAGTTCCTACTCAGTAGTGGCGTAGTTGAACTATGCATCAGTCAAAGTCTTGCTAGCATAGTGTATCACATGAAAAATTTTATCTTATCGTTGTCCCAACACTACTCCCACTGTATAGTCACTTGCATCACACGTCAATTCAAACGGTAGATTCCAATCTAGTGCAATTATCAGAGGTGTTGAAATGAGATTCTCTTTTAGAGTGTTGAATGCCAATAAACACTCTTCAGAGAAGAGATAGGGTACATTCTTGACCAGCAAAGTGCACAATGGTTTTGTGATTTTAGAGAAGTCTTTGATGAAGCGATGGTAGAACCCGACATGCCCAAGAAAACTGCAAATACCCTTGACAGAAGTTGGTAGTGGTAATTTCTCAATTACTTGAATCTTTGCCTTATCCACTTCAATGTCCTTAGTTGAAATTCGATGTCCCAACACGATGCTCTCTTGAACCATGGATTGACACTTTTCTCAGTTAAGTGTTAGATTTGTTTCTTCACACTGCTACAAAACTAGGTGTAAGTACTCCAAGCACTCATCAAAAGATGAGCCAAACACTGAGGAGTCGTCAATGAATACTTCAATAAATCTCTCAACCATATCAGAAAAGATGGCTATCATGCAACACTGAAAAGTGGTAGGATTGTTGCATAGACCAAAAGACATCCTACGGTATGTAAAGGTACCATAGGGACACGTGAAGGTAGTCTCCTCTTCCATGAGGATTTTATGCATGTAAAGTATAGGGCTCATGCCCTTGATGTAAGCAATAGACCACCCAATACCTGTCTTGCGTTCTCGAAGCACTCGGAGTAATTTTTCATCTTTAGGCTCACTAATAGAATTTTCAATTATCACAAACAGTGTAGATGATTCCCCCCCAGTAAGTATAATGAAGATGAGATGGCAACTTCTTGAGCTCTATTTTACTTGAACTTTATTTTAGGAGGCTACTAAACAGATGGCAAGGACTTTGTAGAAACTGTGCCCAACACCTCAAAGTGTGGTCTGCGTCAATATGGAAGATTAGCTTCAAGATACCTTGCACACATCTCAATCTCACATGAATCAGTGTGAGTGGATTGAGAATGCACAATACAAGCCTCCATGGATCTGATAAATTATTCAGTTGAAAAGTGTCATGAAATGTAGTATCAATCACATCAATTTTAAAGCAAATATTTGACTCAGTTGGATATTTTATGGCCTTGAATACACCAAAAGTGACATGCTCTTTATTAAGCCTCAGAATTAGTTGGCCTTTTTGTACATCAATAAGAGCTCTACCAGTAGCTAGGAATAGTCGTCCCAAAAGAAGTTGCACATCTCTATCATTTTCCATGTCAAGAATGATAAAATCAGCCGGAAAGATAAATTTGTCCACTTTTACCAAGATATCTTCAACAATTCTTCTTGGATGTTTGATAGACCGATCAGCTAGTTGTAAAGTCACCGTAGTTGCTTTAGCCTCTTCCAAACCTAATTTTCTAAAATAGAAAGTGGCATCAAGTTAATAATGGCACCTAAATCACATAAAAACTTTTTCGAAACAAAAATCTCCAATGGTGCGAGGTATTGTGAAACTCCTTGGATCTTTTAGTTTAGGAGGTAGCTTATTTTGTAAAATAGCATTACACTCTTCTGTCAACATCACCATCTCATGTTACTCCATTTTACATTTATTTGACATAATGTCTTTTATAAACTTTGCATAACTGGGCATTTGAGCAAGTGTGTCTGTAAAAAGGGATGTTGATTTGTAGCTTATTGAAGATCTTAAGAAATTTTGTGAACTGCATGTCTAACTTATACTTTTGTAGTCTCTAAGGAAACAGGATCGGAGTCTCATATGGTTTGATAGGAACGGTTGCCTTAACTTGTGGTGTACTTGAACTCTCTTTAATATATAGTGTCTACTCAATTAGTTCCACATGTTCCTCATCAGTGGTTGGTACATTTTCTTTATTTGCAACTGGTGTCTTAACATGAATCTCTGGTAATTGAAACACATTTCTGGTAGTAATATATTTAACATGTTCCTTGGGATTCACCTCTGTATTGTTTGGCAAAGTACCTGGTACTCTACCTGATATAGCGACTGCCATTTGACCCATCTGTGTCTCCAAATTCTTTATTGACGCGTCCTGATTTTGAAGAGTGGTCTTCGTCTTTCTCATGAATTGATTATTTTTTCTATGTACTGCTCAGTTTTCTTTATGAATTTACCAAACATACCTACTTGTGAGATTTTCTTTTCTGGTTAGTGAAACTGAGGACCATGTGGTCTAATAAAATTTTGATTATCCATCCAAGAAAATTTTAGATTATTTTGCCAACCTGGATTAAATGTGTTAGAGAATGGGCTATTTTGTTGGCGCTGACCACCTTGAATATACTCGACTGGCTCAAGCTGCTATGACAGAATAAGACATTCTGATGTACTATGACTAGCCCTGTATTCTTCACAAGTTGGTTTCTTTACCTGCACCGCATTGGCTGAATGTAACATACTCTCTAGTTTGTGTACCAATGAGTCTATCTTTGTAGATAATGCCTTGAAAGTATCCATTTCATGTACTACTGCAGTTCTCTTGTGTAGGACTCTGTCTGACGCCCACATGGCAGTGGCGGTAGCTAATCTTTCAAACAGATCTAAAGTTTCAACAATGGTTTTGTAGATAACGAACCGTTGGATGAAGAGTCGATCATGCTTTTGAAAGAAGGAAGTAGTCCTGCATAAAAATACTGAACTTATAGGCCCTTGCTAATGCCCCGATGAAGGCACTTTCTTAGAATATTTTTGAATCTGTTCCACGCCTTATCAAAAGATTTGGATTCTGACTGTTGAAATATTGATATATCATGCTTCAACTTTGAAATTTTGACCGGTGGAAAGAATTTTGAGCAAAATTTTTGGGCTAAATCATTCCATATGATAATGCTGTCAATTGGCTGTGAGTCCAACCATTCAAGAGCTTTGTCATGTAGAGTATGTGGGAACAAACGTAAACAGATGGTGTAGTCTAAGATCCCTTGATATTTGAAATGTTGGCACATTTCTAAAAATTGTGAAACATGTGTATGTGGATTCTTATCGGCCCTACCATAGAACTGATGTCTATTCTGAAATAGATGAATTATATTGGTCTTCAACTGAAAATTTGGCTGCCCAAAAAGTGGGTAGACAATGCTAGATTGGCTCTGAATAATTTGCAGAGTAATAAAATCTCCAACTAGCATATTTTCTTCATTAATTGTTATCTCTATATTCTCTAGTTTTGCTGGAGCAATCTCGTTGTTATTCATGGTGTCTTGCTGTTATTGATCTTTTTTGTGTCTTTCTTGCTTCTCTTAGCCTACGATGGAAAATGTATTCCATCTCTGAATCAGCTGAAATTAGAGACATGTATCTCACGCTTTGCATGCAAATGTCTGAAAAGAAACAATTTAAACACTGAATTAAACTGAAAAATAATAAAACAATAAAGTTCGAATTACTGCTAAAATAATCGGAATAAACTAGAACAAAATCTCCAGCAACAGCGCCAAAAACTTGTTAGTGATTTATTTTGTACTACAAGTGTACGGATCACACAAGTAATATAATAGATTTTAGAGTTCAAGTATCGTACACATGGAGATTTAGATAGCTCTGCACAATTAAATTAACCTTAATCGAATTGATTTAACTTTTAAAATTTGGGTAACTAAGAACTAATTAGATTATTAACTAAAAATAATTAACTAATTATAATTTAAACAAATAAATTATTAAGTTTACGCCAAATTACTTTAAACATGAGAAAGAAAAGTATTAGGATCCCGAATTCATTTGTAGTATTTAATTCCTTTACCTAGATTATTGAATTTGACAACATACATTAATTATGACGATCAATACTACTGAATTGTTCAATAGTTTCTCTCGAATAAAATCAAATATATTTGTATGTATGATATCCGAACTATATTTCTATGACGAATGCGAATACACAATAATGAATTAAGTTACAATAGGTAATTAAAGATCATATAAAGCATAGCGGTACATCTCTATCCCTTATCGGACTTTACAAAAATTAAAATTATGTCTAGCCTATTTTTAATCTTTCGATAGTAAAACAAACTAAAATAATTATACAATCACTACGTATATAATTTTAAATAAAAATAAATCCAAATTAATTATTTAAAACTATATTAATGCAAATCGTCAAAAATCAAGTTTCCAAATAGAATAATTAAACTACAAGTTTCATCGTAACCCTAGTACAAAAAGATTTAACATAACATACTAAGAAGAAGAAAACAAAAAGAAAAGATATAATTCATCACCTAGAGAAAAATAAATTCCAAAAGAGTCGTTATTGATCTTCGTTCAATCCTCAAAAGAATAAATCTTGATCTTCCTTCAATTTTCACTTCTTATTTCTCTACCAAAAATCGACTCCTAATTATGACTATATATATATATAGTCTCTTCATTGTGTTTCAAAAAATTCCTCAAAATCATGGCCCAAAAAATTTCCTAATTGGACTCAAACTTAATAAGGCAAAAATCCGCATGTGGCATTTTCGGGTGATTGCCCAGGCCAATGAAAAGCTCTCTGGTGAAATTTATTGATGCTGGGCGCTCGCCCAACTTATCTTTTTCAATATGTGCAATTTAATTTGATCATCGTACTTCCGAAATATCTTCTAATTTATTGTTCTTTTCATCCATTATTCTCCACTTGCGTGTAAACGGGTCCAAAACTGAAATAGAAAGGAAAATACACTAATTTAAGTAGAAAATCTATACAATAACAGAACATAAGCTTATTATTAAAGTCCGGATAAGTGCACATAATGCACTTATCAAGTGGCACCAAAATTTATGTCAAAACATGAATAATAAAGGGCAATTGGTGCAAATAGTCCATAATCTTTGTCCTCGGTGTAGAAATGGTCTCTGATGTTTTTTTTTTTGACACAAGTCCCAAACATGTGTGTTTTAGTGCGCAATTGATTTGATAAAAAAGACAAATATGCCCTTAATTTTAATTAGAGAAAACTACAATCGAATTATTAATATTTATAAAATGTGTAAATAGGTCTGGTATATATATCAAATAATATTTATTTTAACATATTTAATTTATCATTATAGTCATGTCAATTAAATTTTTTTATAAAAAATTATAAAATTATTGTGCTTTAAGTATATGTAATTGATATGTGATGTGAAAAACTAAAATAAAAATTAAGTTAAATAAATAAAAAATGGCGTATATAATTTTATGACAATGAACCAATCTTATTATGTTTTTTAAACATAAAATACTAATAAAAATTAATTTACACATTATGTGTTCTTTATTTTTGAACAATAATAAAAAAATAATTTAAATTATGAAAAATATAATTAGAACTCTAATATTTGTAGTTAATAAACGAATAATTCAATTAAAAAAAGTATTTAAGCATCAAATTTGTAACAAAGTTATTTTTTTATGTTGTAACGATGAAATAAAAGTTTAAATTTTAAATAATATAATTACTTAACAATAAAAAATAATTTTATTTAACATGTTTGTTAATACTATTGAGATTAAATTTTAGTTATTTTATAATAGCTCGTAGAATATATAAAACAATTTAGTATATTATCAATTTGATCAATAATGTGTTAATTAAAAAAAAATGTTACTTTAACTTTTTATAAAAAAAAATTAAAGTATTAGACATATTTGTACTTTTTGCAAATGTTAGAAATTTAAATAAAATTTTCTCTAATTAAAACAAAATACATATTTATCTTTTTCACCAAATAATGATGAGTAGGGGTGGCAAAAAAGCTCGTCGGCTCGTCGGCTCGCCGGCTCGGCTCGTAAAAGCTCGGCCCAGCTCGGACTCGGGCTCGTCGAGAGACGAGCACGAGCTAGGGCCGAGCTCAAAAAAAAAAGAGGGCCAAGCCGAGCTCGGCTCGGCCAAAAAACGAGCCGGCTCGTGGGCTCGCCCACGAGCTCGGCTCGTTGGGCTCGTGGGAACGAGCCCATGAGCTCAGCTCGTTTGGGCTCGTGGACACGAGCCACGAGCCGGCTCGGCTCGTGGCTCGTGCATTACACCATTTTTTTTGTTTTTTTTTTATTTTTTGTTTTTTAATTTCATTATTTTTCTATAAATACTCTTATTCTAAGGAAAATGATTTTCAATCTTTAATTTTCAACATAAAATATATCCGATATTGTATTTTTCTCTCATTTTCAAAATTTAAAAAAAAAAACAAAAAAAAAAAATTGAGGGCCGAGCCGAGCTCGTGGGCAGCTCGGCTCGGCCCGTTCGGCCCACGAGCTCGTGGGCCGAACCGAGCTTACATTTTGGGGACGAGCTCGGCTCGTCCCCAAACGAGCCGAGCTCGGCTCGTCCCTTTGGGCGAGCCGAGCTCGTATTTTATGGGCCGAGCCGGCTCGGCTCGACCCATTGCCATGGCTAATGATGAGTTACGTATTAAAACATATAAATTAGAGACTTTTGTGTTAAAAATAAACGTTAGAGAAACTATTTTCATACTGAGAGCAAAGACTTGAGATTTTTTGTGCCAATTTTTTCTAAATTTAATTGTAGACTGAGTCCGTGAAATGGACTAAAAGAAGAGTATTTTGATGAACCATGGCCTCGCAGATTGACTAATTCCGAGATATGTTAAAATGTCAAATCTCTATTTGATATTAATTTTGTTATCCGTTTGTAATTAGAAAATCAATAATTAGGGTCACATATTGCTTTCTTTAGCATTTACTTATTGACACACAATACCTTAATCATAATAATCACGAAAAAAAATGTAACAACTGATTAAGTCTTATTTTTAATAAATTTGACAAAATTTTACGCTGATTGTCAACATACTGCCATCATTCTCTTTTATCCAACTTTGAGACTAACTATAAAAAAATAATTAAAAAAATATTTTGAGTGCAAGAGAATTACAATTTTCACTATTTTTATAAAGAAATATTAATTTTTTTATCAAGCTACGGTACAACGTTGGAGAGGTTATGTAACGACCATGGATTTTTTCCTACAAGCCTTTCGCCCAGAGGCTATTCCGTACGCCGTTAGCTTACGTACTGTCCACTGGAGGTTGGACTCTAAACTGAATTTCTTCAGCGTCCCTAACGAATCGAACCATTGACCTCCCATTAAAGAGAACTTAAGTGGAATGCTAGTACCAATTGGGTGACTAATTTAAGTGGAATGCTGGTACCAATTGGGTGAGTCACCCAATTGGTACTAGCATTCCACTTAAGTTCTCTTTAATAGGAGGTCAAGGGTTCGAATCGCTGGAGATGCGGAAGAAATCCATTTTAGAGCCCAACCTCCATTGGACAGTTAACGGCGCACGGAATAGCCCATAGGCGAAAAGCCTATAGGGGAAAGTCCATAGTCGTTAAATAAAACGCGCGTTTTTTGTAACAACCACGAACTTTTTCCTACAAGTCTTTCGCCCATGGGCTATTCTGCCTAATTGGTACTAGCATTCCACTTAAGTTCTCCTTAATAAGAGGTCAATGGTTCGAATCGCTGGAGACGCGAAAAGAAATCCAGTTTGGAGCCCAACTTCCAATGGATAGTACGTAAGCTAACGGCGCACGGAATAGCCCCTGAACGAAAGGCCTATAGGAAAAAGTCTGTGATCGTTACAAAAAAAACGCAGATTGAAAAAACCGATGACAAAATGAGATTGAAAAATTTGCAGTAGTTTCCATATGATCAAAGTGCGTATACTGAAAAAACCACCTACTGAACTCCCCATCTATAAACAACCGCATAAAGTTTTTTCAAAAAAGGGGAAAAAGCCATAATGTTTTTTTTTTCGAATACTAAATTTCAAACAACATTTCTGAGCACATCAAAGTCCCCAAGAAAACGTCTAACTAATCTCAAAACCAATAAATGCAATTACAAAATGCAGAAAAATGTAGAAGTAAAATTGAATAAAAAACAAACACTAAACTCATGTGAATAAAAACATAGAAAGCAAGAAACTTGGAGCAAAGAAAAGATTCAGAAACCCAAAATCAAAATAAAACAACAACCTGAATAGAATAAAAGTGTGAAAATAGACTTGGTTAAAGAAAATCTGGAACTGAAATTTTTTTCCTTATTTTCCAAAAAAAAAAAAAAAAAGAAACCATCTTTATTTTCATTAAGATTTTTCTGCTTCGTCATTATTTTAAGCAAATGAAGATTTATCATCAAAACATCTGATGTGTGAGAGACACATAAAAATCATTTGTGGGGTGGGGTTATTTTGTTCTTTTTAAAAGTTGTAGGACTTTATTTGTAATTTTTTTTATTTTTTTGTTGTTTTTAGCTTTTTTTCTATTTTTGTTTATTTAACGAACAGGACAAATATGTCAAAAGGACGAGATTTACAACAAATTGCGAAAGTTGGGGATGACTAATGCTAAAAAATATTGGTTGAGAGTATATTAGTTCCAAATTTAAAAAGTTGGAGACTAAAATTGCAAATTACCCTATCTTAAATTGCGCTTCTCAAAATAAATTTTATGTAGACTAACGCTTTAGACTTCACTGACGAGTTATTTTGACACTTTCAATAAATTTTTCGAGATTAATCATCCAATTTGCTTTTCATTAAAAAAAAAAAATTAGGAGATGGTTAGTAGACAATAGCATGGATAAAGTTTTAAATTTTTTGGACAGTACAAATAAGATATTAACTATATTTTTTTCGTTAATCCTATTCAATTCCATAAATCATACATGCTATTAATATATTTACTTTATGAGTTGTACATTTTAATAGTTAATTGCTCAATGCATGCACCTAGTTAAGATATTTTTTTTCTAATAAGCTTGAAAGACCTTACCCTGTCAATTTTTTTAAATTCCCTTATATTATTTCCTTAGTTGTGTTGATGGTTTAATTCATGTAAAATATTTTATTTTATAGTTAATCGTAATCCCATAAATATGACAGTTCTTCTGTAATTATTAGATACAACTGATATACGAAGTTCTATTCATGTCTCAACTATGTTCAATTTACTCACTCGTGTCGAACATAATGTTTTGATTTGTTTGAAATTTATTAAATAGATATTTCAGAGTATGAAAAATAATAGGAATCAATTGTAATATATCAAAATAAAAAAATTACTATTTTTAATAATTCTATCTCATTAAGTTGTTTTAAATTTTTTTTATTTAAATTACGCTCTCATTAAAGATTAAAATACAATCCTCGTTTTGTCCCTGACTTATAAAATGATATATTATCAAAAAATAAAATGTTGTAAAATTATAGATAATGATGAATGGCTATTTAGTTGTATCTAGATGTCTGTAGTTTTCTACTTACTCCAGAAGAGTGTATTGTAATTAGGTTGTAACTCTATTTGAAGCCATATAAGTAAGGGTCATTGTTGAAATTTACACACTTGAATTTTGACTTCTCTATTCTCTTCTCTCTTTCTCTCTTCTTTTCTAGTTTCATAACACGTTAAGAAGCTCACTCAAAAATAGAGAGAAAATTTGAAAGCAATAGTTTAGAAAATTCGCAGAATCTGGACAGCATGTGTATCTTTGATCAAATATTAACATATCAATCCTCCGCGGTCCGATCATTGTGAAATTTGGAAAGTAACTTTAAAACTCATTGTTTTAAAAGTCCTACAGTTATAATCAGGATCCAACGGTTCATTTTTGAGAAATCGCTGCGTGAACTGTAACGAATTTTGAATTCGTTGGAAGAATTTGGGCAGTTTGCGCAGCTGAGATCAAATGTTGATATCTCAATGCTTCATGGACCAATCATTATGAAATTTGGACAATAAGTTCAAAACTCATTGGTATTAAAATCCAACGGATATAATTAAGATCCGACGATTCATTTGTGAGAAATCACTATATGAACATAAGTAAAGTTTAAATTGTGTATATGGAGATGAAGCCAATTGAGTTAACAAATCGATTTTTATTTTCTTTTCATGAACAAATGTTAGTATTCTATTTTCTATCATCTTTGATTATATATTTTTCTGTATTGATAAGTAGTAGACAAGTGTTGATTGTATATTATTAATTATTACATATCAATATTTAAAATAATATTTTGTTAGTATTCCTGAAAAATATCAATTTATACAAATCAATATTTCAGAAGAATATTTCGTTGGTCTTTCAGAAGAAGCACAATATTATATGATATTAATATTTCAGTATAATACATTTTCTCTCAAAAAAACGTAATTTTTTATATTTATTATTAAGTTATTACTCCCGAATAGCGTAATTTTATAAATTTAATATCTTATAAGAATATTATGCTATTACTCTTGAAGAGTAAATTTCTATATAATTCAAATTTTCAAAATAATTTGTTGTTGTTCCTGAATATCGTTACTTTAATATTATGGCAGAATATTACTTGCTCACGAATAGCGTAATTTAAAATATCTAATATTATGCTATTGTTCTTGAAGAGCAAATTTTTATAAAGTTTAATATTTTAAAATTACTTGTTATTTCTCTTGAAAAAGCACAGCGTTATATTAATATTTTGACATAATAATACTTGCTTTCGAAGAACATAATTATATAAGATCTAGCATATATTATGATTTTGCTCTTGATGAGTAAATCTTTAAATAATTTAATATTCCTAAATAATAATATATTTTTTCTCCTGAAGTAGCACAATATTATATTAATATTTCAGTCGAATATTACTTGTTCTCAAAGAGCGTAATTTTATAAGATATATTATTTTATAGAAATATTGTATTAATAATCTTGGAGATGTATAACATTATGAATATTAATATTTTAAAAAAATTATTGTGTTGCTTCTCCTAAAGAAGCACGACTTAATTAAACGAATATTATATGATTGCTCTTAAAGAAGTATTAAGTTTGTACAAATCAATATTCTAGAAGAATATTATTTTGTTTCTTTTGAGAATCGCAACTTTACTGCATATATTAATGTTCTAGTAGAATGTTATGATGTTTTCTATTAGAAAACACAAATTTAAATAAATCAATATTCTACAAGAATATTTGGTTAATGTTCTCGAAGAAACATTTTTTCTTATATATACCAATACTCTTTGAGATATTGTGTTGTTCTTAAAAAATATATTTTTGAACAAATATTGTGTTGATACTCTTGAAGCATATCATGTTGTAGTTTTTAAAGAATCATAAACTTTATACATATCAACATTTTATAGAAATATTGTATTGTTGCTCCTGATAAGCGTATGTTATACTATTTATTTTTAATTGTTTTTTTTGTGAACAAACACAGTTTTACAATTCTATTAATATTCTGGAAGAATATTATATTGTTGTTTTTTAAAAGAAAAAAAAATACAACCTAAGTCTATAAATATTCTAGAAGAATATTTTGTTGTTGCACCTAAAGAAGTACAATTGTATATTATGTTCATATTATACTTTAGTAGAATATTACTTGCTCTCAAAAAAGTAATATTATAAGATAATTAAATTAAATATTGTCGTGAACTAGAAGTTTGTTAATCCAAGAAATTTTATGTTTTGATATGTTTAGATCATTTAGATTTCAGATATGTCGACAATAGTTACGTATCTATTATACATACATGCATCATGAATCCTTGAAGAAAAAAGACAAGAATGATAAAATAATATTATGTTATTCATTTCTTTTAATTTGTACTACTCAAATATATGTACAATTAAACAAGTACTATGTTGAACCAGAAGTTCAATGTCCTAAAAAATTAATTGATTGGCATCACCGGTCCCCGGATCAATATGATGTGAATTATTAATGATAATATCTATTAAAAACTTGAAGATTTTTCAATATAATGAATTCTCACGTGATACTTGTTCTCATGGTATATAAACTAGTAGACATTCACTAGCTTAAATCGGAACTAGATTTCCTGCATTTCTGAAAATTATTTAGGGTGATTTATGGGGCTCCATCACACTCCATGTTGACCATCTAGATATTATTATTCACAACTTGAAATTTGCGAGATTACTTGCTCAAATGTTAAATTATGAACATAATTTTTAGATTATACAACCAAGACGGTGATGTGTCTTGTCAATGCTAGTGAGTCTAAATCTCGAAGTTTTAATAAATGTTAGTTGAGATGATGTTAAATGGTTTAGCAATATTGTTTATTATCGCCTCCAATTAAATTCTAAACCATTACTATTGAGAACAAAGTGCTTTCCATTTGTATCTAGATAATGCTATTTTATATGCAGAAACACTTATACGCATCATGGCAACATCAAAATTATTCCTGCTATAGTTGGCTTATGGTTAGAGCCTAATATTACCCATCTATTGATTTTTCATAGTGCAATATATGTACAATCGGTCTACCATAGTGCATTGAGATGAGCATTAAAAAATGTTGAAAATACATGTTTAGTTTGGAACATTATAAAATATCTCAAATCCTAACGGGTGATATTTTATAATAGGATTTTTCGAATGTCATTTTGATAAGATATTTTTCTCAACATTATGGGAGAAAAATTAAGTAGCTAGAAAAAATGCATGAAAATGCAGCATATTATGTTTTTTAGATCATTGTACAAGACAATATGAACCAGAAGTTCGACAAACAACTCATTTGTAAGTTATACAATTGACAGATGCATTTACTAACCAAAGAAATTAAATCAAATTTTATATACCAGCTCTAAATGCTCCAATTTATATTAACGTCCTTGAAGGACAATCCATTAACATTATATCTGGTAAAGTAATGACACGTCTGAGGCGTAGTGACATTTGATTCCAAAAAATTCTCAAATTAAAAATGGAGCAAATTATAAAGATGGTCCTATTGAGAAGGTGTATACTCTTGGAGTGTATATAGACATAACTAATTATAAAAATATCAGAAGAGGTTCAACTAGCTGAAATAATAAAATGAAAAGATCTCGTTAAGTTATATCATTATGAGAAATAAATGAATTCAAAAATAAATATTGTTGATAACACTTTTGTATATAAAGAAGCTCTTCATATTGTGAATGACAGCAAGGATATTGAATGAAATATGTCAAATCATTAATTGGGCAAATAAAAGGATGCAATCCAAGTAAATTGAACTTACTAGAGAAACATGAAGTTTCTGGATTTATAGTATGAGCACCTAAAAGTGTATACTTATGCGAAAAAGAAATGAGAAAATAAAGTTTTAACATATAATGCACGACTTTTAACATTATGAATTTCGCAAAGGCTTATGTAAAGTACTCACAAGTCGATATCTTGTTAGCAATGCATGACATATATGCATATAATGAATATTGTTATAACCAACTCATCTCGCATGACAAATAAAACTACGTATATAAATTCTTGGAGGATTTAATATGCTTGAAGCATATAATTCAACTTTTCAAGAACTTAATCAATCGAAGTATAGATTTGAAGTGATATTATAATAAGGGGGAGTAAATATACGTTGTACTCTTTTTCTTAACCAATGTTTTGTTCCATTGAATTTTCTTGGCAAGGTTTTTAATGAGACAACTTTAATGGCGTATTAAAAGAATTATGTACTTTTTTTCATTCTCTAGGATTTTTGCTCACATGTTTTTTTTCTAGTAAGGTTTTAACGAGGCATATATTCTTTGTGTAAATGATATCCAATTGAAAGTGTTATAATTCTTATAATTATGGATGTCCATTATCTACAAAACATTTACCCTCATCATAACCCTATGATTATATTCTCATGTGTTCTAAATTGTAAATGAGACCCCTTAAGAGAACAACAACAATATCTGTTTTTAATATAATTACATCAGACAATTATGCTGACTACAATCAACCAGAGATAGTATATGAAGATGATATTGCTTAGAGGTTATAACATGGAGCACATTTCACCAGAATTATTTTTATACAAGTTTTTAAAAAGATTACGACATTGAAGACATTAACGCACAAGATGTGGATAGCTCGATACAAGTTATTTTTTATTGATTGAAATCAGGGAGAGAGTAGTTGTACTCTTTTTCCTTCGCTCAGGTTTTGTTCCACAAGGTTTTCTTAACAAGGTTTTAATGAGACATCATTTGATTACTCCAAATTTTTAATAATTTTTTTTATTTGATTGGTATTTTTGCCCATTAGGTTTTTACCAAACAAAATTTTTAACGAACCAGTTATTATGTAATAAGTCATTCAAGAGGGAGTATTGTAAAATCATAGATAATGATAAATGACTATTAAATTATATCTACATGTCTATGTAGTTATTTACTTACTATATAAGAGTGTATTCTAATTAGATTATAACTCTATTTGGAACCCTATAAATAAGATCATTGTTATACTAAATTTATACACTTGAATTTTGATTCTGTTGTAAAATTATAGATAATGATGAATGACTATTTAGTTGTATCTAGATGTTTATATAGTTATCTACTAACTCCAGAAGAGTGTATTCTAATCAAATTGTAAATTCCTTTGGAACCCTATAAATAAGGGTCATTGTTATAATAAATTAATAGACTTGAATTTTGACTCTCTCTATTCTCTTCTCTTTTTCTCTCTATTTTTCTAGTTTCATAATACGTTATCAGTACGATAGAGCTCATCCAAAATAGAGAGAAAACCCGAGAGTTTGTTTAGAAAATTCACAGAATTTGGGCAGCCTGCGCATCTATGATCAAACAATGATATCTCAACATTTCGTGGTCCGATCATTGTAAAATTTGGATAGTAACTTCAAAACTCACAGTTCTTAAAATCAAACAGTTATGATTAGGATTGAATGGTTCATGTTTAAGAAATCGTTGTGTGAACAGTAACTATTTTTGAATTCGTTGGAAGAATTTGGGCAGTCTGCGCAGCTGAGATCAAACGTTGATATTTTAATGTTCTATGGTCAGATCGTCGTGATATTTGGACGAAAAGTTCAAAACGCATTGTTCTTGAAATCCAACGAATGTCATTAAGATCCAACGGTTCATTCGTAAGAAATCACTACATGAACAGAGGTAAAGTTTAAATTGTGTATATGGAGATGAAGTCAATTGAGTTAACAAAGCGATCTTTACTTTCTGTTCATGAACAAAGGTCAGTACTCTATTTGATATCATCTTTGATTATATATTTTTAAGTATTGATATTGTTTGAATATTATTAATTATTATATATCAATATTTAAAATAATATTGTGTTAGTATTCCTGAAAAATATCAATTTATACAAATTAATATTCCTGAAGAATATTTTGTTGGTCTTCCAGAAGAAGTACAACTTTATATTAAATTAATATTTCAGTAGAATACACTTGCTCCCGAAGAGCATAATTTGTTAGATTTATTATTAAGTTATTGCTCCCGAAGAGCGTAATTTAATAAATCTAATATCTTATATAAGAATATTTTGTTACTCCAGAAGTACCACAATGTTATATTATAGTAATATTTCAGTAAAATATTAATTACTTCCGAAGAGCCTAATTTTATAAGATCTAATATTCTATAAGAATATTATAATATTACTCCTGGAGAGTAAATATTTACATCAAAATAATGATTTGTTGTAGCTCCTAAATAAGTACAACTTTATAATATTCTGACAAAATATTAATTGTCCCTGAAGCGCATGGCATTACAATTTAAATATTCTAGAAGAATATTGAACTATTACTCCTGAAGTAGCAATATTTTTTAGTGTTCAATTAACAACTATGTTATTTTTTATCTATTTTTTCCATATGTAGTTATGAATAAAAATTAGTATGAAATTATTGTGGGAAGCCAATAAGATTTTTTTATTTGTTTTAATTGTGCTTTTCCTGAAGAAACACAATTTTACAACTCAATCAATATTCCAGAAGAATATTGTATTGTATGTCACAACCTAACTTATAAATATTCTAAAAAAATATTTTATTGTTGCTTTAGAATAAACAAAACTTTATATTATATTAATATTTCAGTAGAATATTAATTGCTCATGAAGAGTCTAATTTTATAAGATATAATATTCTTATAAAATGTTATAATATTGCTCATGAAGAATAAATCTTTACTTCAGAATAAAGTTAACATTTTAAAATAATTTGTTGTTGCTCCTGAAGTATCACAATATTATATTAATATTTCAGTCGAATATTACTTGTTATCAAATAGCATAATTTTATAAGATCTATTATTTTATAAAATATTGTATTAATACTCCTGAAGAAGTATAACGTTATGAATATCAATATTTTAAAAGAAAATGATATTATTGTTTCTGAAGAAACACAAAGTATAGAAAATATTTTTAAAAAAAATATCGTGTTGTTGCTCTTGAAGAAGCACAACTTTACAATTTTAGAATATTAATGTTGTGTAATATTAGAGTGTTGATACTCTTAAAAAAGTACTTATTGAACCAGAAGTTTAATATCCTAAAAATTTAATTGATTGGCATTACCGGTTAGACCATCCCAAATCAATATGATGTGGATTATTAATGAGAATATCTATTGAAAACCAGAAGATTTTTCAATATAATGAATTCTCACGTTATACTTGTTCTCATGGTATATAAACTAATAGACCTTCACTGGATAAAATCGAGACTGAATTCCTTTCATTTCTGAAAATTATTTAAGGTGATTTATGGGGCCCTATCACCCTCCATGTTGACCATCTATATATTATTTGTATCTAATAGATACATCTACTAGATGATTGTATGGTGTTATTATTTGCAATTTAAAATTTGCGAGATTCTTTGCTCAAATTTTAAATTATGAACAAATTTTTCAGATTATACAACCAAGACGGTGATGTTTCTTGTCAATACTAATGAGTCTAAATCTCAAACCTTTAATAAATATTAGTTGAGATGATGTTAAATGGTTTAGCAATATTATTTTTCAACACCTCCAATTAAATTCTAAACCATTCATATTGAGAACAAAGTGCTTCCCATTTTTGTCTAGAGAATGCTATTTTATATGCAGAAACACTTATACGCATCATGCCAATATCAAAGTTACCCCCGCTATAGTTGGCTTATGGTCAGAACCTAATATTATCCATCTAATGATTTTTGATAATGCAATATATGTACAATCGGTCCACCATAGTGCACTGAGATGGGCTTTGAAAAATATTGAGAATACATGTTTAGTATGGAACATTATAAAATATCTTAAGTCCTAACGGGTGATATTTTATAATACGATTTTCTGAATGTCATTTTGATAGGACAATTTTCTCAACATTAGGGGAGAGAAATTAAGTAGCTGGAAAGAATACATGAAAATGCAGTATATTATACTTTCTAGATCATTGCACAAGACAATATGAACCAGAAGTTCGACAAATAACTCATTTGTAAATTATACAATTGACAGATGCATTTACTGACCAAAGAGATTAAATCAAATCTCATATACCAGCTTTAAATGCTCCAATTTATATTAGCGTCCTTGAAGGACAATCCATTGACATTATATCAGGTAAATTAATGACACGCCTGAAGTGTGGTGACATTTGATTCCAAAAAATTCTCAAATAAAAATGGAGCCAATTATAAAGATGGTTCTATTGAGGAGGTGTATACTCTTGGAGAGTATATAGACATAACTAATTATAAAACCCCAGAAGAGGTTCAGCTAGCTGAAATAATAAAACGAAAAGATCTCGTTAAGTTATGTCGTTATGAGAAAGAAATGGATTCAAAAATAAATATTGTTGACAACACTTTTGTATATAAAGAAGCGCTTCATATTATGAAAGGTAGCGATGATATTGAAAGAAATATGTCAAAGAATAAATTGACCAAATAAAATGATGCAATCCAAATAAATTGAACTGACTAGAGAAACCTGAAGTTTCTAGACCTATAGTCGGAGCATCTAAAGGTGAATATCTTTGCGAAAAGGAAATGGAAAAATGAAGTCGTAACATGTAATAAACGACTTTTAACATTATGAATTTTGCAAAAACTTATATAAAGCAGTCATAAGTTGATATCTTGTTAGTCTGTCAATGCATGACATATATGCATCTAATGAATATTGTCATAACCAACTCATCTGGCATGACTAATAAAACAATATATATAAATCCCTAGAGGATTTAATATGCCTGAAGCATATAGTTCAACTTTTCGAGAACTTAATCGATCAAAGTACATATCTAAACTAATATATAATGAGGGGGAGTAAATATGCATTGTACTCTTTTCCTTTGACTGAGGTTTTGTCCCATTGGGTTTTCCTGGCAAGGTTTTTAATAGGCAATTTGCATGACGTATTAAAAGAATTATGTACTATTTTTCCTTTACTATAATTTTTTCCCACATGGTTTTTTTCTAGTAAGGTTTTAATGAGACATATTCTTTGTGTAAATGATATCTAATTAGAAGTGTTATAATTCTTATAGTAATGGATGTTTATAACCTACAAAATATTTATTTTCATCATAACCCTATGGTTATACTCCCGTGTATTATAAATTGTATATGAGACACCTGAAGGGAACAACAACAAGATCTATTTTTAATATAATTGCATCAGACCATCATGCTGATTACAGTCAACCAGAGGTAGTGTATGAAGATGATATTGCTGGAGGTTATAACATAAATCACTTTTCACCAGAATTGTTTTATACAAGTTTTAAAAAGATGGTGGCATTGAAGGCATTGACGCACAAGATATAAATAGCTCGATACAAGTTTTTTCCATTGGTTGAAATAAGAAGGAATAGCTGTACTCTTTTTTCTTCGCTCAAGTTTTGTCCCACTGGGTTTTCCTGACAAGGTTTTAATGAGACAGCATTTGAGTACTCCAATTTTTGATAATTTTTCTATCTATTGGTATTTTTGTCTCAGTGGGTTTTTGCCAAATAACGAACCAGTTATTGTGTAATAAGTCATTCAAATGGAAGTGTTGTAAAATTATAGATAATGATGAATGACTATTTAGTTGTATCTAGATGTTTATGTAGTTATCTACTAACTCCAGAAGAGTGTATTCTAATCAAGTTGTAACTCCCTTCGCAACCTTATAAATAAGGGTCATTGTTATAATAAATTAATAGACATGAGTTTTGATTCTCTCTATTCTCTTCTCTTTTTCTCTCTATTTTCCTAGTTTTATAACAGATTCTCTCTATTCTCTTCTATCTTTCTCACTACTTTTTTAGTTTCATAACATAAAAGACTATTTTAAATAAAATTACACATTGTATGAATTAACTTATGAATTTCATAATATGATCTAATGCTTTTTGAATCGTCTAACATTTTACTATCGATATTTATCTTCAAAATAAAATGAGACTTTATCAATCACTAATTCCATTATAATATTTATCATAAAGTCATTTTCACAAAAACTTATTCCAAGTTAATGGCAAAATACATTACCACGTGTCAATTCCACCATCTTGCAGTACTCCAATTGCATCATTCAGTCTTATTAAAATTACTTATTCCAATAAAAAAAAAGAGAAAGAAAGGAAAATACAGCTTTTTTTTATTTTTCTTAACATGTCAAAATCACTATAAAAATTATTTAATCAATTATTAGTGCATGATAATATAGATTATCACGTGAGACGTGTAAATCCCAAAAACCCAATTCTGTAATCGTGAACGCCCGTTCACGTGTCCTTGATGTGATAGGGTTAAGTTGAAGTGGGACCCAGATAAAATATCAGCCAATGATAATTAACCACGTTTAGTAAGAGGGTGCCGCGTGTTTCGATTGTGGCAATTCCACTAGCAATTCCCTAATTTCATGGGCTCCTCCAAAACAAAAGACGAAAATGATATTTTGCTATGAAGCCCTTCAATTATTTGATAATTTGAAGATGGTAATTTTGGCTTCTGTAAATTTCGGATTGGTCCAAAAAAAATTGTAGAACTACTCAATGAATTTTGATTTTGTTTTCTTCGTCACAGCTATTGCCAATATAGGATCACTAATTAGTCAATTTGTGAATACATTTGCATTTTGGTGTTTTACGAAAGTTATATATAATTATGCTTGCTGAAACTTTATGAATCAATTTACAGCGTTAATTTTTTTTTCAACAAATAAGTAAGTAAAAAATATATGTAATGATCTATTTTATTTAATAATCTAATGATTATGGATTGATTTAGCCACACCCGTCAAGGCATTTTTTATTGTATTTGCGAGAATACTCAAGATAAATTTTTCAATAGAAGACTCAAAAAAAGATATGACAGGGTCAAAAATCTTTTTGGTATGAATTCAAGTGCTTGTGCTTACAATTTTACTTTTGAGTGCTCTTGTTGAAGATATTGGTTGGTGTTTTTACTTGTGTTATTAACATAGCATAAATTACTGTGTCATTAATTTCTTTCGATTATAAAAATTGTATTTGTAGAACAAAAAACGATGTCGGTACTTCATTCTACATTACAAATTTAGATTGCACTATTGAACTTCTATAATTAGAAAATCGTATTTTACTAATTGACTCAAAGTATGTTAGTAAATACAGAATAATTGTTAAGTAAATTACTAGTGGAAGTAAAATTCTACCTTAAATAGGATTTGAATTCTTAATGTAGTTACAGTTAATAAATCTTGATATTATTTGCTAGATGTTTTATTGTATTGTTGGTTATTAAGGTGTTAAATAAAATGAATTTTTTCTTTTATACTGTCATGAAAGAATGAGATACTTTAACAAGTAATTCACTTACAGTCAAAATCTGATAATAGAAAGCGAGTTTTAATTAACTGAACACCATTGTTAATTAACGGCTTATTTGCACAAATGGTCCCTGACTTTTGCACTTACTGCGGGTTGAGGACCCATCTTTTCATTTTTGGCAGTTTAACCCCTATTTCAAATGTTTTTGGCAGAAATGGTCCTTTTCAACAATTTCCATCCAAATACCGTGAAATTTGACGGTGGAAGAATTTTTTATTTATAAAAGGCTTATTTGCACAAATGGTCCCTGATTTTTATAAAGAAAAATTTGCAGCAAAAGTCCCTAATATTTTAGAAAGTGTTGAAAAGTCCCATAACCTTCTAATCCTAACACATATGACCCTAAACTTTTTTGACAATTTTACCCCTAACTTAAATAAATTAAAAATAACTCACAAACCTTTTCAAAAATACAAATAAGTCCTAAATTTTTTTATTTTTTTTATAGATTTACACTTAAAATAATAAAAAGTATGTCATCAAGTCCCAAAACTTTTAATTTTGTTCACCAAAATGATATTTAAAATGTGTTTGATTAAAATTAAATTTTTTAGTAAAAGTGATTGAAAAATTGTGTGACCATAAAATGTGTGGTTAAAATTAATTCTTGACTTTGACTTTAGTTTTTTAACAAAATCAAAATTGAAAACAAACAGGCTCTTAGAGTCTCTGCAGCTTTTGTCCAGTGGTCTATTAATTAACAAAAAAACTATACACATGATCAAAATTTGACTAATTTAAAATCTTAATTTATTTTTCATATTAATTACTAGAGGTGGCAAGTTGGGTCAGCCCAGATAGCCTGGTCTCTAGGCTGGGTTGATCCAATAAAAAGTTGATTCAATAAAAATTAGGTTAATTTAGTCCGGTACAACTAGACAATCAGGCTGGCCTGATAATTTTTTTTTTGCCCAAGTCCCTACCCCATACTTCAAACACCTCACCCCTGGCTGCCACATTTCACGGGACGGGGAGGGGAGGGGAGGGTGGGGTAGGGTGGGGTGGGGATTTGGACAAAAAAAAAATTTATCGGACCAGCTCGGTTGACTAGTTTTATCGGACTAAATTGACCTAATTTTTATTTAATCAATTTTTTATTAGACCAGCCCAGTCCAGCCCAGTCCAGCCCAGAGACCGGACTATCTGGGCTGGCCCATTTTACCACCTCTAGTAATTGATATGAAAAATAAATTAATTTTAAATTGGTCAAATTTTGATCATGAGTATAATTTTTTTGTTAATTAATAGACCACTGGACAAAATCTGTAGAGACTCTAAGAGCCCGTTTATTTTCAATTTTGATTTTGTTAAAAAGTTAAAGTCAAAGTCAATAATTAATTTTAACCACGCATTTTATGGTCCCACAATTTTTCAATTATTTTTACTAAAATATCTGATTTTAATCAAACACATTTTAAATATCATTTTGGTGAACAAAATTAAAAGTTTTGGGATTTGATGACACACTTTTTATTATTTTAAGTGTAAATCTGTAGAAAAAAATAAAAAGATTTAGGACTTATTTGTATTTTTAAAAAGGTTTGTGAGTTATTTTTAATTTATTTAAGTTAGGGGTAAAATTATCAAAAAGTTTAGGGTCATATGTGTTAGGATTAGAAGGTTATGGGACTTTTCAACACTTTTAAAAATATTAGGGACTTTTGCTGCAAATTTTTCTTTACAAAAATCAAGGACCATTTGTGCAAATAAGTCTTTTATAAATAAAAAAATTCTTCCACCGTCAAATTTCACGATATTTGGATGGAAATTGTTGAAAATGACCATTTCTGCCAAAAACATTTGAAATAGGGGTTAAACTGCTAAAAATGAAAAGATGGGTCCTCAACCCGCAGTAAGTACAAAAGTCAGGGACCATTTGTGCAAATAAGCCGTTAATTAACTTAAGGGACAATATTGAAGATATTACGTGTCGTGCTTAGACTAATGAAAATTAATGATTTCAATGACGTTACCTGCAGAATTATTAGTTTTTTAAATGATTTTGAGTGACAAATAAAAAACAATGTTAAAAGTAATGTAACTAATGAAAAATGCCGTTAAAAGTAAAGTAGTAATAGGGATGGCAAAAAAACCCGCCGACCCGCGCCCCGTCCCGCCCCGCCCCGCCCCGCCCCACGAAGCAATAGGGGCGGGTTTGGGGCAGAAAAATCTGCCCCGGGCCGGGTCCGGGGCAACCCCGCCCCGCCCCGCGACCTGCCCCTAAAAAATTTTTTTTTTTTTTTTTTTGAAAAATCATAAAATATAGTAGAAATTATGATTTTCACTAAAAATAAACTAAAGAAGAATCAAACCCGAGTTAAAACTTGTAAACTATTAACATTAACCACTATACTACAACTCAAATCTTATAATTTTTTTGTTTTACTTGGTATAAATATTTAAAAAAATTGTATATATATATATTTTTAATTATTTTTCAGTTTAACAAAAAAAAAAAAAAGTTCGCAGGGCGGTTGGCGGGTCCAACGACCGACCCGCCCCGCCCCGCGAATTCGCGGGTCGTGGAGTGGGGCGGGGTGGGGCCGACCCGCCCCGGACCTGCCCCATTGCCATCCCTAAGTAGTAACTAGTCTGGGCATTGAAAACTTTTATCCATAAATATAACAATATTTTAAAAATGTACCCAATTTTAATTAAGTAAAAACTAGGGGAGTCTATATTCATATATGAAAAAGAAAATTCAAGACTTTGACCATCAATGATAACATTTATCAACGTTATGAGCAATCAAATTACAGTTAATTAAGTTGTCTTTGATTGAAAGTAGAAAATTTGAGTGGAAAGAAAATATTTTTCATAGAAATGAATTATCAAAAAATTATAGGTTGGAAAAGGTTAACAAATTTTCTATGGAAAATAAATTTCGTTGGAAAAATATGTGTCATATTTTTCACTTTTTATATCTTGGCTATCTTAATAAATATAACTGATTTTTAATGTCAAAAGAGCAGGTCAACATTTGTGTTTCTGACTGGTCTGTTTGAATGCAAGTTCTGACTGACTGGCTTGATAGGCGAATCAGTTTTCCAGATCAGCAAAAGCTGCGATTTTATTCTGTTCCTATATTTGATATATTCTGATTTCATGAATGACAGCTCCTTTTGTAGGTTAAAGAATTTTTTCTTATTCTTTTAGATTTGTTTAGGAAGGAAATATTTAGTTTCCTAAATTCTTTCCTACTACAAATCTAAGAAAATCTTTCTATATTCTTTCCTACTTATTCTCTTACCATCTTTGTTGCATATTCTTAGGTAAGAAATAATTCCTAAATTGATTTCTACTTTAACTATAAGTAAGAGTGGAAATCAATAAGGAATTAAGGCTTTGAAAAATATTTTTGTGTTCTTGTTCCATAAGCTTCAAACCGGCCGAATCCATTCAAGGTGAACAAGACATGGTGCTTCATTGATAAAGTTTTCAAACCCAACGAGTTCTTCAAGACATTGAAGAAGAATGCTTTGAAAATATAATTTTTGGTTTTGGATTCTCTAAGCAAAAATCGGCCACATTCATTGGTGGAAAACAAGACATGGCGCATCATTGATTCAACTTTCAAAGCACAAAAGTTTTCTTCAAACTCATTGAAGAATCAAGAACTAATTGGTACTCAACGAACAATTCCATATCTTGCTCAAGCTACTTGACGTGAAGTTAAGAACGGGGGTTCTTAATCCAAGTGGTGGTTGCGGTCAAGTACAATAGGGAAGTGGCGATAAAGTCAAGACCGGTGGGTTTGATTCCACTTCATCAACAAGTCAGAAGAAGAAGTATCACAGGGAGTTGATCTGTTTTCTTTTGATTGTTATTTTGTTAATTTTGCGAAATTACAAAAACCGATACTATTGTATTTTTGAACAAGATTATTAGTGGATTGTTTTTACCCATGGCATGGGGGCCCGTGGATGTTTCCCTTAGGGGTTTACCACGTTACATCTTGTGTTCGTATTGAATCCTTTAATTTCCGCACTAAACAAGATTAGGAAACGAACACTGTTGTGTGAGTCAGAACTGTTATATCTATATCCTGCCAGTTCTGACTACTTTCCGTCCACTGCTTGTTTAATTAAAATTAAAATTCGTGTTTAATTTAATTAATCTAGGTTTTAGAACTTTCAATTGGTATCAGAGCGGGTACACTTTTTAAGTGCGATCCTTTTAAACCTAGTTATGGACGGAGCTCCATTTAGACCACCTGTTTTAGATGGTACTAATTATGCTTATTGGAAAATTAGAATTCAAGTGTATATCCAATCCCTTGATGAAAAAGCGTGGCACTCAATCATCCAAGGATATAAAACTCCTACCATTACTGAAAATGGTGTAGAAAGAGAGAAAAAGGCAGACGAGTGGGTTACAACTGATTACAATTATACTAATTGGAATTCCAAAGCTTTAAATGCCATATTTTCTTTTGTAGAATCTAATCAATTTCGTTTAATCTCTACTTGTCAGGTTGCAAAAGATGCTTGGGACATCTTACGAATTGCTCATGAAGGAACCAATATGGTCAAGTCATCCAAGCTTCAAATTCTTACTCTAGAGTTTGAACAACTAACCATGAGAGACGATGAACAATTCAAGGACTTCTATGCAAAACTCAGTGACATCACCAATACTGCTTATACCTTGGGAAAGAAATATTCGGAGAGCAAGATTGTAAAGAAAATTCTCAGATCCTTGCCTGATCGTTTTCATTCTAAAGTAACTGCAATTGAAGAAAGTAAGGAGATTGAGAATATGAAGGTTGAAGAATTGGTGGGATCATTGATGACATATGAGCTACATCTACAAAGGAGAAAGAAAGAAAAGGGATCTAGTATTGCCTTCAAAATTAACAACCATGAAGACGAGGTTGATTGTGAGGAGAGCGAAACACATGAAAACATGGCCATGCTCACCAAACAATTCAAAAAATTTCTAAAAGGAAATCAAAAGGGAAAGCACTTGAATACCTCTCTCCAACAAAAGAAGAGATTTCTGACTAACACTAAACAAACTCCCACTACCTCTATGAATAGATCTGACAATCGAATTCAATGCCATGAGTGTGAAGGTTTTGGTCATATAGCCTCTGAATGTGCAAATACTTTAAAGAAATCTCATACCAAGAAGGCCATGAATATCACTTGGAGTGAAGATGATGAAAAAGACTCAAATGAGGACGAGGATGACAGAACCACTGATGATCAGGTAACGTCCTTAACTGTGAACTTAACCTCTCATACTGATTACGTGCAAAACTTGATTGCAGGTTCTGACGTCTTAGCAACAACCTCTGAAGAACCAGTCCGTGTCTGTCACAACTGCAGCAGCCTGAATAAAAAATTACAAGATGAACAGGAGAAAAACTTGTCCACTCAAGTCTTGATGGAATTTTTGGAAGATGACAAGGCTGATATCGATTCTCAAAATAACACTCTTACCAACATCTTAAAAGAGAAGGATGATCAAATTGCTAATCTCTTAGATGAATTAAAAGTCTCAAAAGAAAGGATCAAGCAATTAACAATTGGAGCCTCGCGTTTGAGCGAAACCCTGAGCTATGGAAGAACTCCAAACGTCAAAGAAGGTTTGGGATATGTTGGAAAAGGTGAAAGAAAAGCTGGAAATCAGATCAACTTCATCAAAGAAACAAAGTCTGCTGTATTCTCATACAAAACTGCTCCCATCACCGTCAGAACTAAGGCTGACCCACCTATGCAAGTTTTGACCAATGCCAAGACTCAAAAACAGTCACGACCATCAGGTATACAATCAATACAGAGAGGTAAGTCAAAGTACTTGGTAAAATGTTGCATCTGTGGTAATTTAGGACACGACTCTTTTCATTGTTTGTTTAGTAAAAACCTGGCTAATAGACAAATGAGACACCTTAGCAACACTAAAGTAAGACAAATTTGGGTTAAAAAGGGTGAATTAAATTGTTATATGGTTGATGTTGCATATAGATCCTTTATTCCTAACTCTTGGTATTTTGACAGTGGTTGTTCTAGACATATGACTGGTAATCGATCTTATCTAACTAACTACAAAAGTCATGAAGGTGGTCTGGTTACTTTTGGTGATGGAGCACACGGTAAAATTGAAGGTGTAGGCACTATTCTAATTGATGGCTTCTCCCCGTTAAAAGAAGTTCTCTTTGTTGTAGGTTTAAAAGCTAACCTAATTAGTATAGGTCAACTCTGTGATGATAAACACTTGGTTTTGTTTTCAAAAAATTCCTGTAAAGTCTTGAAGTATGATGGTAGTTGTTTTCTACATGGTACTAGATCCAATGATAAATGTTATCTTCTTGACACCAAAATTACTTGCCATATTTCAAAGACTGACTCAACCGAGTTGTGGCACAAACGATTGGGACATTTAAACTATAGTGATCTGTTGAGACTGACAAAGTTGAATGCAGTACGAGGTGTTCCTAAGCTTACTGAAAAATCTGAAAGATTGTGTGGTTCGTGCCTAAAAGGTAAGCAAACCAAAAGCACTCACAAGCAAGGTACGTTTCTTACTACAGCTCATGTTTTAGAATTACTTCACATGGATTTGATGGGACCTATTCAAACTGAAAGTATTGGGGGCAAGAAATATATTTTTGTTTGCGTGGATGATTTTTCTAGATATACTTGGATTGATTTCTTGAGAGAAAAATCTGATGTGTTTGAAAGATTCAAATTTCTGCACCTAAAATTAACAACAGAAAAACACTTTGAGGGAATAAAAATTCTAAGGATTAGAAGTGATCATGGGAGAGAGTTTGAAAATGCTACTTTCTCTGCTTTTTGTGATCAAAATGGTATTTTTCATGAATTCTCTGCACCCAAAACTCCTGAACAAAACGGTGTTGTGGAAAAGAAAAATAGGTCTCTTCAAGAGATGGCTAGAGTTATGCTAAATAGTAAGAAGCTCCCTGTTAAATTATGGGCTGAAGCTATTAATACTGCTTGTTATATTTTGAATCGTGTGTCTTTGAGAACTGGAACCACTCAAACTCCTTATGAAATCTGGAAAGGTAGAAAACCGAATCTCAAATATTTCCATACCTTTGGTAGCAAATGCTATGTGCTAAATGATCGGGAATACTTGGGTAAATTCGATTCAAAAAGTGATGAGGGAGTGTTTATTGGTTATTCTGAGAACAGCCGTGCTTACAGAGTTTATAACATGCGTACTCAGACTATCATTGAATCAATCAATGTAAAAATTGATGATACTGATGACTTTTCATCTTATTCACAGGAGCCTAATATTCAGACTTTGGAAGAACAGGTTGCTGGACGTCAACCTACCCAAGACCATCATGTACCTGCTCCAGACAGTGATTTACAGAAGGAACATCCAGCTTCAAGTTTTGATGTCTCTGCCCCTGCTCCTGGAAGTTCTGACGCACCATTTACAAATAACGAACAGGACATGAGAAGGCAGCCTCCTTCTTGGATTCAGAAAGCACATCCACTGGACAATGTTCTCTCAAATTCCAGAGACGGCATGATGACTCGGAGGAGACTTGCTAATGAACTTGGAAATGTTTGCTACACTTCACAAATTGAACCCAAAAATATAAATGAAGCCATTATTGATGAAAATTGGGTTCTAGCCATGCATGAAGAGCTAGCTCAGTTTGATAGAAATGAAGTGTGGGATCTTGTACCTCGGCCAAAAGACACAAATGTAATCGGGACAAAGTGGATATTCAAAAATAAATCAGATGAACATGGCAACATAGTCAGAAACAAGGCACGCTTGGTTGCACAGGGTTACACTCAACTAGAAGGAGTGGATTTTGATGAAACTTTTGCACCTGTGGCCCGGCTTGAATCCATTAGACTCTTACTATCAGTGGCATGTCAAATGAGATTCAAGCTGTACCAAATGGATGTCAAAAGTGCCTTTCTGAATGGAATTCTTAATGAAGAAGTCTATGTTGAGCAGCCTAAGGGATTTGTTGATCCTTATTCCCCTGACCATGTGTTTAGACTCAAAAAGGCTCTGTACGGACTAAAGCAAGCCCCAAGAGCTTGGTATAAACGATTAACCTTGTTCTTGTTGGAACAAGGATACAAGCAAGGAGGGGCTGACAAAACGTTATTCATCAAACATTTTAAAACTAGATTAATTGTTGCACAAATCTACGTCGATGACATTGTATTTGGTTCTTCACTAGAAACAAAATCCAAGGAATTTGCTACTCTCATGCAAAATAAATTCGAAATGAGTATGGTTGGTGAACTAAATTTCTTTTTAGGTTTGCAGATCAAACAGGTTGGATCAGGGATTTTTATCTCCCAGGCCAAGTATGCTAAAAATCTTGTGAAGAAGTTCGGTCTTGAACAGACCAAGTCAGTCAGAACTCCCATGGCCACGTCCTTAAAAATTTCTAGAGATGACCAGGGAAAGGAGGTTGACTCCAGCTTGTACAGAAGCATGATAGGCAGTCTGCTGTACCTGACTGCAAGTCGTCCTGACATATCATTCAATGTTGGAGTTTGTGCACGTTATCAAGCTAAACCAAAAGAATCACATCTTGCAGCAGTGAAGCGAATTATTCGCTATATTAACTGTACTTCTGATTATGGTTTATGGTATACTAATGATACAAATTCTCATCTTGCAGGATACACTGATGCCGACTGGGCTGGAAATATGGATGATAGGAAAAGCACGAGTGGAGGATGTTTCTACATTGGTAACAATCTCATTGCATGGTTAAGTAAGAAACAAAACTCTATTTCCTTATCTACTGCAGAAGCTGAATATATTGCAGCGGGTAGTTGTTGCACTCAGCTACTATGGATGAAACAAATGCTCTGTGATTATGGTATTAATCAAGACTCTGTTACTGTATTCTGTGATAACACTAGTGCTATTAATATTTCTAAAAATCCTGTTCAGCACTCTAGGACCAAACATATTGATATTAGACATCATTTTATTAGGAATTTGGTCGAAGAAAAAGTTATTACCTTGGAACATATTCAGACTGAGTATCAGTTGGCTGACTTGTTTACCAAAGCCTTAGACTCTGCTAGATTTGAAACTCTACGAAAGGCCGTGGGCATTTGCTTGATGCATTAGTTTTTATTTAAAAAAAAAAAAAAAAATCATGTGTGTTTGTTTGCATTTGCTTATTTTTCTTTATTTAACAAAAAAAAAAAAGGAGGGGGAGAAGAATGGTTTTTCTTGCATTTGCAAATAGCATATGATATAATTGTATGATTGGTCTATGGATTTTGAGATTTACTTGGATTAACCAATCAGTTTGGTATGCTCATTATACTTAAGGTAAATATGATCAGATAAACACACTTTGAGGACATATTGTCTTGGTTGATTGTACCTTACTACTAACTAGATTGTTATCTATAAAGTAGTTTTAGACTTTGTTGTGACATATGGTCAGTATCTATGTCTCTCGGCACCATAGTATGTTGTTGTGTTAAACAGACAATTTCATGGAGGAGAGGGCTACCACCATAAATGTGTGCAGCCGTCCTTGATAATGAACATAAATCATGTAGAAAAGGGCTACCTTTATGGCTGTGAGAAAGTCAACTCCATGATCTTAGAAATTCAGTGCTTTGACAAATCAAAAAAAAAAATATATATATATATATATATATGCAAATAAAGTCAACACTCTGAGTACTCAAAAAAAAAAAAAATGCTATGGTACTCATGTCTGGCACGCTCATATTTTTTTTATTCAAAGAGATATGTTCAGATGATGACTGGTTTGAAATACATCACAGTACTGATCTTCTTGACTAGGTTCAATTTGGCGTAGTGGGACAGGTTATAATTGATTAATCCAGTATGTCCTATCACACACTCACATTTTAAATCTGACAAATTAATTGAATTTAATTATGCGCATATATCTGATTGGAAAATTCTGGTTGATTTCGATATTCTTGGACTGATCGTATATTTTGTAGAACTATGAAGTTTGCCCATAAATAAACCATTCAATCTTACCTCATAAAATATTCTCATTATTTGTGTGTGAGTATCTTGTATGGGCCTTCTCGTAGAAATTTCAATCAACAGTCTATTTTTGGCAGCACAATCAGTTTTAATTGAGAAAAATCTGGACGAATTCTTGGAATCCAATTTGGTTCTAATTTAAAAATTCTGTTTTCCATAAAATAGCGGATTAGGCGTTTTTGTTTCAAATTTGACTTATCTGATTAAGGAAGGTTTCGTGGTCATTAACTGCCATTTGTCAGTTTATTTTTGGTAACTGCCTTCTACACGTCCTTAATAAACTGCTCCATTCCTGTGCAATTTTGAATAAATTGAAAAATTTCCCCTTTTTAAAACCGTGATCTAGGGCTTTCTTCTTCACCTTCCTAACTCCGAAGCCCCTCATTCTTGATCTCGAAGGTGTTTTTGAGTTTTTCTTTTCAAATTCAAACAATGGTGAAGACTAAAATGCCAAAATCGAAGAAACAACCGGGAAATTCATCCAAGGACACTGTTGCTCCAGTGTCCACTGCTGAAACTGCGATTGGGCCACAAATGTCGCCGGCAAAGACTCTCCGGCGAAGTACAAGAAGACGGGAACCCTCCAGTTCAGACCCGAACACTTCTCCAGCGGCAGTCGCATCCCAGGCTGACCTATCAACGGACATTGTTGAATATCAAGCGCCGGTCAGTCATTCCAAAAGTCAGCCCCGTCCAAAACCTAACGACCCAATCACCTATCTGAGCAAGAAAGTCACATTGGGTGCTCAAGACCCAGATGAAGAAGGAGATGAGGATGATGAATCTGCAAGTGACAGTGGGTCAGACAATGCAACGGGTGACAGTGGGTCTGAAAATGCCGAAATTGAGGAGGAGGTCCGTGAGGATGAAGGGGCTGGTGATGAGGAGTCTGAACAGCCTCCCCCATTCGTAGAAGGTTCAAGTAAGCCCCCCTCTCAAAAATCTGATTCTGATTTTGATGTTGCCCTTGATGAATCTTCAGAATCTACTCCGACACCTCCTCCAACGAAAAGGGCCACCAGGGCTGAGAAAGGGAAAGGTAAAATGGCTGATGTTGCTGAGAAGCCCACGCCTGCTGGTCAGAACAGACCTGTCACTGCCTCAGGGGGTGCCTACAGAGTACTGCCTACTCCTAGTTCTGACCCCCAAATGTTCAGACTTGACACATTAACTAGAGGTAGACACTCTGTTAACCCCCTCAATTACTGTTTTCTAGCGGAGAATGCTGAGAGTTTGTTTATGTCATTTACTGTCTACCGTAAATTCATCGTTGAGTATAAGGTTGCAATTGCCGAATTTAGTTCATTTGGTTTGGTTGAAATTGTTGATTTCCACAATTTGCATAATCTGCTAAGTTTTTCTGGACCGTTCAATGAAACTCTGGTCAAGGAGTTTATGGCAAATGTTCCAAAGAATCTGGGAAAGGCTGGAAATGAGTTCAGGTGGAAGGTTTATGTTCGGGGAAGACATGTTACCTTCAGTCCTAACTCCCTCAGGGACTGGCTTGGAGTAACCACTGTGGCTGTCACAAGTGACGAAGAATTGACCAAGGACATCATTGCACAAGAAATGACTGGCTCCACCTGGCCGGAATCAGGAGAACTGACTACTTCTCGGCTATTGCCAAAATACAAAATTCTGCATCGGATTCTCATCAACAATATCGATCCGTTAACTCATCGATCAGACATTTCGGGGGACAGGGCCGTTATGCTATACAAGTTAGGGATGAGGATGCCAGTTGACTGGGTTAAACTAATTTTTGATAGAATTGTTTATGAAGGACCGAGGAGGGCCAACCAGTACAGACTACCGCATCCAGCTCTGATTCATCACTTTCTTGTTCATCAAGAAGTGCCTGCTATGGATTCAAACCGCTTCTCTGAGGACATTCCATCACTAGGTGTACATGAGTTTACAAATTTGGGTAGCACACCGCATCCTACTCCTAGAGTTCCCAAGCATTTTCTATCCTCGCTGGACCAGTCTGAACGTCTGGACGCCCTAGAAACTCAGTTGGGACTGGTTCTAACACAGGTAGATCAAATTTTTGCCCTTACCAAAGGTTTTTCTGATGATATTACTTTCATGCGTAGGGTGTTGGGCAAAATGGAATTTCTGGGCGATGAGCACATAAAATCTGCATTCCGGATTGTTACTCCGGAATTCTCTGCACATCCTGGAGATCCAATGGAGATACCGACGTCTGAACCCGTTGGTGATCAACCTGTTGCCCCAGCCTCTGCACCTATCGCTGCTGATGCTCTAGCTGCTGCTCCCTCAGATACTCCTACTCGCAAGAGGGTTACCAATGCTTCTGCATCTGGTACAAAGAAGTCCAAATCCTCCCGGCACTAACTTCTCCCCGTTCTAACTCTTAACCCTCTAACTATTTGGCGATGGATAACTGTTTTAAACACTTAAATTCTGCTTTATTTTGCTCACACACTGCTTTACTTTTGTTTGATCTCTTCCTTTGGCGTTCCTCTTCCAAAAGGGGGAGTAGTAGTAATTTCGTTAATCTTTAATAGTAGTATTTTGGTTAATAGTAATTTAATAATAGTAATTTGGTTAATCTTTAATAGTAGTATTTTTAGGTTTATGATAGTTTGATCACTACACTTAGATGATATCTTGCTAAGGGGGAGCAATATTAAATGTTATGGCTATTGTGTGTGGTATTTGCATATGTTTTTAACTTCTTTGTAGGAGTTCTTGGTTTACACACTAAGGGGGAGCCATAATCCTTGTATGTTGATGCTCATGGGTTATTTACATTATTCACACACATTACACTTACATTAAAAATCTGATAGTTATGTGTTTGGAATTAAGCAACGCCAAAGGGGGAGATTGTTGGAAAAATATGTGTCATATTTTTCACTTTTTATATCTTGGCTATCTTAATAAATATAACTGATTTTTAATGTCAAAAGAGCAGGTCAACATTTGTGTTTCTGACTGGTCTGTTTGAATGCCAGTTCTGACTGACTGGCTTGATAGGCGAATCAGTTTTCCAGATCAGCAAAAGCTGCGATTTTATTCTGTTCCTATATTTGATATATTCTGATTTCATGAATATTAATGACAACTCCTTTTGTAGGTTAAAGAATTTTTTCTTATTCTTTTAGATTTGTTTAGGAAGGAAATATTTAGTTTCCTAAATTCTTTCCTACTACAAATCTAAGAAAATCTTTCTATATTCTTTCCTACTTATTCTCTTACCATCTTTGTTGCATATTCTTAGGTAAGAAATAATTCCTAAATTGATTTCTACTTTAACTATAAGTAAGAGTGGAAATCAATAAGGAATTAAGGCTTTGAAAAATATTTTTGTGTTCTTGTTCCATAAGCTTCAAACCGGCCGAATCCATTCAAGGTGAACAAGACATGGTGCTTCATTGATAAAGTTTTCAAACCCAACGAGTTCTTCAAGACATTGAAGAAGAATGCTTTGAAAATATAATTTTTGGTCTTGGATTCTCTAAGCAAAAATCGGCCACATTCATTGGTGGAAAACAAGACATGGCGCATCATTGATTCAACTTTCAAAGCACAAAAGTTTTCTTCAAACTCATTGAAGAATCAAGAACTAATTGGTACTCAACGAACAATTCCATATCTTGCTCAAGCTACTTGGCGTGAAGTTAAGAACGGGGGTTCTTAATCCAAGTGGTGGTTGCGGTCAAGTACAATAGGGAAGTGGCGATAAAGTCAAGACCGGTGGGTTTGATTCCACTTCATCAACAAGTCAGAAGAAGAAGTATCACAGGAAGTTGATCTGTTTTCTTTTGATTGTTATTTTGTTAATTTTGCGAAATTACAAAAACCGATACTATTGTATTTTTGAACAAGATTATTAGTGGATTGTTTTTACCCATGGCATGGAGGCCCGTGGATGTTTCCCTTAGGGGTTTACCACGTTACATCTTGTGTTCGTATTGAATCCTTTAATTTCCGCACTAAACAAGATTAGGAAACGAACACTGTTGTGTGAGTCAGAACTGTTATATCTATATCCTGCCAGTTCTGACTACTTTCCGTCCACTGCTTGTTTAATTAAAATTAAAATTCGTGTTTAATTTAATTAATCTAGGTTTTAGAACTTTCAAATTTTCCTATCCCACAAAGAAAATATTTTTCTTGAAAATAAGGAAAATGTGGTAAAAAGTGGAAAAATGAGAAAAATTTTCATGGAAAAAAAAAGTTTGCAATCAAACAAAATAAGGAAGATAGGTGGAAAAAATGCCTTTTTCATAGAAAATTTTTGGCAATCAAACAAACAAATTGGAAAATAGGCGGAAAAAAGACATTTTCCATGAAAAATAAATGCCAATCAAACACACCCTAGCAAGTTTTCCATGGAAAATGTCACATTCGAAGAAAATATTTTCTACTTTGACTGTTTGATACAAATGTGAAAAATAAAAATAAATTCTAAGGTACAACATGTTTTTGGCTAATTCTATAGAAAATATTTTCTTATGAATTTGATGATTTTTATTTTTCAACTTACATGAAATATTTTTCTTTTTCACCAGAACCAATCAAATACACCCTTAGTTCTTGAACTCTCCTATAGTATTGAAAGAAATGTATGGTTCATATTGTTAGATTTAATTTACCGAATCCATATACAGATGATTACATATCTGTGACTTAAAAACCATCATACTGTAATTACCAAGATTAAGACTGAAGCGGAAGCTTACCTGAATCCATGATTCTGTTTGATCGAACTGGGTTATGGTCTTCCAATTGATCCGTGGTTTTCTCCTTAGTGTCTCTTGTTGATGGGGATACAAAGAGTTATGAAAAGCCACGCTCAATTGGGGACTATGACCTGTATATATAACTGTAGGGCAGTTATTATGTTTCAATGTTGTTAAATCGGCCCCTCATCAATTTAAAACATTGTATCCGTCTCTACACTTTAATCTCATGACACTTAATACCCATTAGTCCAAAATAGTCTTTAGTGGATCACTTTATTGACTAAAACCTTAAGATATCACCACACATTTTAATATATACATGTTTGGCCCCACATGTTGAATTTTATCCAACAATCTCCCACTAGGCCATACATGTATCCTTATAAATGTGCACAACCTTATGAGCTCAAAATTTTGCTATCACTGTTAAGGGTATTTCCAAACAATCTCGTCCATCAATCATATCAATGTAGGATCAAAGCGACTTTCGTTACATTAATCGTAACTAAATCCATCAATGGTCACGTACACTAATACAACCAAATGACATAGATCAATCATGAGAGTGTAGTATGAAAATTACATGTTATGTGATGCAAACATGTCTATTTTCAATTGGTCCGACTTTATTCCTTAAGTGAGATCAATACCAAACATAATGTAACAGAATGGAATGAACTGAATACTTTATTTCTGTACAGAAAATTATCCAAATACACAAATGTGTCCAAAAACAAACATAAAGCAACCAAAATACAAACTCCCACTAAAACATGATATCCTCAAGAAATACAACACCCATATGAGCAATGTGCTCATGAAAGACCTTGGGTGGTAATCCCTTAGTAAGCGGATCCGCAATCAGGGAGTTTGTCTCAATATGCTCTATGGAAATCTGTCCATTCTGTACCTTTTCTTTCACTACCAGGAACTTAATGTCAATATGTTTTGACTTAGTTGAACTCCCGTTGTTATTAGAATATAGCACTACAGAGTTATTGTCACAATATAACTTTAATGGTCTTTCAATGCCATTCAGAATGCGCAGCCCAGTGATAAAATTTCGCAGCCATATCCCATTATTAGATGCCTCATAACATGCTACAAATTCTGCTGCCATAGTGGAAGAAGCTACGAGTGTTTGCTTAGCACTCATCTAGGAAATAGCTCCTCCAGCTAGCAGATATATGTAGACTGAAATAGATTTTCTACTATCTTGGCATCCCGCAAAATCAGAATCGGAATATCCTACGATCTCTAACTGATCCGATCTGCTGTATGTAAGCATGCAATCTCTTGTTCTCTTCAAGTACCTCATAACCCTTTTTACTGCTATCCAATGATTCATCCCAGGGTTACTTAAATATCTGCCCAGCATTCCAACAATGAATGCTATGTCTGGACGAGTACAAATTTGAGCATACATCAGATTCCCAACAGCTGATGCATAGAAAATCTTCTGCATTTCCTTAACTTCAAGATTATTTTTCGGGCACTGATTGAGACTGAATTTGTCTCCCTTAGCAACAGGGGTGTCCCCTGGTTTACTATCCTGCATGCCAAACCTTTTAAGAACTTTATCGATATAGCTCTTTTGTGACAATCCAAGAATACCCCGAGAACGATCCCAGTGTATCTGAATCCCTAATACGAAAGAGGCGTCCCCAAGATCTTTCATCTCAAAATTCCTTGACAAAAAACTCTTGGTTTCGTGCAACATGCCTATATCATTAGTGGCAAGCAGTATGTCGTCAATATACAAAACCAGGAAAATATGCTTACTCCCACTGAACTTATGATATACACAATCATCAACAATATTTATCTCAAAACCAAACGAGATAATCACTTGATGAAATTTGTAGTACCACTGACGAGAAGCTTGCTTGAGTCCATAGATAGATTTCTTTAATTTGCAAACCATATTCTTCGAGTCTCCTGACACGAAATTTTCTGATTGCACCATATAAATCGTCTCATCAATGACTCCATTGAGAAACGCTGTCTTAACATCCATCTGATGTAACTCAAGATCAAAATGTGCAACAAGTGCCATGACTGTCCTGAAAGAGTCTTTCGTTGAAACCGGAGAGAAAGTCTCTTTGAAGTCAATGCCTTCCTTTTGTGTAAAGCCTTTAGCTACAAGACGAGCCTTATATCTTTCCACATTACCTTTCGAATCCCTTTTGGTTTTAAAAATCCATTTACAACCAATGGGCTTCGCACTTTCTGGTAATGGGATAAGATCCCAAACTTTATTATCTTGCATAGACTTATACTCTTCATTCATGGCATCAATCCACTTTTGAGAATCAGAACCCTTCATAGCCTGATGGAAATTGATTGGATCATCTTCCATCATTCTATTATTTTTCTCATGTTCTTGGAGAAATACTATAAAGTCATCTGAAATAGAAATTTTCCTTTCTCGAGTGGATCTCCTTAATGGTATTGGTTCTTGAGGTTGTTGAGTTTGTACTTCTGGAATGGTGGGAGGTTCTTCAACATTATCTTGCTGAGGTTCCAGATATATTTCTTGATCAATGACAGGTACAGAGACCTGCACATTGTCAAAAGTAATAGTAGGAATCGAAATCGATCCTTCATCAGTTTCTTCCTCAAAGACAATGTCTCTAACCTTATTTCTCCTCCCAAACTCAACATCCTCAAAAAATGTTGCAGTTCCCGTTTCAAAAATTGACTTAAGTGTGGGATTATAAAATTTGTAGCCCATTGATCGCTCAGAATAACCAATAAAATAGCTGCTTATAGTTTTGGAGTCCAATTTATTTTCATGTGGCCTATAAGGCCTAGCCTCAGCTGGACATCCCCAAATGTGGAAATGCTTTAAAACAGGTTTTCTGCCTGTCCAAAGCTCATAAGGTGTTTTAGCAGCAGATTTAGTTGGTACTCTATTCAGAATATAAGCTGCATCTTTAATGCTTCTCCCCAGAGTGATTTTGGTAAAGTAGAATGATTAATCATACTCCTTACCATGTCCTTAAGAGTCATGTTTCATCTTTCAGCTACACCATTCATGCTAGGTGACCCTGGCATGGTGTACTGTGGAACGATTCCACATTCCTCTAGGAATTTAGCAAATGGTCCTGGACGTTGTTTACCTGAACCGTCATATCTGCCGTAGTACTCACCACCACGATCAGACCTAACGTTTTTAATCCTTTTGCTGAGTTGATTCTCAACTTCAGCTTTGAAAGCCTTGAACATGTCCAATGACTCAGATTTTTCATAAATAAGATATAGATGCCCATAATGTGAGTAATCGTCTATGAATGATATAAAATATTGTTGACCATTCCAAGAAGCCGTAGGGAATGGTTCACAAATATCTGTGTGTATCAATTCTAAGACGTCCGAAGTTCTATTGGCACCTAACCTTTTTGTTTTGGTCTGTTTTCCCTTGATACAATCAATACAAACATCAAAGTCCGTAAAGTCCAGGGAATCCAAAATGCCATCTGACACAAGTCGTTCAACTCTTGTTTTTGAGATGTGACCTAAGCGCTTATGCCATAATTTTGTCGAATTTTCTTTATTTAATTTTCGCTTAGTACCACGTGATTCCACATGCAAGGTTTCATTATATGACGCAATAGTATCAAGCAAATATAAGTTATTGTATGAACATAATGAACCAGTACCAACAATATTTGAATTTAATGAAAGATTAAACTGACAATTTCCAAAAGAACAATGATATCCAAATTTGTCCAATAAGGAAATAGAAACCAAATTCCGTCTAAACGACGGTACAACAAAAGTGTCTTTCAAATCCAAATAAAAAACAGTTTCCAACAATAACCTAAAAGTGCCTATTGCTTCAACTTCCACCGATTTTCCGTCGCCCACAAAGATGAATCTTTCAGCATCATTTGGCTTTCGGCAGAACAGGCAACCCTGCATAGAAACACTTATGTGAGTAGTAGCACCAGAATCTAACCACCAAGTGTTTCTAGGCACTGAAGCTAAATTAACCTCAGAACAGACCAAATTAAGAAATGTACCTTTCTTTGCACGCCAGGCGTTATATTTAGTACAATCCTTCTTTAAATGTCCAGGTTTCTGGCAAAAGAAACAACCATCTTTGTCTTTATGTGGTTTCTTTGGTTTTGGACCCTTAGCAGCTTCATATTCTGTTTTTTTTTTCTTGCCCTTATCTTTGGAGGTACTTGCCAAGTTAGCAATTTCAGTTCTGTCCTGCTTCAACATTTCTTCCTTTTGCACACAATAAGAATTGAGCTCATTTAGAGTCCATTTATCCTTTTGACAGTTGTAACTGACCTTAAATTGATTGAAATGTGCAGGAAACGATATTAATACTAAATGCACGAGCAAGTCATTAGACAAGTCAAGCTTTAGTGCCTTAAGTTTTGAAGCAGTATGAGACATCTGCATGATGTACTCCCTTATGTTCCCCTTGCTTTTATACTTTATTGAAATCAAGCTTTGCAGAAGCGTGCTTGTTTCAGCCTTATCGTTTTTCGCAAAACGCTTTTCAATTTCAGCAAGGAATTCCTTGGCATCAGTTACCTACTCAGATACTGCGCCCCTAAAGGCTTATGGAATGCCGCGCTTAATGATCATAAGACTCATGCGATTTGAGCGTTCCCACTTCTCAAAGTTCCTCCTGTCATCAGGTGAACTTGCATCCGTAAGAGAAGCATGTTTCTCAATCCTGAGAGCAAGGTCGAGATCCATGCAGCCGAGAACAATTAAAACGTTCTCTTTCCAATCCTTGAAGTTTGACCCATTAAGCATGGAGATTGAATTGATATTTGCAGATATTGTGGAAGTGGATGAATGAGCTGTATAAAGAAAGAGATAGAAATAGCTTACATTAGTACTTTATTATGCAAATAATAATTTCAAATATATTGGTAAGGCCCATCACAAGATACCTAGCACAACATCAATATTTAGCCTTTGGACAGAAATATTGACTCGTAAGTGGTACCTCGATGTAGCAATCAAATACTGACAATAAGACATGTCAATCAATAAACCTTTCTTTGGACCGATTTATTGATCACACGTTAAACCAAATAATCGTCACGCGTTTATCACCACAGGTGCATGTGAAATTCCAGCCAAACATTGACCTTCCTTTGGATCGATCAATATCCGCATGAATAGCACACACACAAAACCTTCTAATATTCAAAGTTAATTAATTTCCACAAGAGAGGTTACTTTGGCAACATGTTGCTTCAATTAATTCACTTTGGAATATTATATTTCTCAAAAGAGTCCATCATACCAAAGTTTGAACTTGAATTGATTGTTTTGCATATCTTTAAAGCCTTAGGATTTGAATTTTTGAAGTTCAAAGTTTTAGGATTAAGTAATCATTAAGTTGGAGGGTTAAATTGCAATTTAATTAAACTTGATTGGCCAATTATGAAAAATTTTAAGCTTGAAGGACTAAATTGCAATTTTACCAAAACTTTAGTGGCCAATTAATTAAAATCTTAAACTTTAGGGACTGAATCATAAAATTCAAAACTTCAAAGGCCCAACTTACTTGATTACTAAAACTGTAGGGGCTTATTTTATAAATTCAGAAGTCTAAAGGGCTAACTTAAATGAATTTAAAAAATTTGGATTTAAATTAAATGAGGAATAACCATGACGACCATAGGTTAAATAAACCAAAATTCTGAAAATTACAAACTAGCCTCTTAGATCTTCTAATTTCCGAAGGAGGTCCCTAGGCTAAAAATCACAAAATGCAACAGCTAGGATTGAAACCCAAGCTGCTGCCGCCGCCGCCAGAGATCGCGGAGATCGCGTCCTGCAGCGCCGGAGTGCCATCTCCGCACTTTTCCACACGCAGCGTCGCAGCCTGCGACGCTGCCATCCACCACGTGCGGTGAGCACGCAGCCGTGTCCTCAACCACACGCAACGACGCCAATTCCTCCTCCGACGCGCCAACATTTAATCCATCTCAACAACCACAAAATCCGACCACAATACATAAAACCCAATTCGATGGAAACAATATACATATTGCAAAAATGGAAAAAACCATATACAGAAATTTGGAATCCATTTTTCTTGAAAAAATATATATACATGTATATATATGTGTTTGTGTATATATATCCGAGAATTAATATAATTACTGAAATTGAAATCATGTATTTCAATTATTGTGCATATATACATGCATAACATACATACGAATTCTTCGTTAATTTCTAAATCCATGAATTTATTATTTCAGAAAAAACGAATTATGTCCACATATATTCATATATGATAATACAACATGAAGGTGGCTCTGATACCACTTGTTAGATTTAATTTATCGAATCCATATACAGATGATTACATATCTGTGACTTAAAAACCATCATGCTTTAATTACCAAGATTAAGATTGAAGCGGAAGCTTACCTGAATCCATGATTCTGTTTGATCGAATCATGTATATATACATATATATGTGGAAAAAACCACATACAGAAATTTGGAATCCATTTTTCTTGAAAAAATATATATATATACATATACAAAAATGGAAAAAAACCACATACAGAAATTTGGAATCCATTTTTCTTGAAAAAATATATATACATGTATATATACATATATATGTGTTTGTGTATATATATCCGAGAATTAATATAATTACTGAAATTGAAATCATGTATTTCAATTATTGCGCATATATACATGCATAACATATATTTTTCCTGAATCCATGATTCTGTTTGATCGAATCATGTATATATACATATACAAAAATGGAAAAAACCACATACAGAAATTTGGATTCCATTTTTCTTGAAAAAATATATATACATGTATATATACATATATATGTGTTTGTGTATATATATCCGAGAATTAATATAATTACTGAAATTGAAATCATGTATTTCAATTATTGCGCATATATACATGCATAACATACATACGAATTCTTCGTTAATTTCTAAATCCATGAATTTATTATGTCAGAAAAAACAAATTATGTCCACATATATTCATATATGATAATACAACATGAAGGTGGCTCTGATACCACTTGTTAGATTTAATTTACCGAATCCATATACAGATGATTACATATCTGTGACTTAAAAACCATCATGCTTTAATTACCAAGATTAAGACTAAAGCGGAAGCTTACCTGAATCCATGATTCTGTTTGATCGAATTGGGTTATGGTCTTTCAATTGATCCGTGGTTTTCTCCTTAGTGTCTCTTGTTGATGGGGATACAAAGAGTTATGAAAAGTCACGCTCAATTGGGGACCATGACCTGTATATATAACTGTAGGGCAGTTATTATGTTTCAATGTTGTTAAATCGGCCCCTCATCAATTTAAAACATTGTATCCGTCTCTACACTTTAATCTAATGACACTTAATACCCATTAGTCTAAAATAGTCTTTAGTGGATCACTTTATTGACTAAAACCTTAAGATAGCACCACACATTTTAATATATACATGTTTGGCCCCACATGTTGAATTTTATCCAACACATATTTCTTGATCACCACATGATTATAGAAACCTGATTAAGACTATGATTAACCCTTTCTCTTCTTCCTTGTATTGTCGTCATCCAAATTGTTGATCGCACCTCGACCTAATAAGAACATTTATCAACGTCGTCGATGAACAATCAGAGAGCCATAGCCAGCACGAGCTGGAACAATGAAGAAGAAAATGATGAAGACGAACATATTAGAGAAATACATGCACTGACCCCATCTCGCCTGCAGCCTACACCCCCTCGGAGAGAGATTAATTGGGAAACGAGTATTCACAGATCATCAAATCTGTCCATGGCGAGCAGTAATGAAAGCGAAAATTTTACTAGCATGAGTAGAGAATTCAATGCTCTAGTTCTTGCTGGATCATCAATCGGGAACAACAATGACGTCCCGACATCAGCAAATAATGGTAACAACTTAGGTAGGATTGGTGAGGAGGAGGAAACCAACCCTTTGGCTATTGTGCCTGATAATAATCCTCTGGATATTCCTATTCCTGTTCCTGTGCAATCGCCTAGAGGTAATCTTATAACTATCTTATCTAGTCCAATAACAATCAACTAATTTAAAAGCTTAAGCTCCTTTATATGAGGAATATATATGTCAAAGAGCACAATTGATTTGTGGAATAATTTTCTAATGATTTTTATTTATTATAATTCTTCAATATATATATATAGTACATACATGATGATTGACTATTTATTGGGGAATTTATATGTCAGGTTTATTTATTTAAATCTCATCTTCAACAGGTCAATCGAGAGAAGTGTCGTTGTTGCAGAGTGTGAAGAAAGAAGAGGTGGAGTCGAAGATTAATGCATGGCAAAATGCAAAGATTGCCAAGATTAATAATCGGTTTAAGAGAGAGGATGCCGTGATTAATGGTTTGGAGAGTGAGGAGGTGCACAAGGCAACTTCTTGGATGAAGAAAGTACCTATAATAACACGCTTTTTCTTTTTTCTTTTTTTTGGTTGGTATTCCTCCAACTTATGGCAATCACTAATTAAGGGAGGAAGAAGATGATGGGAATCTTTTAAATAGAGTTAGCAATAAATTAAAAAGAGCTATTAAAACAAATATATTTACTTACCATATTTCATATATTTACCTTATTAGTAGAATTGGATATAGGAAAATATATGTATGCAATATTCCTATTTTAGGTAGGATCATTTCCTTATTAGTATATATATGCATTGTATTCTTATTCAATGATTCATTCAATTGAATCAATACAGAGAATTATATTTCTCCACACATATTCTCTTTTATATTTCTTCATCTCTTTTATATTTTTTACATGGTATCAAAGTGACGATTCTGAGCGACGATACTTCGCACAAACGATGATAGAAAACTCATAGAAGCGACGATTGCCCAATCGGATCTCATGGCTATACAGCAATCCGATCATCCCGGCTTAATCCCCGTTTCTAAACTACTTAATGAGAAAATCAAAGCACCAGGACAACATTCAATCAATTGGAGATCGAACTGGATAAGTGAAGATCGGCCGAATCGGTCGACCGTTTCGACGAAAACTGGACAGCGACAATGCACCTACTGTATGATGACTGGCCACATTGTTGATACCTGCTATTTCATACATGGCTTCCCTCTATGGCACAAGTTTCATGGGAAGGACGTGAAGCCACGAAACAAACGCTTCACAAATACTGTTGCTACTTCTGCACTTAACACAAAAGGAAGGAAGAACGCTCACAGCCAATGAATACGAGCAGATCATGACACTTTTAAACAACAAGACGGGTAATGATAAGTCTTATGTTAACACACCAGGTATCAATTCTTCTACTACTTCTTTGAGTAATTCATGGATTATTGATAGTGGGGCCACTGACCATGTGACGAAAGATGGGATCGTTGGAAATAAATCCATGCCAAAGCACAAAACTGTTCAATTACCGGATGGGGGTCATGCTCTTATTAAATCTATTGGTGCAGTTAACTTGGAAAATAATATGACTGTTGATAATGTGCTTTATGTTCCCAACTTCAAAGTTAATCTATTATCTATCAGTAAACTTACCAAAGGATTAGGTTGCTATGCGATATTTTACCCTGATTTTTGTGTCATGAAGGATTTGACTACGAAGAAGACGATTGGCTTGGGAAGGCAGAGTAACGGCCTATATTACCTTTCACAAAAACCACAAATACATCATACTACCAATGGGTTAACCAACCTATGGCATAGACGCCTTGGGCACCCTTCTGCCTCACCTCTTCAATTCCTAGCACAAAGTATTTCGGATATTAGTTTTGATTCCCACGATATTTGTGATGTTTGTCATTTGGTTAAACAATCTAGACTATCCTTTAAGGTTAGTCAAATTTCTAGTAATAAACCATTTGATCTGATTCATTGTGATATTTGGGGACCTCATAAAATTTATTCTTATTCTGGTGCTAGATATTTTCTTACAATTGTTGATGACTTTTCTTGTTATACTTGGGTACACTTCATGCGTCACAAGTCTGAAACTCAAAGCATAATTAAGAATTTCTTTGCTTGGGTTAAAACACAACACAATCTGACTATAAAAGCTCTACGATCTGATAATGGCCAAGAGTTTTTATCCTTGCACGCATTTTTAGATCAAAATGGCACTAATTTCCATAGGTCATGTCCATATACCCCTCAACAAAATGGAGTGGTAGAGAGAAAACACCGTCACCTCCTTAATGTAGCCTGTGCCATCAGATTTCAAGCTAACATTCCATTAAAATTTTGGGGGGAACATATCAAAACGACTTGTTATCTTATCAACCGTATACCTTCTCCATTGCTTTCACACAAATCACCATATGAAAGATTACACAAGAAATTACCACCTTATTCCCATTTGCGTGTCTATGGTTGCCTATGTTTTGCCACCAACCTTAAGCCCAGCCATAAATTTGACACACGAGCCAGACGGTGTGTGTTTCTTGGATACTCCTCAGGACAAAAAGGATACACCTTATATGACCTTACCGACAGAAAATTAATAATATCCCGAGACGTCGTATTCCATGAAACCATATTTCCATACGCCTCCCAACAAAATGATGAAACCAACTCCATCCCATTACCACAATCTATGCCTCTGGATGTTGACGTGCCTCATTTACCTGACCCTGAGGACCAACATATAGCAGAAACAGATTCCTTACCTGAGAGTCCCACACACTGTTCAAACGGTCGACCTACCGGTCGACCGTTTCCCTCATCCGTTTGAACAAAAATTTCACCCGGTCAACCGTCTGATCAGCCGGTTCCCTCATCCGTTTCAACAGAGAGTTCACCCGGTCGACCGTCTGGTCAATCGTTTCCCTCATCCGTTTCTACAGAGAGCTCAGACGGTCGACCGTCTACACATATCGGTCAACCGGTTGAGCAGTTTTCTTCACCTTCACCTAACAGACAGCCACACCAACCTCCTGTCATACCCAATGACCAACTTCGACGATCCACAAGATCAATTCAAACCCCAATTTACCTGAAAGATTACTATATCAATCATGCTCTGCCTACTCAAACTAGGTCTCTTCCGGTCAGGTCCAGCACTCGACATCCTATATCAAGGTATGTATCATATAGCAATCTTTCTTCTGTTCATCGTGCCCTTACATACAATATTTCTCATATTGTTGAGCCAGCAACATTTGAGGCAGCATGTCAGGATCCCAAGTGGGTAGCTGCTACGAATGATGAAATCCGTGCCTTGGAAGAAAACAACACTTGGTCTCTTGTCCCACTTCCCCCGGGTTCTCGTCCTATTGGTTGTAAGTGGGTGTTCAAGGTAAAATTTAATTTTGACGGTACTGTTGAGCGTTACAAAGCACGGCTGGTGGCAAAGGGGTTTACACAACGAGAAGGGATTGATTATAATGAAACTTTCGCTCCAGTTGCAAAGTTAACAACAGTCAGATGCTTACTCGCTGTCGCCTCTATTCGCAACTGGACGCTTCATCAGATGGATGTCCACAATGTCTTTCTTCATGGTACCCTTGATGAAGAAGTCTATATGACTCCTCCCCCTGGATTTCGTCGACAGGAGGAGACACCAGTTGTATGTCGACTTCATAAATCTCTATATGGATTGAAACAGGCATCTCGTTCTTGGTTTCAAAAATTTGTATCTGCTATTATTCAGTTTGGGTTCAAACAGTCACATGCAGATTATTCACTCTTTACCAAGGTCAGTGGTGATTCATTTACAGCTGTTCTATTATATGTGGATGATATGATTGTCACAGGAAACGATAAAGAAGCGATTTCTTCCACGAAGACGTTTCTTGCATCTCAATTCAAGTTGAAGGACCTTGGCACACTAAAATACTTTCTTGGAGTAGAAATTGCTCGCTCGAGATCAGGGATCTCGATAAATCAAAGAAAGTATACTCTTGACATTCTTCAAGAGGCCGGATTACTTGGAGCAAAACCTGCAGCATTTCCCATGGAGCAGTCATCAAAATTTAATTCGACAGATGGACAATTGTTGAAAGATCCTACATATTATCGACGGTTGGTAGGGAAGCTCATTTATCTCACCATCACTAGACCGGAAATCTCATATTCGGTCAATACACTCAGTCAGTTCATGCAGGCACCTAGACAACCCCACCTTGATGCAGTTCACCGATTGCTCCGATACTTGAAAGGAGCACCGGGCCGAGGATTATATTTCCCATCAAATGGAAAATTGCAGCTAGCGGGATTTTGTGATGCAGATTGGGCTGGAGATATTACTACACGACGGTCAGTTACGGGATATTGTGTATTTTTGGGAAATGCACTTATATCATGGAGAAGTAAGAAGCAAACAACTGTGTCTAAATCTTCAGCAGAAGCAGAATATAGGGCAATGGCTTCCATTACTTGTGAGCTCACATGGTTGAGGCAGTTGCAGACAGATTTATGTGAGGATCACCCACAAGCAGCAACTTTATATTGTGACAATCAAGCAGCAATACATATTGCAGCTAATCCAGTTTATCATGAGAGGACAAAGCACATTGAAATAGATTGTCATATTGTTCGTGAACGAATCATCAAGGGAGAGATCAAGACTGCCTATGTTCCAAGCAGCAATCAGATTGCAGATTTATTTACTAAAGCACTAGGCAAGGAGGCATTTCACAGTTTCACTCGCAAGTTGGGCACTTTTGACATACATGCTCCAACTTGAGGGGGAGTATTAAAACAAATATATTTACTTACCATATTTCATATATTTACCTTATTAGTAGAATTGTATATAGGAAAATATATGTATGCAATATTCCTATTTTAGGTAGGATCTTTTCCTTATTAGTATATATATGCATTGTATTCTTATTCAATGATTCATTCAATTGAATCAAAACAGAGAATTATATTTCTCCACACATATTCACTTTTATATTTTTTACAAGAGCCTCGAAGTAAAAGTTGCATAGAAGTGGTTGTAAAGGGTGGCACACAAAGATACAGCAAAACTAATAAAATACTAGTTGAAGTTAGCTTATAATTAGCTTAAAATCACACGATCTTGAGAATTTTTAATTTTTGGGGAAAATTTTGAAGAAGTAAAATTTCTTCAAATATTTAAGTGTTTAACCTCATTAAGGCATAAGTATTTTTTCTTTTAGTTTCTTATGCAATTTACGTGTATGATGCACACTAGTTAAAACAACGAAGAATTGTTTATTAATAGATGATATAAACATATTGTTTATTTAAATTATATTTTTAACACATTTCTTTTATGTAAGTCGTATTTATTTTTCGATCAAAAGTTTAACACGTGAACAGGTTTTATAAATAGGGTGACAGTGAAGAAGGGCAGATGCAGCCCATAGACGGTGGCTCAAGCCCACCCTGCCCCCGAAAAGAAAAATGAGAAAAATTTGCAGCATAATCCAAAAAAATGTGAATTGTGAATTTGAGATTTGTATTTTTTTTTTTTTTTTGTGAAATGGGTATTTGATATTCTATGTTAAATTTATATATTTTAGCTTTTAGTATTATATAGTGTTAATCATTGACATGTCTGATCTTTTGAGGAATCACGACTTGCAACTTTTATAGTGTTTTATTGCACGTTTTTGATACTTTTTGTTGTCTTTTTAAGTTAATTTATTGTGTTAAATATGTATATTGAAAGATAATGCTCACTATGTCCTATTTTTGTCTTATTGCTTTTTTTGTATTGTCGAAGTCGTCTTTATTTTATTTTATTTTATTTTCGATCCCCCAACTGATTCATCTTGGATCTGTGTTTGGCATCGAGACTTATACCCATTACATTTGTTTGTTATGAATTGACAAATATATTTATTTAGTATATTTTATGGCAAATATATCATAAACCAATTTATCTCTGGCTTTTGTTTAGTTAAGCTACAACATATGACAATTCATTTTGCAGAGGAAGCTGGAAGAGAAAAGAGCAAAAGCCCTTGAAAAAATGCAGAATGATGTAGCAAAAGCACGCAGAAAAGCAGAGGAAAAAAGAGCATCGGCTGAGGCTAAAAGAGGAACAAAATTGGCTAGGGTTCTTGAAATTGCCAACTTGATGAGGGCCGTCCGACGACCTCCGGTTAAGCATTCCTTCTTCTAAGCTCTCTCTATATACAAGAGTTTAGAATTTTGTTTCGTATTATCTAAAATTGTGCATCAAACATGCATTAATACGACTACCCTTGTATAGAGTGTGGCATTGAATACATAAAATACAGGGCTATGAAATGTCACAAAGGGTATAATTTTGGCTGTAGTAATTAATCTTGACCAACAATGGTGGGGTTCCAAAGGTTTTATGGCTGGAATTGTTGATTGTCAACTAATTTTCTTGTACATATTTAGATATTATACGTTTAATGGGATCAAAGCCTTTTTATTAGGTAGTCAAGGATCATGAAAACTAACCATGTGTCGTTGAATTCATTATCATTAAAAGTCACATGTTGTGCTAATTGTCATTTCTTATATAACCATATTATATCTTTCAACCAATTTGCCCAATTGTTAAACATCCTTTGCCTCCTATATATTACCATCTTTCAATCCTATAGCAATTTTCCAAGCCTTTCAAGCTTTTATTCTGAAGATCCGACAAGCATTAAATTCCTTTTGGCTTCTTCCGTCACTCTATTCACTTGATTCGATTATGGTTAAAACTTGAAACCTTCAAGTTTTATAAAAAATTACCCCTAGTGAAACTTTGAAGAGAAAATGATTTGTTCCAGCAGGCTTAATTCTCATTCATTCAGCATATGTATATATATACAGATTACATGAATAATTTCTATATCAACTACCAATGATTAAATGACATATATATAACAAGAATCCAGCTACACCCCAAATACAAGGAATCATGTCTACTGCTAACTGAATTTGTTGTAAATGCTGAATACACCAGAATCTTATTTCCAGCTGTACAGCACTATACGGCAATGTTCCACCTGTGCTGCAATGGTGAGGCTGAGTGCTAGTTGATCTTAGCTCAATTCTTAACACCTTCCCTCAAGTTGGATGGTACTTTGGTTACTCCAAGCTCGTCCTTTAGAAATAGAAATCTGGAGTGTGACAAAGATTTAGTTAACAAATCGGTTGTTTGATCTGAAGATGGTACATAGCATATTTCCAGAACTTTATCTCTCACAAAGTGGATATCTAGCTCAATGTGTTTCATACGAGTATGATAGACTGGATTTGCAGCAAGTGCACTTGCACTTAGATTATCACACCACAAAACTGGTGTAGATTATTGCTGAATGTTCAATTCTTGAAATAGTGACTAAAGCCAAGAGTTTTCTGCAGTAGCTTGAGCTAAAGCTCTGTATTCAGATTCTGTGCTCGACCTGGCAACCACATGTTGTTTCTTAGAAGACCTAGCTACTAAGCTATCCCCTACATAAATGCAATATCCAGCGGTAGACCTCCTGTCATCTGGGCATGATGCCCAATCTGCATCAGCATAACCATTTATATTTAATCTGTCACTTCTTTAAATCCATAAACCTTGATCAACTGTCCCCTTTAAGTACGTTAAGATTCTTTTCAAGGCTTTCCAATGATCATCTGTAGGTGCTTGCAAAAATTGGCTCATTTTGTTGACAGCAAATGTAATGTCTGGTCTTGTGTGTGAAAGATATTGAAGTCCTCCTACAGCACTTCTATACAATGATGCATCTTTCATTGTTTCACCTTCATTCTTTGATAACATCTTCCCAACTGCCATAGGAGTAGCACAAGGTTTTAAATGCTGATATTTAAACAGATCTGCAGTATACTTAGTTTTTGTGAGATGAAGATCAGTGCTATGTCTGTGAACTTCAATGCCTAGAAATTTATGGAGCAATCCCATATCCTTCAAAGAAAAGTTTGTGTTTAACTGATTAATAAGGCACTGCAGAATTGTATTATCATTTCTTGTGATTACTATATCATCTACATATATCAAAATAAAGATGATATGGTGATCACTCTTGAAGTAAAATAGAGAGTTATCTGCCTTTGACTGCCTGAACTTCTAATCAAGTAATGTAGTTCTCAACTTTTCATACCAAGCGCTTGGAGCTTGTTTTAAATCATACAAAGCCTTTTCTAGTTTACATATATGATTTGGTTTTGTTTGATCAACAAAACCTTCAGGCTGACTCATATACACATCTTCTTCAAGTTTGCCATTCAAGAAGGCATTGGTGATGTCAATCTGTCTGATCTGCCAATTTTTTGATACTGCAAAAGTAAGTATCACTCTCAGTGTTGAGGCCTTGATAACAGGACTGAAGGTTTCATAAAAATCAACTCCAGGGGTTTGAAGAAATCTCTTTGCCACCAATCTTGCCTTAAACCTTTGTACCTTTCATTTTGAATTATACTTGACTCTGTAAACCCATTTGTTACCAATTACTTTGTAGGCTGGAGATGAATGAATCAATTTCCAAGTCTTATTTCTAATTAATGCTTCAAATTCATCTTCTATTGCTTCTTTCCAATTCTTATTTGTCAAAGCTTATGAGACACTTTCTGGTTTAGCTTCAGTCTGAATCTTACTGGGATTATATTGCACAGCTTGACCTGTATAAGTTTTTGGTTTAAACACACCAGCTTTACTTCTGGTTATCATATGATGTTCAACAATATAATTTTCCCTTTGCTGCTTAATTTGATCACAAGGTGGTAAGACAATTTCATTCTCTATACTTTGTCGTGCTTCAGTATTCAGTGGTATTTTTCTCATGTCCATATGTTGATCAGAAGATACTAAATCATCATCTCCAAGATTATTCAAGCTCAAGTGATCTGAGTTCTGAGGTAAGTCTCTGCTGATTGAGTTGCATTAGGACAGACTGTATTAGTTGGACTTGGTTGTATGAAGTATGGCAGTTGACATATAATAGTTTCTGAATTTTGAGTGTTTGATTGTTTGTTTAAGAACTCATACTGAAAAGGAAATTCTAGTTCATTGAAGACTACATGTCTAGAAATGTATATTTTTCCAGAAGGACTAAGACATTTGAATCCTTTGTGTGAGTCCCCAGTGCCTAACAAAACACATTTCAAGGAATGAAAACTGAACTTATGCTTTTGATACGGTCTGATACAAAGATAGTATGCACACCCAAAGGTTTTGATGGATTTGTAGTCAACATTTCTTTTGTACAGAGTTCGAAAAGGAGATTTTAGTTTCAGTGTAGGAGTGGGCATGATATTAATAGGATAGGTTGCAGTCTGAAAGGATTCCCACTAGAAATTTAAGGGCATTTTAGCTTGAGCCAACAGAGTTAATCATACTTCAGTTACATGTCTATGCTTTCTTTCAGCTCTCCCATTTTGTGATGAGGTATAGGGACATGAATGTCTGAGTTCTATCCCAGATTGCCTAGCCAAGCTGACAAAGGTTCTAAACTCACCTCCCCAATCTGATTGCAGAACCTTTATTTTTCTTTCAAACTTATTTTCTACCAGATTTTTGAATTGAGTAAAAACACTTATGGCTTCAGATTTTTTTTTCATTGGATATATCCATGTGAACCTACTGTAGTCATCAACAAACAGAATGTAGTACTTGAAACCAGAGTTGGATAGAATAGGTGCTCGTCCCCAAACATCTGTGTGAATCAGATCAAGATGGGCATATGCATGTGAAGTTGATGATTTAAAAGGAAGTGAATGTGATTTTCCATATTGACATGCTTCACAAAAAAGATGATTTTTCATTACACAACTTCAAGACTTGAGACATTACAAGATTTGAAGGATGTCCAAGTCTTCTGTGCCAAATGTCTAAATTAGATTCTAAGGACTTTACATGATTTGAAGACTCATCACAATTTGAACTGACATTAAGAGCACATCTGCTGCTGTTATTTGGATAGGCTAATTTTTCATCTGAGGATTTGAAGACTTGAGTTGGGAATTTCAGCTCATACAGTCCTTCCTTAAGCTTTCCTTCCAGCAGGACTTCCTTCGTTTGTTTGTCCTTAACAAGACAACAATTAGGATGAAATTCCATGAACACATTATTGTCTGATGTTAGTTGAGATACACTTATCAAATTCTTTTTGATTTTAGGCACATGCATTAAGTCATTTAGCACAAGAGACTTATCATTTAAGGCAGACATGTAAGCATTACCAATATGAGCAATATGCAAAGGAAATCCATTTCCAACAATTAATTTTTCTTTACCTCCATACTCATTTGCAGCATTAAGTTTTCTCTATCAGTAGTAACATGATTGCTAGCTCCAGTATCAGCAAACCAAGCTGGATCAGCAACAGAGTTAGGTGAAGCAATAAAAGCAGTTGGAGTTGAAGTGTTGCTGTTCTGCTGATTGGGTCTGCTTCCCATATATCTTTCATCATATTTGTTGAACTACTAATTGGCAAAATGGATGGTTAGTCCACAGATTTGACAAGGTCCCTTTTCTTCATTGAATCTACCTCCTCTACCTCTGATTTTACCATGGCCTCTATAATTTGAAGATCTGCCATAATTTGCAGTTCTACCATAATTTGCAGTTCTACCAGCTCTATTATTACCCAAACTTGGTCTTTGAACATAGTTTGCAGAGGCATGTGTGAGATTTATACTACTCAAGTTGTTCCTAACAACACTTAAATGTTCAAGTCTGCTTTCATAAGTCATTAGCACAGATTGTAACTCATACCATGATATTGAATCTCTGCTGTTAATCTGAACAACTATAGGCGTGTATTCCTCATCTAGTCCAGCCAAGACTTGAGTTACAAGATCAGATGGAGTTATAGTTTTACCTGCTATCTCCAAATTGTCAGCCAGCTGTTTGACTGTGTTTAGATATTGATCAATGGTCATTGATCCTTTCCTGGTCCTCAGAAGTTCTCCAGTAAGAAAAGTGATTCTGGATTTATTGAGGATCCCATAGCTTTCCTTCACAGCATTCCAAAGTTTATGAGAGTTTGAGCATCCCATGACTCTCATAGCTATTTCTGGAGTCATTGAAGAATAAATCCAACACATTAGTAGTTGATCAATTGACATCCATTTGTTGTATTCAGGATTTGGAGTCATTTCAACATTTGTTCATTCTCTGGTGGTGGTTTGTGTACCAAGAAATTCTGATGGACACTCCTTTGTCCCAAGTATGAAACCTTCAAGATTGTGCCCTCTGATGATCGACAGAATCATGTTCTGCCAAAAAAGGAAATTGTTCTTGTCTAGTTTTACTGAGGGTGTTTGAGTTAGATTCATGCCAAATGGTGAAAGTTGATTACCTCCGAACAATGGAGGTATCAAGGAGCTTGAATCTGATTGAGGGTTTGGTGTATTGTTGGTGGAATCGGCATTGGCCATTGTGGCTCTGATACCAAGTGAAACTTTGAAGAGAAAATGATTTGTTCCAGCAAGCTTAATTCTCATTCATTCAGCATATGTATATATATACAGATTACAAGAATAATTTCTATGTCAACTACCAATGATTAAATGACACATATATAATAAGAATCCAGTTACAAGGAATCATGTCTGCTGATTAAATGACACATATATATACAAGGAATCATGTCTGCTGCTAATTGAATTTGTTGTAAATGCTGAATACACCAGAATCTTATTTCCAGCTGTACAACAATGTTCTACCTGTGCTGTAATGGTGAGGCTGAGTGCTAGCTGATCTTATCTCCATTCTTAACACCCCTTGACATTTCAGTTTGGGTAAGCTTTCGCTTTATCTTTTTTTTTTTTAAATCTGCAATTTTTTTGTTTGGCAAGTGCCAGTAGACAACCTTTGAGACTGGAGCGTTGAATTATGTTGTCGTACAAGAGGATTGCAAACTACGGGATAATAGCAGTCATTGAAATGAGGGCAATCGGTGTTTAAACGGACAAGGAAGTTGCCAAGGATACAAACATCAAGGCATAAACGAGACTGGGTAATTTGAAATATGAAAATATGAATGGTGAATATGGGAATAACTATCCGTTTGATTTTGCTAAAAAAATTAAATTTTTGTATATTTTGATACAAGTTAATGAAATGCGTGATTCAAAGTTGATAAAAATTATAGGTTTCATAAAATGTGTGATCAAAATAAATTATTTACTTTGATTTTTTCTTTTTAGCAAAATTTTAAACAAAATCGAACAAAACTTAAATCAGGCTTCAATTCAATTTTTTTTCTTACTAAAAATTGTGTCCAAACTGTGGAGACTCAATCTTTACGAGAAAGAAAAAATTTGTAGAAGGGAGGGGTTGAATTTCTGAAATCAGGAAATGCGGGGACCAAGATATAGAATTCTGACAATTTAGGGGCTCTTCCGCAAAATCCAAAATTTTTGGGAACCATTTGCAACCATCAAAAAATTTAGGGGGTGATTTACAAATACAAAAAATACAGGGACCATTTTGCAGAAATCTAAAAATTTGGGAACTAATTTGTAGAGTCTAGATATCTAGTAGGTGTGGCCAAATTGGACCGGTCTGCGGGTCGGCCTATATAACCCGATCTTTTGGGTTGGGTTGGGCTGGCCCAGGACTAAATAAAACCGGGTTAATACGGCCCGGCCCGGCCCACCGATTTTGATATATATATATATATATATATATATATATATATATATATATATATATATATATATATATATATATATATATATATATAAATGGTAGTAGTAGTAAAAATGAATGTCCCTGTAAAATAGAAAGCGAATGTCAATTAATAGAAATTCAACCATTAGAAGAGGATGAATTAGAAAATGAATTCAATAATTTAGAAGACTCTGATTATAGCGACTCTGATTATAGCCCAATAGAATTTTTAGATAATGAAAAGATTTACTATACCTTAACAAGATATAAAAAGTTTAATTTATAAACTAGAAAAAATGGAAATATTAGGAGAGAATGTTTTAAAATATTGGGAAAAAAGACAAAGTTATGTGTGAACTTAAAATTAAGAACCCTGAATATATAATCAGATGTAAAAATATAGAAGCTGCAAATTTAGATCTAGAAGATTTCAAAATGCATGTAGAAGATTTATTGAAATTAGGAGTAATAAGAAAGTCAGATAGCCCTCACAGATCAACAGCTTTTATAGTTAGAAAACATTCAAAAATAGTTAGAGGTAAAAGTAGAATGGTTTTTAATTATAAAAGATTAAATGATAATACAATTGAAGACGCTTATAAATTACCAGATAAGACAGTCCTTATAAATAGAATTCAAAACTGTAAGATCTTTAGTAAATTTGATTTAAAATCAGGATTTTGGCAAGTTAGAATGCATCCTGATAGTATAGAATGGACATCCTTCACTTGTCCAGAAGGACATTTTGAATGGTTAGTCATGCCTTTCGGATTAAAGAACGCACCAGGAGTTTTCCAAAGAAAGATGGATAGCATATTTAATAAGCATAGTAAGTTTGTAGTAACATATATAGATGATATCCTAGTATTTAGTAAAAATAGGAGAGATCATAGAGGACATTTACAGATTGTTTTTTCAGAATTTATAGCACATAGACTGCTTATAAGTAGGAAGAAAATTGTACTATTTAAAGAATTCATAGACTTTTTAGTAGTAAATATAGGACAAGGGAGTACATCTCTCCAGCCTCATATAGCTCAAAAAGCCCTTGAATTTCCATATAAATTAGAAGATCTTAAGCAGATTCCAAAGTTCTTAGGACTAGTAAATTATGCCAGACCATTTATCGAAGATTTAAGAAAAATTGCAGGACCTTTATACTCTAAGACTTCACCTACAGGACAAAGACATTTTAATCAAGAAGATATAAAACTTGTCCAAATAATTAAATAAAAAATTAGAAGTTTACCAAAGTTAGCAATGCCTTTAGATACAGATTTCTTAATTATAGAGACAGACGGTAGTATTTTAGGATGTGGAGCTATTCTTTTATGCAAACCCAATAAATACGCAGACAAAACTACAGAAAGAATATGTAGGTATAATAGTGATAATTATAAAGAGAAAGGAAATTTGAGTAGTATAGATGCAGAACTATTAGCAATTAATTATGCTTTAGATAGCTTTGAACTGTTTATAGTTTCTAAAAAGAAATTTTAATAAGAACAGATTGTGCTACTATAGTTTCATTCTATAATAAACTCAAATTAGATTCTAAGAAAAGCAGTAGAAGAAGATGGTTAAATTTTGTAGATAGAATTACAAATACTGGAATTAATATAGACTTCGAACATATTAAACGCATAGATAATAAAGCTGCAGACATCTTAAGTAGAATGATTACAGTTAAAGAATTTTGAATATACATAACTGTTTTATGTTGTTTTTCAGATGTCCAGACCTCCGCTTAGACCAGAAATTCCCCCTGGGAATTCATTTGCTTCTACAGCTTTACTTCAGACTTCTAATAGTCAGAACAGACTCTTTTACCAAGATAAGTTAAGATTCGGTAACCAAGAACTTATTTGTTTTCCATCTAGTAACATTTTTTTTAAAGTTTTACCTTACATTTCTCTATCTAAAGAAGAAAAGTGTATTTTAGACAATCTATGGATTTCTTATAATAAGAACCCAAAAGACCAAAAATATTTTCTTGCATGCATGAACGCATTGTCAGAATTCTTTAATCATAACAAAAATAAATTTAAATTTTATGTTGTTATTAAAGGAAGAACTCCAGGTATATTCCATACCTGGGTTGAAGTAGTTGAAAACATTAATAATTTTAAAGACCCACTTTACAAAGGATTTACAAGTTTTCAAGAAGCTTTAGAATGTGCTAGACATCTTATTGGTTTAAATTTCTTTGTTTCTCCATCTCTAAGAAATTTTCAAGATTCACCGTTAGATTTTTCTCTCAGTAGAGACAAAAAGATTTTCTGCACTCAATGTGAGTGTATGCAAAATAATTTTAAGATTATTAATGAATCAAACGAAGCTCTTATTTTAGAAAGAATTTCATTACAAAAGAAGATTGCTTCATTAGAAAAAGAAGTTGTGAATTTAAAGATGATCTACCCAAAAGGTACTACTGAGCCAATAAAGTCAGTAGCTAGTCCGGTTCAAATGGCAGTCGGTAAAGACTTATCAAACCTGTTAATGGCTGTGGACTTGCCTAAAGCCCAACAGACTCAGGGAACTGTTGATTTTCTTACTAACTCAGAAAAGACTCCAATCTGGGATACCCTTGGCCAGCCTAGTGGCAAATTTGATCTTTTAGTTGATTATTCTTCAAGCCCATCTAAAAGCCCAATTAAAGATCCAGAAACCCAAAATAGTAAAGGTAAAGAGGTTTTACAAGATAGCCAAGATCCAGATGATGACGTTATTCCAATTAATATACTTCTTTCTCAAATCCAGAAAATGCAAAAAGATGAAGTTCCCTCTAAAAGAAAAAAGAAAATTGTTAGAAAGAAAAAAAATTAGGGATGTAATTAATGAAACCATTAATGATTATTTAGCAAAGAAGGAACATGATAAAGAAAAAGAGATCAAAGAGGTACACCAAAATCCTGAGAAGTCTCCAAATAACTCAGAAGGAAGTAGTTTCAGAGGAGAAGATGAAAGTTTTGGATGTAATAATTCAGATTCAGGAATGTCTTTTTCCCCTACAGCAGAACACAACTTTGATACATAGAATAGATAGATTTTTTAAAATTCGTGACAGATCTTTGCTGCAAAAAAGAGGTTTGATTGCTGTCAAAATTTTCAGATTTTCTAAAAAGATGCCATGACAAACTGAAGACGACAATTCAGAATTCTGTTGCAAAGAATTCATTTCCAGATGATGCCAAGAAACTTTCAAAATTCGTCATAGGAAGATGCTGACAGACAGATGAAGTTTTAAGGTGCTTTAATTTTCAAGGTTTCAAATTTTTCTGAAGATACCTTGACAAGCAGAAGAAGACAAAAATCTTTTAGAAGTTATAGAATTTGGAAAGACTTTTCAGACAGTTTTTTTCAAAAAGAAGGCGCAAATTTCAAAGATTCCAGACAAGGTACTGTATATCTTTTGAAAAAGATGGACAGTTGGTACGTTTTTTCAAAGATATCAAGTCCTTTGAAGAAATTTTCTTTTCAAGAATTTGGCCAGATATTTCCCGGTGAAACGCATGCCAAAGAAAAGATAGAAAGGTTGCAGACACGTGTAAAAAAGAATCTTTTTTAGATTTAATTTTTGTTTCTGCTCCCTAGAATTTTATTATATAAGGAAGAGTTCCTTGTAAGTAAGAAGCATGGTTTTTTCACAAAAGTTCTCATACAAAAAACTATCTTCTTACAAAACCTCTCCCTGTATAAAAAAAATCTCAATCCAAAGTGTAAAGTCTTGAAATCAGGTATATATTTTGAGTTTGTAATTTAGTTTTTCAATCTTTTAAGGGATTTTCCGAAAGGGAAATCCTTAGTAGTAAATTTCTTTGATGTATTAGTAGATCTCCAAATGTTTTATCTATATTTATTTTTTATGAATTATGAAGTATTTTGTTGAAATGTTTTGTTGATATTTGTTGTATCAATTATTTCATCCTATGCATGTTATAAAAGCATAACTTGATTTTTAGAAGCCATACTGTTTCTAAATTAATCCTGAGTGACCCAAATAAGTAAGGATTGTTGGCCGGAGGGAGCCTGTGATATCCTTTAGATGTTGGAGAAAAGGAATCAATTAATTTAGGAATTTATTAAGGGAGTGCCAGTGATAACTTTAATAAAAGGAATCAAGTTCAAGTTAATATGTCTTAGGTGGTGATATTTATTTTCAGTTTAAAAAAAAAATTGGAGATTTGTTAGAACATTTAAAAGAATTTATGAAAAGGAAAGTAACAAGTAGGATAAAACACAACTTTTGAAAAACAAAAAAATTGTATGAACTCATCAAATATAGGAGAAGCCTCTACTTCAGGAACAAAAGAAATTAAATTATCTTCAAAACTCTTAGAAAGTTTTAATTTTTTGTTAGAAGAAACAAGTAGAGAATTAGAAAGAGTAAGAAAAAGTTTAGGACAAAGATATAAAATATTAGATATAGTTTTTAGAGAATTACCACAACTAGACTCATATTTGTTAGAAGAAGCTATTATCATACAGGATAAAAGATATTAATTTATTAGAAAAAAGAATTGAAGAATTACAAGAAATAGTAATATACGAGTCTTTAGAACCAGATAGTCAATTTTAGAATTTTATTTAAAAATAAAAGAATTAACAGATAATTTAGACTTCTGCATTAAGCAGATTAAGCAAAACTTTGCTAACCCGTAAAACTCTGCTGACCCAACCTTAAGATAGACCCTTCTACGCCAGTGGCTGAGCCTATCTTTTCGCACCCCCTCTCAAATTGGTATCAGAGCCATAGATAATGAAAAGAACTTAGAATTTTTAAATTTAGAAATAAGTACAAATTATATGAGAATAAAGACTGTAGACAATAATATTTTAGGTTGTAATTTAGACACCTCACATAAATTACATAGTTTATTTTCAAAAGATCCAAGTCAAAACCTTATTATAGATTTAATAATTAATTTATCTAGAAATTTAGAACTAGAAAATAAAAGAAATTTTAAATCAATAGAATCGGTTTTAGAACTTCTTAAAATAAGAAATTTAGTAAAAAATATTAAAGAAAGCCTAGATTATATTAAAGATCAAAATTGTGCTATTTTAGATAAAGTTTCAAGAATTCAAAAACCAGACTTCACAGAAATTTTAGATCTTAATAAAACTAGAGAAATAGAAAAGATTGTCATTAAAATAGAAGAATCAATTAAGGAATTAAAAAGTTTAATTCTTAGTTAATGAACAAAAATTCTACAACAGATAAAAACTACAAAGACGCCTTAGAATTTTGTAACTCTTTTCATAAAGAGCCAAAAGGCATTACTAGTTCAGATTCTCCTAAAATCTCAGAATCAATTTTAATTAAATAGAATAATTTAATTATTACATTGTTAATCTCTTTACATAAGAAAATTGATAGTTTAGATAAAACAAAAGTTGCAACATCATCATCTAGCATAGAAAACGATTTAAACACTATTACAGGACAGTTAGGAAATTTAAATCTTCAACCTACAGGTAAAGAAAAAATAACTAGAAAATTACCTAAAGAATTTAAGTTTCCAGGATGAGTTTACAAACTCCTTTTCTAGGAAGATCTAGAACAATTACCGAAGGAACTTCAAGACCAAGTACTTCAGGAATAGACAGATCCATTTTAGACAGACTTTTAAGAAGAAATGAGCAAAATGATCAGAACATAGAAGAGATTCTAGACCCAGATCAAGATTACGTTAGATTCCAGACTCATGGTTTAAGATTATTAAATCCAGAAGTTTTATATAACAGAGGAATTTTCGAATCTAGAACACAATTCTTTAGACATAATAGACAAGTTTCAATCCAATGTATAAGTAGTCAAGTTAGAAAGTTAAATCTAATTTCTGAAGATTCTAAACAAGAAAAATTATAGATTTATGCATTTAGGATTAATAATCATAGGAATTAAACGATTAACAAGAAAGAATTTAGGATGTAAGACTTTAATTACAATTTATGACGAAAGATTTAATAATATAGATAAGAGCCAGATAGCTAGCATGGAAGTAGATATGAATAGTAATCATGGAGTTATTTATTGTAATCCAGACTTCTTAATGACTATAAAAGATTTTTTTGATAAAATAAAAATAGGAATTCAGACTAAAGAATATGAAGATATTGATAGTGGAGAAAATCTTTTAATTCATATAGGATTTTTAGGAAGATGTTCAGTAAGCGCTCAGACTAAATATAAAATTTACATAGATAAAGTAGTAAATTTAATGAGTAGTAAATGCATAAATATGGTTAAACCAAAAGAATTTTCACCAGAACAGCTTGCAGGTTTAGAATGGGACTTAGATAAGTTCTTAGAACAGAAAGAAAAAACAACCATAGCCCCAACAGAAGCCTTAACCTATAGAGACATACATAGAAGAACTAGCCTAAGATTTATAAATTATGATCAAGTTGAAAGACAGTCAGAAGAGAATGAAGAGACAGAATCAGTTAATGAACCTTTTATAGATAACGTTCATATAGAATTAATAAGAGAAAATCTAGACAGAATTATTTTCCCAAAAGAATTAGAAATGGACCTTACTAAAGAAGAACTTCTTAAATTAGAAGATGAAATGTATCTTAGTAAATAGATCAAGGATAATGAATATTTATATTATGATTCAGACCAGAATATAAGATTAGGAACTATTAATGAAGATATTAATGATAATAGTTCAGAGGCTAGCTATGAAAAAGACTTTATGGATACTCAGGCATATAGGACCATAGATGATACCCCGTTTGATAAGACTATTAAACATGAACCTTTTAATTATGGACCAGGATTTCTCCCAAGAGGACCATATAACAAGTATAATGAACCCCCTGAAAATTCAAGATATGAAGCTAAAGGTAGTGAAAGACCCCTTGAAAATAAAATCGAATTCCAGGCAGTATCAAAGGCACAGGTATTAAATATAACTGCACACGACCCCCAGACTTGGACTAATGTCATAGATGTTTGGAAGAACACTATTATAGGACATTATATTAGAAATTTTCAAGACATGGAACCTTTAGATATGTATAGATACTTAAAAAAGTTTTTAGGAGAAAGTACCAAAGCAATGTGGGAAGCATATAAGAAAGAAAAGAAAGAGGAATTTGACCAGTTAATTATTCTAGGAAGTAATCCCTACAACTTTGTTAACAAGATACAAGTTTTAATTACTGGATCAGACCCTAATTCAGGACATATGAATATTCAGAGAAAAGCTATGAGAGACTTAGAACAACTTAGCCTATATAAGTGGACAAAAAGTAAATATGTTAAAAGATTTTTAAATGAATACCATTATTTAGTCTCAATCTCAGGTAATACATTTAACCAAGAAATAGGACAGAAGTTATTTCACAAATTGCCAGGACCTTTAGGACTAGAAATAACAGATTCATGGAATAATTTAGAATCAGTAAAAGAATATCCAGATAAAAAATAGAGTATAGGACATAGAATCCAACATGTAATAAGATACTTAGAAGATAAATGTGTAACATTGCAAATCTAGAAACAACTTAAGAAGACAGACTATAAATTTTGCAAAGACATTTTCACACCTCAGACCTATGGTGCTTCGAAACCTATAAAGAAAAAATATAGGAAAGATAGAAAAAGTAAAAGAAAACCTATGAAGAAAGGATTTTTTCTTAGAAAATCTAATAAGAAAAAACCTTATTTAGATGAAAATAAAAAGAATAAATAGCTATGATAAGAAAAGTACATTGATAGAATGTACTAATGAAGACCTTATTCAATTAGACGAATATATTTCAGATAATGAATCTATTTATAGTATTGTATCTATAGAAGACAATATAGAACTTCAAGAAGATTCAGATTATGAGATCTTAGATGAATTTACAAATTTCAAGATTAACGAAGATTCAGAATCTGAAGAAGAATTAGAATTAGTACAAACTATACCAGAAGATGTAACCATAATTGGCAAAAAAGAACAGGTACAGATAGTACAGCTTGTTTTTTGTGTAATTGGTATCCAGTTAGAAAACTTAGAGCTAAATGTAAAGAGTGTTATAAAGAAGCATGTATTAGGTGTTTAGAAATAAATAGTTTAATTGAAAAAGAAGAAACTAAACCAGATATTACTGTTGAACAGATAGAAATTTCTGAAATAAGAATTCTTAGGAGAAGAATTGAAAATTTAGAAGACATGCAGAAATTATTTATCCAAAGATTAGAAATTTTAGAAGCAAATAATAAAAGTAAGGGAATTATGATAGAAGAACAAATTCCAGAACACCCAGAATTAGTTCAGATAGTTTGTAATTCAGAAAAACTAAAAAGTATTAAGGTAAAATGCCAAATTAGAATAGGAGACTATATAATAAAATGTTTAGGATTAATAGACTTAGGATGTAGTAATTGTATAATTAATAAAAAATTAATTCCAGATAGGTATATAGAAAAATCTAAGAATCCAATAGATGCTCAACAAATGGACGGAGACCATTATACATATACAGAATTACTTAGACCAAATAGTAAAATTAGTTTTGAAACAAACTGTGGTTTAAGTATAGAATACACTTTACCTAGAGACTCTACTTGGGTAAGACCTTTAAATCTTAAAGACACAGACTTTATTTTAGGATTAAGTTTTTTATTAAAAGACAATGGTAGTATCACAATTACTAAAGACTTTATACATTTTCAAAAGCATACATTATTCAGTCCAACCCAGACCATATACTTTCCATCAGAGTGTGCTGAGAAGCATGGTGGTAGTAGTAGTAAAAATATTTGAGGGAGGGGGTGCGAAAAGATAGGCTCAGCCACTGGCGTAGAAGGGTCTATCTTAAGGTTGGGTCAGCATAGTTTTGCAGGTTAGCAGAGTTTTGCTTAATCTGCTTAATGCGGAAGTCTAAATTATATGTTAATTCTTTTATTTTTAAATAAAATTCTAAAAATTGACTATCTGGTTCTAAAGACTCGTATATTACTATTTCTTGTAATTCTTCAATTCTTTTTTCTAATAAATTAATATCTTTATCCTGTATGATAATAGCTTCTTCTAACAAAGATGAGTCTAGTTGTGGTAATTCTCTAAAAACTATATCTAATATTTTATATCTTTGTCCTAAACTTTTTCTTACTCTTTCTAATTCTCTACTTGTTTCTTCTAACAAAAAATTAAAACTTTCTAAGAGTTCTGAAGATAATTTAATTTCTTTTGTTCCTGAAGTAGAGGCTTCTCCTATATTTGATGAGTTCATAAAGTTGTGTTTTATCCTACTTGGTACTTTCCTTTTCATAAATTCTTTTAAATGTTCTAACAAATCTCCGATTTTTTTTTAAACTGAAAATAAATATCACCACCTAAGACATGTTAACTTGAACTTGATTCCTTTTATTAAGGTTACCACTGGCACTCCCTTAATAAATTCCTAAATTAATTGATTCCATTTCCCCAACATCTAAAGGATATCACAGGCTCCCTCCGGCCAACAATCCTTACTTATTTGGGTCACTCAGGATTAATTTAGAAACAGTATGGCTTCTAAAAATCAAGTTATGCTTTTATAACATGCATAAGATGAAATGATTGATACAACAAATATCAACAAAACATTTCAACAAAATACTTCATAATTCATAAAAAATAAATATAGATAAAACATTTGGAGAACTGCTAATACATCAAAGAAATTTACTACTAAGTATTTCCCTTTCGGAAAATCCCTTAAAAGATTGAAAAACTAAATTACAAACTCAAAATATATACCTGATTTCAAGACATTACACTTTGGATTGAGAATTTTTTTATACAAGGAGAGATTTTGTAAGAAGATAGTTTTTTTGTATGAAAACTTTTGTGAAAAAACCATGCTTCTTACTTACAAGGAACTCTTCCTTATATAATAAAATTCTATGGAGCAGAAACAAAAATTAAATCTAAAAAAGATTCTTCTTTACACGTGTCTGTAACCTTTCTGTCTTTTCTTTGGCACGCGTTTTACCGAGAAACATCTGGCCAAATTCTTGAAAAGAAAATTTCTTCAAAGGACTTGATATCTTTGAAAAAACGTACCAACTGTCCATCTTTTTCAAAAGATATACAGTACCTTGTCTGGAATCTTTGAAATTTGTGCCTTCTTTTTGAAAAAACTGTCTGAAAAGTCTTTCCAAATTCTGTAACTTCTGAAAGTTTTTTGTCTTCTTCTGTTTGTCAAGGTATCTTCAGAAAAATTTGAAACCATGAAAATTAAAGCATCTTGAAACTTCATCCGTCTGTCAGCATCTTCCTATGACGAATTTTAAAAGTTTCTTGGCATCATCTGGAAATGAATTCTTTGCAATAGAATTCTGAATTGTCGTCTTCAGTTTGTCATGGCATCTTTTTAGAAAATCTGAAAATTTTGACAGCAAACAAACCTCTTTTTTGCAGCAAAGATCTGTCATGAATTTTAAAAAATCTGTCTGTTCTATGTATCAAAGTTGTGTTCTGCTGTAAGGGAAAAAGACATTCTCGAATCTGAATTATTAGATCCAAAACTTTCATCTTCTCCTCTGAAACTACTTCCTTCTGAGTTATTTGGAGACTTCTCAGGATTTTGGTGTACCTCTTTGATCTCTTTTTCTTTATCAAGTTCCTTCTTTGCTAAATAATCATTAATGGTTTCATTAATTACATCCTTAATTTTTTTTTTCTTTCTAACAATTTTCTTTTTTCTTTTAGAGGAAACTTCATCTTTTTGCATTTTCTGGATTTGAGAAAGAAGTATATTAATTGGAATAACGTCATCATCTGGATGTTGGCTATCTTGTAAAATCTCTTTACCTTTACTATTTTGGGTTTCTGGATCTTTAATTGGGCTTTTAGATGGGCTTGAAGAATAATCAACTAAAAGATCAAATTTGCCACTGGGTTGGCCAAGGGTATCCCAAATTGGAGTCTTTTCTGAGTTAGTAAGGAAATCAACAGTTCCCTGAGTCTGTTGGGCTTTAGGCAAGTCCACAGTCATTAATGGGTTTGATAAGTCTTTACCGGCTACCTTTTGAACCGGACTAGCTACTGACTTTACTAGCTCAGTAGTACCTTTTGGGTAGATCATCTTTAAATTCACAACTTCTTTTTCTAATGAAGCAATCTTCTTTTGTAATGAAATTCTTTCTAAAATAAGAGCTTCATTTGATTCATTAATAATCTTAAAATTATTTTGCATACACTCACAGTGAGTGCAGAAAATCTTTTTGTCTCTACTGGGAGAAAAATCTAATGGTGAATCTTGAAAATTTCTTAGAGATGGAGAAACAAAGAAATTTAAACCAATAAGATGTCTAGCACATTCTAAATCTTCTTGAAAACTTGTAAATCCTTTGTAAAGTGGGTCTTTAAAATTATTAATGTTTTCAACTACTTCAACCCAGGTATGGAATATAACTGAAGTTCTTCCTTTAATAACAACATAAAATTTAAATTTATTTTTGTTCTGATTAAAGAATTCTGACAATGCGTTCATGCATGCAAGAAAATATTTTTGGTCTTTTGGGTTTTTATTATAAGAAATCCATAGATTGTCTAAAATACACTTTTCTTCTTTAGATAGAGAAATGTGAGGTAAAACTTTAAAAGAAATGTTACTAGATGGAAAAAAAATAAGTTCTTGGCTACCGAATCTTAACTTATCTTGGTAAAAGAGTCTGTTCTGACTATTAGAAGTCTGAAGTAAAGCTGTATAAGCAAATGAATTCCCAGGGGGAATTCCTGGTCTAAGCGGAGGTCTGGACATCTGAAAAACAACATAAAACAGTTATGTATATTCAAAATTCTTTAACTGCAATCAATCTACTTAAGATGTCTGCAGCTTTATTATCTATGCCTTTAATATGTTCAAAGTCTATATTAATTCCAGTATTTGTAATTCTATCTACAAAATTTAACCATCTTCTTCTACTGCTTTTCTTAGAATCTAATTTGAGTTTATTATAGAATGAAACTATAGCAGCACAATCTGTTCTTATTAAAATTTCTTTCTTAGAAACTATAAACAGTTCAAAGCTATCTAAAGCATAATTAATTGCTAATAGTTCTGCATCTATACTACTCAAATTTCCTTTCTCTTTATAATTACCACTATTATACCTACATATTCTTTTTGTAGTTTTTTCTGCGTATTTATTGGGTTTGCATAAAAGAATAGCTCCCCATCCTAAAATACTACCGTCTGTCTCTATAATTAAGAAATCTGTATCTAAAGGCATTACTAACTTTGGTAAACTTCTAATTTTTTCTTTAATTATTTGGACAAGTTTTATATCTTCTTGATTAAAATGTCTTTGTCTTGTAGGTGAAGTCTTAGAGTATAAAGGTCCTGCAATTTTTCCTAAATCTTTGATAAATGGTCTGGCATAATTTACAAGTCCTAAGAACTTTTGAATCTGCTTAAGATCTTCTAATTTATCTGGAAATTCAAGGGCTTTTTGAGCTATATGAGGCTGGAGGATTCACTCCCTTGTCCTATATTTACTCCTAAAAAGTTTATGAATTCTTTAAATAGTACAATTTTCTTCCTACTTATAATTAGTCCATGTGCTATAAATTCTGAAAAAACAATCTGTAAATGTCCTCTATGATCTCTCCTATTTTTACTAAATACTAGGATATCATCTATATATGTTACTACAAACTTACTATGCTTATTAAATATGCTATCCATCTTTCTTTGGAAAACTCCTGGTGCATTCTTTCATCCGAAAGGCATGACTAACCATTCAAAATGTCTTTCTGGACAAGTGAAGGCTGTCCATTCTATACTATGAGGGTGCATTCTAACTTGCCAAAATCCTGATTTTAAATCAAATTTACTAAAGATCTTACAGTTTTGAATTCTATTTATAAGGACTGTCTTATCTGGTAATTTATAAGCGTCTTCAATTGTATTATCATTTAATCTTTTATAATTAAAAACCATTCTACTTTTACCTCTAACTATTTCTGAAGTTTTTCTAACTATAAAAGCTGCTGATCTGTGAGGGCTTTCTGACTTCCTTATTACTCCTAATTTCAATAAATCTTTTACATGCATTTTGAAATCTTCTAGATCTAAATTTGTAGCTTCTATATTTTTACATCTGATTATATATTCAGGGTTCTTAATTTTAAGTTCACACATAACTCTGTCTTTTTCCCAATATTTTAAAACATTCTCTCCTAATATTTCCATTTTTTCTAGTTTAGAAATTAAACTTTATATATCTTGTTCTGTTACTAAGGTATAGCAAATCTTTTCATTATCTAAAAATTCTATTGGGCTATAATCAGATTCTTCTAAATTATTGAATTCATTTTCTAATTCATCATCTTCTAATGGTTGACTTTCTATTAATTGACGTTCTCTTTCTATTTTACAGGGACATTCATTTTTACTACTACTACCACCACCACGCTTCTTAGCGCACTCTGATGGAATGTATATGGTCTGGGTTGGACTGAATAATGTATGCTTTTGAAAATGTATATAGTCTTCAGTAATTGTGATACTACCATTATCTTTTAATAAAAAACTTAATCCTAAAATAAAGTCTGTGTCTTTAAGATTTAAAGGTCTTACCCAAGTAGAGTCTCTAGGTAAAGTGTATTCTATACTTAAACCACAGTTTGTTTCAAAACTAATTTTACTATTTGGTCTAAGTAATTCTGTATATGTATAATGGTCTCCGTCCATTTGTTGAGCATCTATTGGATTCTTAGATTTTTCTATATACCTATATGGAATTAATTTTTTATTAATTATACAATTACTACATCCCGAGTCTATTAATCCTAAACATTTTATGATATAGTCTCCTATTCTAATTTGGCATTTTTCCTTAATACTTTTTAGTTTTTCTGAATTACAAACTATCTGAACTAATTCTAGGTGTTCTGGAATTTGTTCTTCTATCATAATTCCCTTACCTTTATTATTTCCTTCTAAAATATCTAATCTTTGGATAAATAATTTCTGCATGTCTTCTAAATTTTCAATTCTTCTCCTAAGAATTCTTATTTCAGAAATTTCTATCTGTTCAACAGTAATATCTGGTTTAATTTCTTCTTTTTCAATTAAACTATTTATTTCTAAACACCTAATACATGCTTCTTTATAACACTCTTTACATTTAGCTCTAAGTTTTCTAATTGGATACCAATTACACAAAAAACAAGCTGTACTATCTGTACCTGTTCTTTTTTGCCAATTATGGTTACATTCTTCTGGTATAGTTTGTACTAATTCTAATTCTTCTTCAGATTCTGAATCTTTGTTAATCTTGAAATTTGTAAATTCATCTAAGATCTCATAATCTGAATCTTCTTAAAGTTCTATATTGTCTTCTATAGATACAATACTATAAATAGATTCATTATCTGAAATATATTCGTATAATTGAATAAGGTCTTCATTAGTACATTCTATCAATGTACTTTTCTTACCATAGCTATTTGTTCTTTTTGGACATGTTCTTGCTAAATGTTCGTTACTATTGCAAACAAAACAACTAAGTTTATTTTTATAAGTTCTATCTGGCTTAAATTTTCTAACATGTTTATTTTCATCTAAATAAGGTTTTCTCTTATTAGATTTTCTAAGAACAAATCTTTTCTTCATAGGTTTTCTTTTACTTTTTCTATCTTTCCTATATTTTTTCTTTATAGGTTTCGAAGCACCATACGTCTGAGGTGTGAAAATGTCTTTGCAAAATTTATAGTCTGTCTTTTTAAGTTGTTTCTGGATTTGCAATGTTACATATTTATCTTCTAAGCATCTTATTACATGTTGGATTCTATGTCCTATACTCTATTTTTTATCTGGATATTCTTTTACTGATTCTAAATTATTCCATGAATCTGTTATTTCTAGTCCTAAAGGTCCTGGCAATTTGTGAAATAACTTCTGTCCTATTTCTTGGTTAAATGTATTACCTGAGATTGAGACTAAATAATGGTATTCATTTAAAAATCTTTTAACATATTTACTTTTTGTCCACTTATATAAGCTAAGTTGTTCTAAGTCTCTCATAGCTTTTCTCTGAATATTCATATGTCCTGAATTAGGGTCTGATCCAGTAATTAAAACTTGTATCTTGTTAACAAAGTTGTAGGGATTACTTCCTAGAATAATTAACTGGTCAAATTCCTCTTTCTTTTCTTTTTTATATGCTTTCCACATTGCTTTTTTTTTTTTTAATCAACACACCATCACAGCCCCAATGTGATTTTTAGGCCTCCATCAGGAAAGGACGGGGGGGTTAAGGAAGCCCCAACCATATATAAAAAGCTCATAATAGCACAAGGGAGGGGGGCATAAAACCTGACCTCCAAGCACACTCGAATGAAAGAGTAAATGCAAAACAGAAATCAATAAATAAGGAGGTACTACCTCCCATACAAATGTCTAAAAAGAAACTATAAGCCTCTAACAGTAGGAAGTCCAAATCTGTCAATCTGGACTAGACTACGATGTCGTCGTGGAAGATCCTGAGAGCTGTACTCATAATAGTAGCGTCGATCCCAGCCCTCTGATGCAAGAAGATCAGCAACCTGGTTGTCCTCTCGGAAGATGTGGGTGATAGTATCCCTGTCCAGTGCTAGTAGATGCATGATGTGCCGTAGAGTAGCCTGAATATGCCAAGGTCCTCCTCCCTTGGTGATGCAGTAGATCGCTAATGTAGAGTCTGACTCCACCCATAGAACTGATAACCCAAGCCTCTGAGCCAGAATGATCTCGTCTAGTATAGCTCGTAGCTCCGCCTCGAGAATGGTGCAGTCGCCATAGAAAGAGAAGAATGCCCAAATGCACTGTCCTGACGAATCTCTGATAATCCCTCCGCCACTAGCAACCCCGTCCTTGACGCATCCATCAGTGTTGATCTTGTAGGATCCCACTGGTGGAGTACGACAGAAAACTAAAGTGGGAGGAGGAGGAGGAGGAGGAGGGGAGGGGGTGGTAATAATGACACCAAAAAGCGGAGCGATGTCCATGTCTCCACGCCAATGGATGTGCCGAAATAAGCAGCCTGTATGCAGAAGTGAGATGGTGTGGTAAACTCTCCAAATGATCCTCCTCGACTCCATAGCTATATCTCTGTGCTTCGCATCATTCCTCGCATTCCATAGAAACCATAATATCAATAGAGGAATGATCGTGCGTATATGTCCCGTGCTGACAAACTGACCTGAGAATCTCCAAGTCTGGAAGCGATACTGGAATCCCTCGAGCGGCCTGAGGGTGATATGAAAGATGTCTGCAAAGTGTCTCCAAACAGTATCTGCTGTCGGACTATCAATGAATAAGTGCTGAATAGTCTCTATAGCCGAACAGCACTGGCACCTCGACGCCATATGACTCCCTATCCGTCTCTGGATCACCACATCCACTGGTATAAGCCCCTGCCACAATCTCCAACAGAAAAAGAAAACCGTGGTCAGAATAATCAAACTCCATATCATACAATATACAGCCTGAATAGTGCTCCCTGTACGAACAAGCTGCCATGCAGACTTGGTAACAAATCTGCCATTCGAAGTATCAGTCCATACAATCTGATCATCCACATGTGGGGTGATAGGGATGCTCCCTATCTGCTCATCCATGGTAAGTGGAACGATCTGAATGAGTCTATCATTATTCCATCCAATATCATCAAAGAAATCGTGCACCTGGATGGAAGAATGTGATAGCTGCGGGAACTGATCAGCCAAAGTAGTATCGCCCATCCAGCAATCATGCCAAAAAAATATGTGATCCCACCCTAGCTTCCATGCAATGTAGGACTCGGCCTGTGGTCCTATAAGCTTCAGCCGTCTCCAAACAGGTGAAGCATAATAAGGAACAGTAACCAGTATCGGATGTGTGCCCTGACAGTACTTACCCCGTAAAAACTGAGCCCAAAGAGATCTCTGAGATCTGAATAGCCACCATAGCTTCAGCGAGAAAGTGTCAACAAGGTCCTGTAACCGCCTAAATCCCAGTCCTCCCTTCTCAGTCGAGAAACATAAGTCCTTCCATCTCTTCCAATGAAGACGATGGGTATGATCTTTGGAGTCCCAGAGGAATCTAGCAAAGATGCTCTCTAGTTTCTTCAAGACAGCCTTGGGAGGATTCAAAATCTGAAGAAGGTAGAGAGGAAGAGAAGACAGATCAGACCGAATCAGAGTAATCTATCCTCCAGGTGAAAGTAATCTCGAAGCCCAGCCAGATATCCTGCTTCGTACTTTCTGAATGAGATCATCGTATAGGAATATCTTACGATGCCCTTTGAACAGGGGCACTCCAAGATAAGTGAAAGGCTGCTGCTGGTGACGAAAGCCTGTCAAATGCTCAAGCCTGTGTATCTGCTGAATAGTAACCCGTCTGGGTAAAAAATCCCGCTCTTATCTCTATTCACTAACTGGCCCGAAGCTCGCTCATAGTGCTCGATACAATGTAGGACCCGTCTAATAGACTGCTTCTGACCGTTAGCGAAAATGATCATATCATCTGCAAAACATAGATGTGAGATAAGAGCATCCCCTCCATGTCTGTAAGCCATCGAAGCTATCTGCTGATACTGCCGAGTAAGGATGCGCGAAAAATAGTCAGCCGCTAGAATAAATAACGATGGAGATATGGGATCACCCTGTCGAAGTCCCCTGGATGAGGAGAAAAAACCACATGGTCTACCATTGAGCAGGACTGAAAAGTGACACTCTGAGATGCACCTCCGTATCCGATCTATCCATATAGCATCAAATCCAAAGCCCTCTAAAACAGAGATCAAGAAATCCCAATCCAGGCGGTCATAGGCCTTAGCCATATCTAGCTTGAGGATAGCATTACCTCCTCGCACCTTCGTATCCAGTGTGTGTAGAAGCTCCTGTGCAAGGAGGATGTTATCCCCAATGAGTCGTCCTGGGATGAATCCGCTCTGAGGTGCTGAAATAATCTGAGGAAGTATGTTACTCAGTCGCGAATTCAGCAGCTTTGTAACCAACTTATTAAAAACTGTACATAAGCTGATAGGACGAAACTCAGACCACTGACATGCATTATCCCGCTTAGGGATCAATACTATAGAGGTAGCTGAAAAACCTCTCGGAAAATGCCCCCCTGCGAAGAAGTCCAGTACTGCCTGAAAACCATCATCTGAGATAATATCCCAACACTCTTGAAAAAAGTGTGAAGAAAATCCATCTGGCCCCGCTACACTGTCAGGATCAATACTGAAGATAGCCTCCCGAACCTCAGCCAAAGTCAGTATCCGATTGAGCTGCAAATTATCCTCATCGGACACCAGTCTAGGAATAATATCGGGTCGAATAGGATCGACAGGCTGAGGAGCAGCTGACAAAAGTTCCTGAAAAAATGACACAGCTGAAGGCTGAATAGCCTCCTGAGAGTCAAACACTTCCCCCGTCTCGGAAGTAATAGACCTAATCCGAGATCGGATCCTACGCCCCTGCACCATAGAATGAAAATACCGGGTGTTGTGGTCTCCCTCACAAACCCAACGAGCCCCTGCCTTTTGTTTCCAAAAAGCCTCCTCAACAGATAAAGTCTGGTTCAGGCCTGCCTGAGCCTGGTGTAACGTATCACGGTGGGCTGGAGTAGGATCACTATCATAGACGGACTCTGCCTCGTCCACCCTACACTCTGCATCCCTGACTCGCTGGAAGATGTCACCAAACACATGTCGATTCCACCAACGAAGGCCCTGTTTTAGCCTAAAAATCTTCTCCCAAAGAGCAGTCATTCCCGTATGATGAGTCGGGAAAGACCACTTTTGGGATACGAAGCTCAAGAAGTCATGATGTCTAGACCAAACGTTGAGGAATCGAAACGGACGAGGTCTTAAATCGTCATCAGAAGACCACTGAATCAAGAGCGGAGAGTGATCTAAAGTACTTCGGTTTAGATGCTGAACCGAGAAGCGAGAGCAAGAAGAACCAACTGCTGAGTTAATCAACACTCTGTCCAACCGTTTCCACACTCTCCCATTAGTCCACGTATACTGACTACCACTGTAACCTGCATCAGTCAAGCCACAATCCATCATCATATCTGCAAAATTAGATGTACCTCTGTCTCGAGTGTTATGACCAGTACGCTCACCATTGTGAGCAATCACATTAAAGTCTCCTCCAACCATCCACGGCCCATCCGCTACAAGAGAAATTTGGTGGAGTCCCATCCATAAATCCCTGCGCCCCACCGGTGAACAAGAAGCGTAAACTGGGGTAATATACATCGGCCTGGACAGTTTGGGATCCTCAACTCTAATGTGGAGGAATTGGAGATGATCAACACATGAAGCAACTGTAGTCCCCAAATTCCAAAAGCACTAAATTTTACCCGACTCATTCTCAAGGCCCACATCAAATGCGAGAGATCGTCGGATAAAGTCAAAGTTTTTCTTCAAAATGCTTCCTACATTGCTTTGGTACTTTTTCCTAAAAACTTTTTTAAGTATCTATACATATCTAAAGGTTCCATGTCTTGAAAATTTCTAATATAATGTCCTATAATAGTGTTCTTCCAAACATCTATGACATTAGTCCAAGTCTGGGGGTCGTGTGCAGTTATATTTAATACCTGTGCCTTTGATAATGCTTGGAATTCTATTTTATTTTCAAGGGGTCTTTCACTACCTTTAGCTTCATATCTTGAATTTTCAGGGGATTCATTATACTTGTTATATGGTCCTCTTGGGGGAAATCCTGGTCCATAATTAAAAGGTTCATGTTTAATGGTCTTATCAAACGGGGTATATGCCTGAGTATCCATAAAGTCTTTTTCATAGCTAGCCTCTGAATATATATATATTGCTTTTACTCCTTAACACTAGTCACTTATTTTGTGAATAGCCCCAATATATAATCCAAATAATATCAATCTAAAATTATCTAAATCTAAGTCACCAATAAACATTATGTTGACGTCGGAACCTGTAGCGTCCACGTGTCAACAGATCTCCAGTCACTCTTCTACCAACTCGTATGTTACCTGCACACTAGGAAAATCGTTAGGCACCAAGATCTCCAGAGAAAAAAGGGTCCGGCGATCGTTGGCACTCCGACGATCAAATCAACTACCGGTATATGAGTGATACACGGAGGATGAAAATAATGGGGTGTGGGAGGGACAAGCAGGCAGAGATTTGAGCAGAGTTTAAGCATCAAAGAGTGCGTACTAAAAATATGCGTACTAAAGAATGCGTACCTTAGAATAACCAGAACATGATATTTATAAGGGGAGAATCCTAATTGATTTAGGAAAACAATCAATTAGAATTCTGTTGGGATTCTCTTTCCTTATCAGATAAGGTAAGTTCCAATCTCGCCATGATCTTCTGAGATTGCATCCTAATCTCTCTCAATCTCTAAGATTGTGTTGTTGATTTTATTGGATTGGGATATGGTTTCCTTGTGACAATCAAACACAATCTTCCCTGAGATATCCTTTTAGCTGTCCCAAAATATCGGATTATCTGCGAACTATAATAAATACGAAGCCCGGCGAGGCTCTCTGAGTCGTCCATGCGTGTTGAGGCTCTTTATGGGCCTCGCAATACTCTGATTCAAGAATGCTAAGATGTTCGATGGGCCTCTGAGGCCTTCTGAGAATTTACGAGGCCCTTGCTAGGTCTATGTGACCTTTATGAATCTGGAAGGCCCTCGCTAGGCCTATAAGGCCTTAGCGAGGCCTGAAGTAGGCCTAGATGAGACCTTTGTTGGGCCTTTGCTGACGTGGAGGTTTTACCAAAATCGGGTGGTAACAATAGTCCCCTAAGTCCAAGCCTATTATTTATATCAGGCGTAGGACTTTAAGAGGAAGCATTAAATGAGGACGAAGGCTTTTAGAAAGCGAACCTCCAATGGAATCCGTGAGATCACATCTCCAGTCATATTTCTCCATATGAGGTATTTTGAACCCTGCAGAGAATTCTCTAGCCTTCAACTATTTGGAGAATGGGATATCATCGTCGCCTTCAAGGTCGCACAACCATTCTGGTATTTCATCCGCAGTCCTAGAGTCCCTTCTCTTCTCTCAGTGGTCATCGCTGGGCTCGCTACGCCGGCTACTCAACGATTGAGGTCGAGCCACAGACGACTCAGACTCCAACCTGTCGAATACGCTGGCAGAAGCGACTGGCTTCTCCACTCACAAGGCACGAGGTTTTTCTTGGTTCTGGGATTTTGCCCATTGAGGATTGGTGAATCATCTTGAGACCGATGGCTTTCGATAGAGCTGGACCTCAAAGGGCTTCACCAGGCACGGCTACGCTCAGGTCCATGTTGAAGAGATTGATTCTCCAACAGTTCAAACGCCGCCTTCATCCGGTCGTTGTCCAACTTCAGGCATCTCTATCGTTGTCTTCTTCTTTTGCAGTAGGTTACATTCTGAAAGTCTTGACCGCTTTTCTGCCGCAAGTCAGTATGATGGGACTTTACTTTTTCCTCCGTGGAATGTTCGCTTGCCATGCTCTTTCGAGTAGAAAAACACGTTTTTACCACAAGTTGTTGGTCGTGTAATATTTTTTGTTTTCCACAGACGGCGCCAATCTGTTGACGTCGGAGCCTACATCGTCCACGTGTCAACAGATCTCCAGTCACTCCTCTGCCAACTCGTATGTTACCTGCACACTAGGACAATTGTTAGGCGCCAAAATCTCTGGAAAAAACAAGGGTCCGGCGATCGTTGGCACTCCGACGATCAAGTCAACTACCGGTATATGAGTGATACACAGGAGATGGAAATAATGGTGTGTGGGAGGGACAAGCAGGCAGAGATTTGAGCAGAGTTTAGGGTGTGATTCTTAAGCATTAAAGAGTGCGTACTAAAAATATGCGTACTAAAGAATGCGTACATTAGAATAATCAGAACACGATATTTATAGGGGGAGAATCCTAATTGATTCAGGAAAACAATCAATTAGAATTCTGTTGGGATTCTCTTTCCTTATCAGATAAGGTAGGTTCCAATCTCGCTGTGATTTTCTGAGATTGCATCCTAATCTCTCTCAATCTCTAAGATTGTGTTGTTGATTTTATTGGATTGGGATATGGTTTCCTTGTGACAATCAAACACAATCTTCCCTGAGATATTCTTTTAGCTGTCCCAAAATATCGGATTATCTATGAACTATAATAAATACAAAGCCCGGTGAGGCTCTCTGAGTCGGCCATGCGTGTTGAGGCTCTTCATAGGCCTCGCAATACTCTGATTCAGGAATGCTAAGATGTTCGATGGGCCTCCGAGGCCTTCTAAAAATTTACGAGGCCCTTGCTGGGTCTATGTGACCTTTATGAATCCAGAAGGCCATCGCTAGGCCTATAAGGCCTTAGCGAGGCCTGAATTAGGCCTAGATGAGACCTTTGTTGGGCCTTTGCCCACATGGAGGCCTTACCGAAATCGGGTGGTAACAATAGTCCCCTAAGTCCAAGTCTATTATTTATATCAGGCGTAGGACTTTAAGAGGAAGCATTAAATGATGACGAAGGCTTTTAGAAAGAGAACCTCCAATGGAATCCGTGAGATCATATCTCCAGTCATATTTCTCCATAGGAGGCATTTTGAACCCTGCGAAGAATTCTCTAGCCTTCAACTATTTGAAGAATGGGAGATCATCGTCGTCATCAAGGTCGTACAATCGTTCTAGTCTTTCATCCGCAATCCTGGAGTCCCTTCTCTTCTCTCAGTGGTCATCACTGGGCTCGCTACACCAGCTACTCAATGATTGAGGTCGAGCCACAGACGACCTAGACTCCAACCTGTCGAATACGCTGTCAGAAGCGACCGGCTTCTCCACTCACGAAGCACGAGGTTTCTCCTAGTTCTGGGATTTTTCCCATTGAGGATTGGCGAATCATCTTGAGACCGACAGCTTTCAATAGAGCCGGACCTCAAAGGGCTTCACCGGGCACGGCTATGCTCGGGTCCATGTTGAAGAGATTGATTTTCCAATAGTTCAAGCGCCGCCTTTATCCGGTCGTTGTCCAACTTCGGGCGTCTCTATCGTTGTCTTTTTCTCTTGCAGTGGGTTACATTCTGAAAGTCTTGACCGCTTTTCTTCCGCAAGTCAGTATGATGGGACTTTACTTTTTCCTTCGTGGAATGTTCGCTTGCCATGCTCTTTCGGGTAGAAAAACACATTTTTACCACAAGTTGTTGGTCGTGTAATATTTTTCGTTTTCCACAGACGGCGCCAATCTGTTGACGTCAGAACCTGCAGCGTCTACGTGTCAACAGATCTCCAGTCACTCCTCTGCCAACTCGTATGTTACCTACACACTAGGACAATCGTTAGGCACTAAGATCTCCAGAGAAAAAGGGTTCGGCGATCGTTGGCACTCCGACGATCAAGTCAACTGTCGGTATATGAGTGATACACGGGGGATGAAAATAATGGGGTGTGGGAGGGACAAGCAGGCAGAGATTTGAGCAGAGTTTAGGGTGTGATTCTTAAGCATCAAAGAGTGCGTACTAAAAATATGCGTACTAAAGAATGCGTACCTTAGAATAACCAGAACATGATATTTATAAGGGGAGAATCCTAATTGATTCAGGAAAACAATCAATTAGAATTCTGTTGGGATTCTCTTTCCTTATCAGATAAGGTAGGTTCCAATCTCACCGTGATCTTCTAAGATTGCATCCTAATCTCTCTCAATCTCTAAGATTGTGTTGATGATTTTATTGGATTGGATTATGTTTTCCTTGTGACAATCAAACACAATCTTTCCTGAGATATCCTTTTAGCTGTCCCAAAATATCGGATTATCTGCGAACTATAATAAATACGAAGCCTGACGAGGCTCTCTGAGTCGGCCATGCCATGCATGTTGAGGCTCTTCATGGGCCTCGTAATACTCTGATTCAGGAATGCTAAGATGTTCAATGGGCCTCCGAGGCCTTCTGAGAATTTACGAGGCCTTGCTGGGTATATGTGACCTTTATGAATCTGGAAGGCCCTCACTAGGCCTATAAGGCCTTAGCGAGACCTGAATTAGGCCTAGACGAGACCTTTGTTGGGCCTTTGCTGACGTGGAGGCCTTACCAAAATCAGGTGATAACAATAGTCCCCTAAGTCCAAGCCTATTGTTTATATCAGGCGTAGGACTTTAAGAGGAAGCATTAAATGAGGACGAAGGCTTTTAGAAAGCGAACCTCCAATGGAATCCGTGAGATCACATCTCTAGTCATATTTCTCCATAGGAGGCATTTTGAACCTTGTGGAGAATTCTCTAGCCTTCAACTATTTGGAGAATGGGAGATCATCGTCGTCATCAAGGTCGCACAACAATAGTTTATAATTAACAAAAAAATTATTATTTTGAGAGAAAAATGACGTTTATCTATTGACTAATACATAAGAGCCCCAATTTTATAAATTATACTCTTTAAAAATCTCAAAATATATAGTCTAAATTTATCTAAGATTGTATTTGATGTAATGTATGAGATTGTATAAAAAATTTATTTTAAAAAAAAGAAAAAAAAAAGAAAATTAAAACCAAGTTGAGCCAATGGGCTGGACTGAGCTAGCATATTTATGGCCTATACAAAACTGGACTGGGCCAGCCCAGTCCAGTTTCATGTGTAGTCTTGCTCTGACTGGTTGGACTAGCCCAACCCAGCCCATTTGCCAGCTCTAATATCTAGGGACCAATTTGTAGAAAATAGAAACATCTGGGGAAGAATTGCAACAAATAGATAATGCTGGAGTAGAATGGTAGAATATAGGAAATTCAAAGACTGCCCACTCAGTTGGGAATATTTTGGACAAAGGCAATAATAATGTATGAAACTTAGACAAATATATTAAAAGTTTAAAATCTTTTGCAAACTGGGATGATGACAGAGTGAAGTATGGGTTAGTAAATCATTTGAAGTTGGGGTTGGTAAATTATTTCAAGAGCCACCGAATCAAGCTTAGCCTGCAAACTCAACATGCCGTAGAGGATTTAGTTAAAAGTGTCATTGGTGGATCGACTCAAAAGTCACAAAGACAACTTTCAGAGAAATTAGATGCCATCTCGGTCAATTAAGCCAATGAGAGTCACGACAAGTTTAGTGAGGTTTCGATTTTTGGTGCAACTAAGTGGCTTGTAGAATGTAATTTTAGGGCATTTTTGGAGAATGTCGAATCTAAGATTGGTTCTAGAAAGACATTGCACAAAAATTGTGTCCAACATTTAATTGAGAATGACTAAAGCAATTTGGGATTGAATATTGAAGATTATAATAAAAATGTTAGTATAACCGGGACGCTTTTGAATAAATTAGGAAAATCGGAATGAAGCCATGGACTCTTCAAAGGGTGGTTATATTGCCACCATAGTTTTGCTTTGTTCCACCACTTTTAATTGCACTAAAGGACCCCCAATATTTGTTTATTATCGCACTTATCTCTCACATTTTTGTTCATTCTTATCTTCAACCTCCCTATGATTAGCACATCTAGTCCCCGATAATAATTTCTGTCAAAATATTCGGTTAGCATGTATTCATATGAGGGACAAATATTACTTCATCAATCCCACAAAGATAGACTCGTTTTTCTTATTTATCTGTCCTAAATTATAGGCCATTTACTTTATATAGGGTGTATTAAATTTTTCATTTTCCTAATATACCTTTATTTAATTTACACTGTTATCAACTTAATAAACATAACATATTCCAATTATAATGAAAAAACATATAAATTTATTCACACATTTATTAAAGTAGGCAATCAATAAATTCTACCTTGCCTAGAAAACACTGGCTTTCCAATAACAAAGTCAACAATTAATTTCATTATTGTTTCAATGTAATGCAATTCAATTTCATTTGCATTCCAATTGTAATTTAATGAACATTTAAATTTATTAGATTCATGAATGACTAATATTAAATGGGGGTATAATAGGAAAAGTGTGTGAAAAATTTATAATTTCAATTATATTAAATGAGATTTCTTAATCTGTGTGAAAAAAGAAACGAGTTTATCTTTGTGGGACGGAGGGAGTATATCGTACTTTTGTCTCTTTTTTTTGTTTATTTAAAAATATGAGGGACAAATAAGTCTTTTCATACTCTTCTAACGGACTTTTTGGACGAAAACCGTAATCAAGAACAATATGTTCTAACTAATATAAGGTTGATGATAAGAATACAATGAAAAAAGCTTGGGACATAAGTGCGACAATAAATTAAGATTAAGGACCTCTAGTGCAATTTAAAAATAGTGGAACAAAAGAAACTGTGGTGGAAATATAACCATCCCTTTGCGAATTTTGGGTACAATAATGAATTCACAAGATCTCTTCAATTAACGAATCCAAATGAGAACACGAAATATGGACAAATTACGCTTAATGTATGGTGACAAGAAGTATGACTAGGATGAATGAAGTGTAATGTCTTTAACTTTTTCATTGTATTCTCCGCCTTTCTCCAAGATGTTATATATATGTTTCGATGTCATAGCAAAAGGTATATAAATTATTTGTCATGAAATTAATTTTAGTAATCATATATCTTTTTTGTGCATACAATTACTACAATGCAAAATAAAATGGCGAGTTATTAAATGATATATGTCACTACATGTTTACACACACGTCTGAACGCACAACCAAACATGCCTAAATAAAATCCAGAAGCCATGCAAACTCGAATTTCTTCTCATATAGATTATGTTAATGACTGAAGTTATCTTGTATGTTTCGAGTCTATCTTTGTTTGATGAAATTCTAACTTAATAGGATTTATCAAACTCTCTGTTGGATCATTCCATACTTCTAAGAAGACTAGGTTACTAAATAAAATGATGAGTTCCAACTTTAGTTCTAACAGAGGTGAACCATAGGACTTCTTTGCTATAACTAAATAGGGGTAATAGGATTTTTTTTTGGTGGCTCTCTTATTTCTCTTTGTATAATAACAGATGTGGTGATTTATAATAAATAAATATATAAATAAGACTTCAAATAGTTCCTGGAAGAAGATTAATAATATTTTTTTCGATAATTCAGTTTGAGAATGATAACACACGGTTAACTTGTATAACTAGAACGATACGAAATCTGACACGACCCGTCCCAAATCACCCTAGTAGACCCAAGACGTGCTGTGCGCCAATGATGGATGCCAGCTGGATGCCAAACCCACCATTAAGGCTATTTAGACTTTTCTATAACTGACTGACTTTTCCTTTGACTAAAAAAATTTTATAAAAATTTTGACAGAGTTCCTTTTGTAAATTGAGCTAAACCAAACCTGAAAAGCAACAAATTTCTCAAAACACAAAATATATAATACCAACTGGGGTCCACTTGTCCCCTAATATGAACCAATCAAAATTAAAGTACAGCCAAATCAACCATTTCCACTATCATTTACAAAACAGCCTGAATTTATAACATTTACATCCCAAAAGGCGGCAAGCCCCCATCTTACTTCAACATGCCACGAATAAAACCAAAATAAATCATCAAAGGACCTAGAACATATTTTCCCAAAATAAATGATGACATGCTCGATGGATATGAATCATACAAACTAATCCTCGTATGGCTCTGGCTCAACAATCGACAAGCTCTTCAAAAGCTGCTCAAAAATTCAACTACTACCTGAGTAAGAAAGTATAGAAAATCTGTGAGCTAATAGCTCAGTGAGTGGAGAGTTCGTAATAAATCATAATTTTCAAGAAACTGATTTATCATGTTATACATAGATACTGAGTAATTGCAAACAGTAAATCATAAAGAAACTGCATAATCTGATAATTTAGTAAATCTGCAAAAAAGTGCCATCAGATAATAACATACGTAAACATGTGTTTCTGTAAACTAAATAAGCTGTCATATACTGAAAAAAATCACACCAGAATGTATCATGAATCACTGATAATCTAAAATCTGTAATCTGTAATCTGGTCATACACTGTGGAAACAGATTTACACCAGTGCACAGCGGGTAAAATCACCATATATGTTCATACGCGCGTAGACTAGCTGAGCACTCCCGTACATGGCCCAACGTCCCTCTGTGTACTAAAGTGGGTCCCAAAGACCTTGGAAATAAGCACCCTTATACACGGCCCGAAGCCCCTCTGTGCATAAGAGTGGGTCATAAAGACCTCTCATAATACACCCTAGTACACGGCTCAAAGCCCCTTTGTGCACTAGAGTAGATAACAGTATCATCAAGTACTTTCTGGTAGTTTTATAAACTGTATCTAAATAATGGCATTTCTCATGATAAAACATAATAATAATTTTGCACTGATAGAACTAAATTTATTTATAAAATCTATTATATTCTAAAAATCATGCTTGTCTTCATAATCATTATGCAGCTAAACACATGGTATTTAAATTCTCATATTTTAAAAAACAAGTTTTTCCACTCACAGAGCCTTGGTTAGGACTAAGTTGGTCGGTATGCTGCACCAACTTCCTCGTCACCTCCTGAAATAGAATATAATTTCTCGAATAAATAAATAATCATCCCAAGTGACACTAATTATTAGAAACAAGGCTAAGCTTAACTTACCGTACTTAAGCAAAACTTATTCAAAATTACTTTTCTCACTTGGATCTCATCCTTATTCTAATTCATCACTTATTCAACAACATATAATTCTCCTTAACATTCTCAACATTTTCTAATCTTCCATAAGGCCCTCAAATAATCTCATTTACATTACATTCACTTAAAAGACCCAAATAGAAATTCTAAGGTTTGCTAAAATCATCATTCCAAGCTTATAACATACATAAACCAACAATAGCCTTAAATATCCTCAAAATAGCTTAAATATCTAAATAAACTCACTAAGTCAAGAACCCTAAAATTTCATCCATTGAATCTTTCATTTAACATGCAATATAGCTCATAACACTAAAAATAACTTATCTCCTTTCATAACATTCACATTTAAGCTCATAAGCAAAAACCCTAATTTTTAACCTCATTTCTAAAATAAGAGGATTCTTGCTCACCTCTTGAAAATGGAGAAGAAATGGAGAACCCAAGCTTAAAAATCGGTTCGGCCGACCGGCGGCTTCTTCTTCCTCCTCTTCTTTTCCCTTTTCCTTTCCTTTTCTTTCTTCTCTTTTTCCCTTTCCTTTTCTTCTCTGTCCGTTTTTATCTCTTTCTCTCCCTGCCTCTGCGTCTCTGTGCGTAATGTCAAGAAAATGGATCCAATTTCAATTTACATTTAGGCCCAATTGCAACTTAAGCCCTCAACTTCCATATAGTAACATTTAAATCCTTAAATAACCACAATTTTATAAAATAGCCCAAAACAATTTATTCATTTAATTTAAGCCCAACTTTGACTATTTGACTTAGACTTGACCCGAAAATTTTATTGACTTAGACTCAAAAGAATTTGACTTTGACTAAATTAAAACGGGTCGTAACAATCTTACCCCCTTCAAAGAATTTCAGCCTCGAAATTCGATTGGTAGGTTTGAAATAATTGAGGAAATTGAGCACGCATATGATCCTCATTCTCCCACGTAGCCTCCTCTATCGAATGATTCTTCCAAAGAACCTTAACTAGCGAAATGATCTTGTTTCACTGAACTTGCTCTTTTCTGTCTAAGATCTGAACTGGTTCCTCTTCATAGATCAAGTTTTCCTTCAATTCCACTGGCTGAGATTCCAAAATATGCGAGGGATCTGGAATATACTTCCGAAGCATAGAGACATGGAATACATCATGAATTCTAGATAACTCAACTGGCAAAGCTAACCGATAAGCAACTGGCCCAATCCGCTCAATAATTTCATAAAGCCCAATATATCAAGGACTTAACTTTCCCCGCTTGCCAAATCTCAAAACACCTTTCCATGGAGATAATTTTAAGAAAACTTTATTCCCAACTTCGAATTCGAGATCTCTTCTCCTCTTGTCTGCATAGCTCTTCTGCCTATCTCGTGCTACCTCCAATTTTTCTTTAATCACTTTTACATTCTCCAAAGTGATTTGAACCAAGTCAGGACCTACTAACTTTCTTTCCCCAACTTCATTCCAGCAAACTAGTGTCCTGCATTTTCTGCCGTATAACGCTTCAAAAGGAGCCATCTCAATACTGGAGTGGTAACTGTTATTATAAGCAAACTCCATCAAGGACAAATGAGTATCCCAGTTACCTTTGAACTGTAGAACACAAGCTCGCAACATATCCTCTAGGGTCTGTATGGTTCTCTCTGATTGACCATCTATCTGAGAGTGAAAAGCTGTGCTGAAATGTAGCTTAGTGCCCATAGCAGCCTGCAAACTAGGCCAGAATTTAAATGTAAACCGCGGATCTCTATCTGACACAATAGATACTGGAGCACCGTATAAGCTGACTATCTCATTTACATACAACTTTGCCAACTTGTTTAAAGTGTAAGTAGCTTTGATCGGTAAGAACCTCGCAACCTTGGTCAAACGATCCACAATAACCCAAACACCATCATGACCATTCTGAGTACTAGGAAGACCGAACAAGAAGTCCATAGTAATATGCTCCCACTTCCATTCTGGAATAGGCAACGATTGCAAAAGTCCAGCTACCTCCTGACGAATTGGCTTTACCTGCTGACAAATGAGACATTTGGATACGAACTCCGCTATTTCTCTCTTCATACCTGGCCACCAGTAATGCTCTTTCAATATGTGGTACATTTTAGTACTGCCTGGGTGCATCGCATAGGCCGAACTGTGTGCCTCGTCTAAAATTTCTTTCTTCAACTCTGAAACGTTAGGAACACAAAAACGACTTTCCATAACCAAAGCACCATCATCTCTAATTGCATAATCTGTCCCCAGACCATTACTAACCTCAGCTCTCAATAATCTAAGTGTCAGATCTCGAGATTGAGCTTCTCTAACCCTGTCAATCAAAGTAGGTGTCACCTGAAAATGAGCTAAAACCGCTCCAGAAGTAGTAGCTGATAACTGGGCATGCAGTTTTCTAAATTCACAAAACAAGGAAGCACATACTGCACTGGATTGAGATGACTGCTAGTCTTTCTACTAAGAGCATCAGCAACTACATTAGCTTTCCCTGGATGATAATCAATTTTGCAATCATAATCCTTTATCAACTCTAACCATCTCCTTTGCCTCAAATTCAAGTCCTTCTGATCGAAAATGTACTTCAAAATTTTGTGATATGTGAATATCTGGCATTTCTCACCATAAAGGTAATGCCTCCAAATCTTCAAAGCCAACACCACTGCAGCCAACTCTAAATCATGTGTTGGATTGTTTAACTCATGCTTCTTCAATTGTCTTGAAGCATAAGCTATAACCCTTCCATTCTGCATCAAAACACAACCCAAGCCTCGTCGAGAAGCATCACTATAAATCACAAACTCTTCACCTGGAGATGGAAGAGTAAGTATGGGAGCAGAAACTAGTTTGTTCTTCAACTCTCGAAAGCTCTTATCACATTCTTTACTCCACACGAATTTAGAATTCTTTCGAGTTAGACTAGTCAAAGGAAGAGCAATTCTGGAGAATCCTTCCACGAACCGACGATAATAACCTGCCAGTCCAAGAAAACTCCGTACTTCTGTCACATTTGTAGGGCGTTTCCATTTCATTACTGCCTCGGTCTTGATGGGATCTACATAAATGCCTTCTGCTAAGATGACATGACCCAGAAATACCACTTGGTCAAGCCAGAATTCACATTTGCCGAACTTAGCATACAACTGTTTATCTCGCAAAGTCTGTAAAATAATCTTCAAATGCTCGACATGCTCCTCACGACTGCGAGAATAAACTAATCTATCATCAATAAAGACAATCACAAATCTATCCAAGTATGGATGAAGCACCCTGTTCATCAAATCCATAAATGCTGCTGGAGCATTAGTTAGCCCAAATGGCATCACATGGAACTCATAATGTCCATACCGAGACCTGAAAGCAGTATTTGGTACATCGACATCTCTTATCTTAAGCTGATGATACCCTGAACGCAAGTCGATCTTAAAAAATACAGTAGCACCCCGAAGTTGATCAAACAAGTCATCAATACGAGGTAGATGGTATTTATTACGAATCATCACTTTGTTCAACTGCCTGTAGCCGATACATAATCTCATTGTGCCATCTTTCTTCTTTACAAACAAGACTGGCGCTCCCCACGGGGATACAATGGGTCTAATGAAACCCTTATCGACTAGTTCTTGCAACTGCACTTTCAATTCTTTCAGCTCTACTGGGGCCAATCTGTAAGGTGCCTGAGAGATAGGAGTTGTCCCTGGAATCAAATCAATAGTGAACTCGATTTCTCTATCTGGCGGTAATTCCGGAAGATCTTCTGGAAATATATCAGGAAAATCCCGCACAATAGGAATATCATCCAATTTCAGCTTAGTAATCTGACTGTCAATTACATAAGCCAAATATGCCTGACACCGCTTTTTAAGAAATTTTCTGGCATCAAGTGCAGATATTATGCAAGACGGTAAAATTCTCTGCTCACCACTAAGAATAATTTCAGGCTCTCCTGGCCTTCGAAATACAATTTCTTTGCAAAAGCAATCAACTGAAGCACGATTTGCGGCTAAAAAGTCCATGCCCAAACTAATATCAAAGTCATGAATATCGAGAGGAATTAGATTAGCCTTCAATTCCTGATCATTCACTTTAATCACACAGTCCTTATACACACTGTTAGCTAAAAGTGAATCTCCTACTGGAGTCGCCACAACTAAGTCACTGTCTAATGGTTCCAACATACAATCCGCATAGATAGCAAGTGCATAGGAAATAAATGAATGTGTGGCACCTGAATCAATTAAACAACGAGCATTTCTATCAAAAATAGACAACGTACCCATGACTACGTCTGGTGACTCCTCGGCATCCTGCTGAGTCACTGCAAAAACTCTCCCCTGAGTCCTGGGACGTCCTGCCTGACCTTTCTGTTGAACACCACTACTACTGGTGATGTTTGCTTGTACTCCTCCAGTAGACCCACCTGCTTTACTTGCCCCAGTATTCTGATTCTGATTGTGTCTGGAAGCACCAACACTTGCCTGTGGAAACATCATCTGTGATCTACCACCCTCCTGAAACTGAGCTGGGCAATCTCTCTTCATGTGTCCTACCTGACCACACCGATAACAGCCGCTAGTTCCTTTAAGGCAATCTCCTAGGTGGAATCTCCCACAAGACTGGCAATGAGGAAATCTGGTACCACTAGAACCCTCACTCTGTCTTAAACCAAAAGTTCTCTAGAAAGAGCCCTGACTCTGAGATCGACTACTAACTGGCTGCTGTACTGAACCGTGGCTAGATCCTAAACTCTGGCCCTGTCTAGACTTGGTCTTAAAACTACCGGTATTGGCAACACCCGGCCAAAACCCACGTCTATCCTTCTGAGATGTGCCCCTAGAAGTCCAAGTCCTGGTCTGACCACCACTGTCTCTGAATTTCATTTGATCTCTCTAAATCTGCCTTTCTGAAATACTCTTCTTGACTCTTAAAGCAGCTTCTACAAGTTTTCCAAATTCTGTCCAATCTGCAGATGTTACAGAAGTCCTGATATCTTCTCTCAGCCCATCCTCAAAACGTCTACACCTATCGGTTTCATCAGCCACCAAGATTTGAGCATACTTTGAGAGTTCAACGAACTTTTTTTGGTACTCAGAAACTGTCATAAACCCCTGTACTAGCTTCAAGAATTCATTTTGCTTTGCATTTTTGTACGAACGAGGATAGTAAGTATCATAAAAAGCACGCTTGAAGTCTACCCAAGTGATGACACTAGGATCTGCATATCTAGTCTGTATTGACCGCCACCAATCATTTGCTCCTTCCTCCAACAAGAAAGTAGCAAGGCGCAACTTCTTGTCGTCAGGACAACCCATGACATCAAAAACCTTCTCAATTTTATCCATCCAGGCCTCAGCTACCGCCGGATCAGATGTACTGGTAAAAACCTTAGCTCCCAATTTTCTTGCCCGCTCAATACTATGGTCTTTATCAGGATTGTGTTGCATTTGCAAAGCCGATGCAACGGCAGAAGCAAATTTTTCTGCGATTTGGTCAGTCTCAACCGCATTTCTCTGTGGAGGCTGCTCATGGGTTCGATGAATTGATTCATCAACCCTACTAGTCTCTCATCCTCTGAATCAGGAGCATTGTGAGTTTCAGGCAACTCACCTTGGAGCTTGTGTTGTTTGCCACCACGAGCCATGACTCACCTATAAAATGGGAATAACATGTCTTAAAACAAGTTTATGATACATGTGATGCAAGTCTATAGACCTATGACCATGCTCTAATACCAACTTGACACGACCCGTCCCGAATCACCCTAGTGGACCCAAGACGTGCTGTGCTCCAATGATGGATGCCAGCTGGATACCAACTGGGGTCCACTTGTCCCCTAATATGAACCAATCAAAAGTAAAGTATAGCCAAATCAACCATTTCCACTATCATTTACAAAACAGCCTGAATTTATAACATTTACATCCCAAAAGGCGGTAAGCCCCCATCTTACTTCAACATGCCACGAATAAAACCAAAATAAATCATCGAAGGACCTAGAACATATTTTCCCAAAATAAATAATGACATGCTCGATGGATATGAATCATACAAACCAATCCTCGTATGGCTCTGGCTCAACAATCGACAGGCTCTTCAAAAGCTGCTCAAAAATTCAACTACTACCTGATTAAGAAAGTATAGAAAATCTGTAAGCTAATAGCTCAGTGAGTGGAGAGTTCGTAATAAATCATAATTTTCAAGAAACTGATTTATCATGTTATACATAGATACTGAGTAATTGCAAACAGTAAATCATAAAGAAACTGCATAATCTGATAATTTAGTAAATCTGCAAAAAAGTGCCATCAGATAATAACATACGTAAACATGTGTTTCTGTAAACTAAATAAGCTGTCATATACTGAAAAAAATCACACCAGAATGTATCATGAATCACTGATAATCTAAAATCTGTAATCTGTAATCTGGTCATACACTGTGGAAACAGATTTACACCAGTGCACAGCGGGTAAAATCACCATATATGTTCATACGCGCGTAGACTAGCTGAGCACTCCCGTACATGGCCCAACGTCCCTCTGTGTACTAAAGTGGGTCCCAAAGACCTTGGAAATAAGCACCCTTATACACGGCCTGAAGCCCCTCTGTGCATAAGAGTGGGTCATAAAGACCTCTCATAATACACCCTAGTACACGGCTCAAAGCCCCTTTGTGCACTAGAGTAGATAACAGTATCATCAAGTACTTTCTGGTAGTTTTATAAACTGTATCTAAATAATGGCATTTCTCATGATAAAACATAATAATAATTTTGCACTGATAGAACTGAATTTATTTATAAAATCTATTATATTCTAAAAATCATGCTCGTCTTCATAATCATTATGCAGCTAAACATATAGTATTTAAATTCTCATATTTTGAAAAATAAGTTTTTCCACTCATAGAGCCTTGGCTAGGACTAAGTTGGTCGATATGCTGCACCAACTTCCTCATCACCTCCTGAAATAGAATATAATTTCTCGAATAAATAAATAACCATCCCAAGTCACATTAATTATTAGAAACAAGGCTAAGCTTAACTTACCGTACTAAAGCAAAACTTATTCAAAATTAATTTTCTCACTTGGATCTTATCCTTATTCTAATTCACCACTTATTCAACAACATATAATTCTCCTTAACATTCTCAACATTTTCTAATCTTCCATAAGGCCCTCAAATAATCTCATTTACATTACATTCACTTAAAAGACCCAAATAGAAATTCTAAGGTTTGCTAAAATCATCATTCCAAGCTTATAACATACATAAACCAACAATAGCCTTAAATATCCTCAAAATAGCTTAAATATCTAAATAAACTCACTAAGTCAAGAACCCTAAAATTTCATCCATTAAATCTTTGATTTAACATGCAATATAGCTCATAACACTAAAAATAACTTATCTCCTTTCATAATATTCACATTTAAGCTCATAAGTAAAAACCATAATTTTTAACCTCATTTCTAAAATAAGAGGATTCTTGCTCACCTCTTGAAAATGGAGAAGAAATGGAGAACCCAAGCTTAAAAATCGGTCGGCCGGCCGGCGGCTTCTTCCTCCTCCTCTTCTTTTCCCTTTTCCTTTCTTTTTCTTTCTTCTCTTTTTCCCTTTCCTTTTCTTCTCGGTCCGCTTTTATCTCTTTCTCTCCCTGCCTCTGCGTCTCTGTGCGTAATGTCAAGAAAATGGATCCAATTTCAATTTACATTTAGGCCCAATTGCAACTTAAGCCCTCAACTTCCATATAGTAACATTTAAATCCTTAAATTACCACAATTTTATAAAATGGCCCAAAACAATTTATTCATTTAATTTAAGCCCAACTTTGACTATTTGACTTAGACTTGACCTGAAAATTTCATTGACTTAGACTCAAAAGAATTTGACTTTGACTAAATTAAAACGGGTCGTAACAAAATCCACTTAAAAGACGGCATTTCAGTGAAAGATAAGAGTTGTTATTAAGAAAAGAAGATTCATGTACCTTCGTAGGAATGGTAGATGATCAACACATGAGCGACTGGCTGCATTCCCGCTTTAACTTGAAGAACTGAAACATGGGAGGTTTTAGTTTCTTTCATTGTTGTGATTATTTTTGAGTTTACTACAAGTATTATTGACATGTCATTAATTTGAAATCTTGTTTTTTTATTGTGGATTTTTCTACATGTGGTGGCATTGGGATTCGTGGATGTTTCTTTAAGAGTTTACTGTTGGAAACTGGTACGAGAATTAGCCAAAAAATGAAAATTTTCTTTAATTCAATAAAACCAAGATCTTTGCTAGGCGTTCATGTATTTATTATAATTAAAAACTAATAGATTAGTATTATTCCTGAATCGATATACGATATTAGATCTTGATCTGATTCATGAACTTGCTGCTTTTGATTCACGAATTTGGTACTCCTAACGTTCAAGTCTTCTATAGTATTCTCCAAGTATATATTTTTCATCCATGTCCGATATCTGATAATTAGGTATGAGCATAAATGACCGTTTTGCCCTTCTAATTATTCTCACTAACTTTAAGTTACATTTTCTTCAACGGTTCCGTGAACTAATTTACAGATGTTGAAGTTTAGCCGTTGCTAAACACTAAGCTCAGATATATAACTGTTCAATAGAAAATACTTAAGTTGTCACTCGACCCATTTTTCAGGACGACAGTTTCCAACACAAATTTATGTTCTCTACTTCGCTTATTCTCAAGCTCCCAACTCACTGAGATATTTGATCAACTAAATTGATCTCACCCATTGGTGAATCAAATGACCATCAAACTAACGAAAATATATGTACAATCCTGTTAAGGGATTTATATGAAATATCTGGTGATCAAGTAGAATTTAATTATTCGCATGGTCATACTATATAATTAAATTCGACACGTGGTCCGTTCAATACACTCCAAGTGTACTAGTGTTTCAATTTATCCATTTCTGTGATAAGGAAAAATCGCAAAATCAAATGATTAAATAGTCAACACTACAATCTTTCAGTACAAGGCGCCAACCCTTATACATTAGTTGTGAACAATTTTATTGATGATCAAAATATAAGTTGTGTCACACTATGCTTGTCAACGCAAGCACCCAACTTATATTATCACAAGTAATCATTGTCACTTTATTTACATGCTCAATATTAAACAAATGAAACAATAATAAATCAATACAAATCAATATTTTATTCAATATAAAATTGTCATTTCATCACAGAAAAATTATACTATTTGGACATACAACCCAACAATTCTCCCACTTGTCCTCGAGTATAATCTTAAAATCCATATACCCCAACGGTGGAGTAAACCAGCATAATGTTCATTGTTCTCCAAAGGTACTTAAGGATGTGCTTTACAATCACCCAATATTCTAGTCCGGCTAGTCTGATAATGAGTTATCATACCAACAACATAACAAATGTAAGGTCTAATGCACAGCATAACATACATGAGACTACCCATTGTAAACGCATAAGGTATTCTACTCATGTCCTCTATCTCTTCAGGAGATTCTTTTGAAATACTCCTTAATTAGTTAGATTCTATGTATGAATGGAAAATTGCCCTTCTTAGAATTTTGCATAGCAATCTAACAAGCATCTTGTCAATATATATAGCTTGGGACAAAACTACCAGCTTGTTCCATTCGATCTCTTAAGATCTGAATCCCTAGAACACATCTAGCTTTGTCCAAAACCTTCAAATGAAAATTGTTGGGCCAACCACGCTTTCATAGATAATGACATTGCTACATCATTTCCTATGAGTAAAATATCGTCCACATAAAGCACCATGAAAATTATCATTTTATCCATAGCCTCCTTATATAAAGTCGAATCATCTACTTGTTATATGGAGAACGCCTGTTTGGATTCTCCTACTAACAAGTACCTAGAAGGTTTTCTGATAATCCTCTGACTTTGCCTAATGGACAATGGATCTTGAATCGTAACATTTTCATCAATGTTGGTATCACCTTCAGGTGATACAAATACCTCCTGATTACCTTGAGCATTTTCTTGATCTATGGGATTAGATGATGAATCATTTCTCCTACTCAGATAAGGTTCCCTAGGTGTTTGCGATACCATGGGTAGTCTGTCACTAGATTGTATTTCAGGAATTAATGCCGTAGAATCGCTCGTACTTATTTATTCCAAAACAACCATACTCTTAGGCTAATATTTATTAATATACTTATCCTCCAGGAAGGTTGTATTTGTACTCACAAAAAGTCTTCCTATCTAGAGGACTATAAAAATTAGTATTCCCTAGCACCTTTAGGATATCCCACACACAAACATATTTCTGACCTAAACTCCAATTTTTATGTCTTTCTTTTCAGTACAAAAAGCCGGACAACCCAAAATTCGAATGTGACGCAAATTTGCTTTGCGCCCATTCCATAACTTTAGGGGAGTCTTGGGAACAGGCTTGGATGGAACTAGGTTAAGAACATAAGTAGTTGTCTCCAGTGCATATCCCCAAAATTGAGATAGGTAGAGTTGAAAAAATTTATCATTGACTTAACCATATCTAACAATGTCTTGTTTCTTCTTTCTGAAACGCCGTTCCATTGGGTGTACCAAGCGCATTCAGTTGATAAATTATACCATTTTCTATTAAGTAATTCCTGAATTTTCCTGATACATATTCGCTATCTCGGTGTGATAGAAATGTCTTTATACTTTTATCCAAATATTTCTTGACCTCAATCCGATATGCTTTGAATTTCTCAAAAGCCTCCGAATTTGGAGTCATCAGGTAAATGTATCCGAATCTAGAATAATCATCTGTAAATGTGATAAAATACTCATAGTCCCTCAACAGGTGTACTCATGGGTCAACATACATCAGAATAAACTAGTTCCAATATTTCTTTGGTTCTATGTTCCTTTACTAAAAAAAAGAACTTCTTGGTCATATTTCCTTCCAAACAAAAATCAGAGACTAGCAATGGTTCGACCTTAATTGAGTTAAGGGTACCGTTCCTTGTCAGTCTTTGTATCATGTTAAGGTTGATGCATCCAAGTCTAAGAGTCATAGATATGTATACTAGTATGGTACGCATTTTGTTTATTATGGTTTGTAGAAGTATTATTATTTTCCTTTGTGGAATAGTTTAATATATAAAGACACTCACCAAATATCCGGCAGAAATAGTAGCTTTATTCACCAAAAGTAAAGTGCGTTAGCGCAAAATAAGAGAATAACCTTGTCCTATTAACAAAAAAAATGAGAATTATATTCCACTTTATCTGTGGGACATAGTAACAGTCTTTAAGAATTAAACACCTACCATTATTGAAATCAAATAAACTACTCCTATAGCTCTCGCCGAAACTATTGCTCATGTGCCGACTATAATAGTAAATTGGTCTTCACTAAATTTTTTGCTCTCCTGAATCATCAGCACCTTGCTCATTTTTATCCAGTGCATCAGGAAAGTCTTTCTTCCATTGTCCTTTCTGACTGCATTTGAAACACTTGCCTTTCGGCTTTCTATCTGCGTTGGTCTTATTGCCTTCCTGCTTCTTGTTAGCTCTCTTTCTTTTCTTTCCACCTCTGCCTTTTAGCTTGGAAATAGGGAAGCTACCAATTGTTGCATAAGCATCGCCACCCTTAGCTTTAAGATCACTTTCCACATTTTGCAACTCATTCATCAACTTAGTCAATGGCATATCCATCTTGTGTAAGTGAAAGTGCACAGTAAACTGTGAAAACATATTAGGTAGAGAGTTCAATACCATATCCACCTGAGTATTTGAATCAATAGTTGCACCCAGATTCTCCGCCACATTGAAGTGTCCAATCATGGTTAACATATGGTCATTCATTGGCATTATGGGTTTCATGCGGATGTTTTGTAAGGTACGAATGACTTCAAACCGAGCTTTCCTACTTTGATGTGCAAACATGTCTTTGAGGATTTTCATTATATCATAAGAGGTTTCAAGACTGTTATGCTTCTGCTGTAACACATTCGACATCGATGCCAAAATGTAACAGCGAGCCAACTTGTCTGCAGCCACCACTTATCATCAGAATCTCTCTTGTCCTTGCTTGCAGTCTCAGTGGGTTGCTCAGGCCAATCTTTTTCAAGCACAAAATCAATTTTCTCAACGGTGAGAACAATCATTATGTTACGTTTTCAATTCACATAATTTTCTCCAATAAGTTTGTTTTGTTTTAGGTTAACGGAAAATGGACTGAGAGACATTTTGCTGAAAATAACAAAATTATTGCATATTAAAATTGAGTAGCGAATTTAACATATGATGCATGAATGCACATGTAGATCTATAAAACTACAATAATGTAACGACTACTTGATCCTTGTGATCCAACATACCTCTCTATAGGAAAGGTCATCGTGTCAATTGATTAAGTTGGGACCCTCCCACCAGACAAATCATATCTTGACAATAAATGTCTAGATAAATCCAGTATTACTTTATTTGGTCACCAAGATCATAAACGAGAGCCTCTATAGGAGGTTCGTAGATAATCTCAATTTGAATGTATAAACTTTGTCTAGATCTCCAGATACTTGAAAAATAATTTCGTAATATATAGGATGATGATCTCAAATTATATTCTATCTAGACGATCTTACCAAAAAGGAATCCAATCAAAAAATCCGAATGACGTAGCCTTCCTATAGGAAGTCCGTTGCGTTACCAGTACAAAGCTAACGTATTCTGTTGATTATGGATTGACAAAAGGAGACCATGAATTTTTATTTAAATAAATACCCTCTCCTACTCAATATTTTAAAATAATAGATTTTAATTTAAAATAATTATCAAATTTTCACATTATTCTAATTAACAAACAGTTTAATTATTAAGGACTTCCATTTCAACAAAAAATTAATTTAAATTTAATTAATCTAGGAAAAACCAATATTTTAATGAAATGCATTATATTCTTAGTTTCACGAGTGATACCAAAATTAATTCTATATGATATGATTTACAGAATAATAATATTTTAAACAAATATTTAAAGCATATATCAGAAATAAATTAACAATTATTTGTGACCCAAAACAATACTCAAAAATCAAATTAAAAAACTAATTGGGCCCAAGCCCAATTTGTTAACTCGAATTTTCAACCCAAAGTGTCAGAAGATCCAAACATCAGCTATCCATATAACCAAACAGCAGCTATCCATAGTCCCAAACAGAAACTATCCATGTAGCCAAACATGAGTCTTCTTCCTCCTCAAAGATTTCTTCTTGTCCAAACAACCACCATGGGAAAAAAAAATCAAGACCGCCAACACCGCCAAAGCCACCATGCCTAGCTGTGGGGCCGGAGCATTTCGGCCATCTAGACTGGCAGTGCAGATCCAGTGAGATCTACGCGCAAGTGGTGCGTAGATCTGGCTCGATCTGCACCAGACGCGCCACACGCAGATCGATCTGCGCCGGACGCGCCACACGCAGATCTTTGATCTGTGATCTACGCGGGCTCCTAGCTGTGCAGATCCTCGATCTGCACTGGCCGCACCATGTGTAGATCTGTGATATGGGATCTTCACCAGTTTCTAGCTGCGCAAATCCTTGATCTGCCCTGGCATCTGCGCCATGCGTAGATCTGAGATCTGTGCTGTCGCCGACCGTACAAATCTCGATCTGCGCAGCCACGCTGGTGGTAGTTCTGTGCAGTATTCAAATTATCTGTCCTCCATCTTTTTTTTTTTTTTGTCAAGCTCGTTCTTTAAATTTTCAACCGTTACAAAAATTAGCTATGTCTCATTTTAGGGCTCACAATTTAAATCTATTTTGCAATTAAAAATTAAATCAAGATGATGGAGTCGTAATCCACCAATTTTGTTACAGACTCGTAATAACGAAATATAATGAACAAGTGTAGCAACAAAATAATTGGATCACAGTTTAAAATAATAATAATAATTCAATCAACATATAAACAAATAATCCTAGACACCGCTCGACTAGAACATACAATTACCAAATCTAGATAACATAATAAAATACGTGAATGATCTAGACCGCTCTGATACCATTTGTTGGAAACTGGCACGAGAATTAACCAGAAAATAAAAAATTTCTTTAATTCAATAAAACCAGCATCTTTGCTAAAAGTTCACGTATTTATTATAATTAAAAACTAATAGATTAGTATTATATCTGAATCGATATACGATATTAGATCTTGATCTGATTCACGAACTTGCTGCTTTTGATTCATGAACTTGGTGCTCCCAACGTTCAAGTTTTCTATGGTATTCTCCAAGTATAAATTACACCAGTGTGTGAACACCTTTTTAATTTAATCAAAAACTTAATTTCTGGGTTGGTCAGATATAGAAAGCCAATAAGCTAAAATTCAAGTCAAACAAAGACTTCAGAATTTTCTATCTTCTTTTTTCTTAACTTTTCGAATTAATTTATGTCACAAGCAATATGATATAAATACGGCAAGCGTTCTGATTGCAAACAATGACAAGAGTCCTGATTGCATCCAAGTCCAATTAGTTTAGGATTGATTTAATTACACGTGTAATCCCTGAACTTATATCACAATTACAATTAAGTCCAAAAATTTCATAGTAACTATGATTAAGCTCAAAACTTTATAGAGCTACCATATGACCTGTTCGGACATATATTTTTCAACCTCCAATAATTAGATTATATCTAGTCGACCCTAGACCCCTCGATATAATTATTAGTCTTTTACTTTTTTCACTAAAAAAAAGAGACTGCATTCTAGGAATATATATGAATACAGAAGCTGTAATACTTTTCTCTGACCTACCCCCCCCCTTCTCCACACACACACACACACACACACACACACACACATATATATATATATATATATATATATATATATATATATATATATATATATATATATATATATAGAAGCTGTAATACTTTTCTCTGACCTACCCCCCCCCACACACACACACACACACACACATATGTATATATATATATATATATATATATATATATATATATATATATATATATATATATATATATTTCAATCCTATCTGAGATCTGATAATTATGTATGAGTATAAATAACTGTTTTGCCCTATTAATTATTCTCACTAACTTTAAGTTATATTTTATTCAACGGTCCTGTGAACTAATTCACAAATGTCGAGGTTTAGCCACCGCTAAACATTCAGATTTATAACCGTTCAACAAAAAATACTTAAGTTGTCACTCGACCCATTTTTCAGGGAGACAGTTCTTGACACGAATTCGTATTCTCTACTTCGCTCATTCTCAAGCTTCCAACTCATTGAGATATTTGATCAACTAATTTGATCTCACCCATTGGTGAATCAAAGAACCATCAAACTAACGAAAAGATATGCACAATTCCGTTAAGAGATTTAGATGAAATACCTAGTGATCAAGTAGAATTTAATTATTGGCACATTCATGCTATATAATTAAATTCGACATGTGGTATGTTCAATACACTCCAAGTGTACTAGTGTCACAATTTATCCATTTATACGATAAGGACAAATCGCAAAACTGAATGATTAAATAGTCAACACTACAACTTTCCAGTATAAGGCGACAACTCTTATACATTAGTTGTGAACAATTTTATTGAAGATCAAAATATAAGTTGTGTCACACTATGTTTCTCAACACAAGCACCAAACTTATATTATCACAAGTGATCATTGGCACTTTATTTATATGCTCAATATTAAACAAATACAACAATAATAAATGAATACAAACCAAAATTTTATTCAATATAAAATTATCATTTTATCGCAGCAAAATTATACTATTTTGACATACAACTCAACATTTATCACGTAACATTGAGTGTTAATACTTTACTATTTATCACGTAACATTGGGTGTTAATACTTTACTATATGTTTGTGCCAATTCATAATGCACACGTAGAACTTCTATACATTGTAAATTTACCAGGGACCAAAAATTGTTAAACCAAGTTAGATCACTATAGGTCTAATAGCTTGTTTGGGTAAGCTTTTGAGTACAGATAAGTTAGTCATATTTAAATTTTTTAACACATTGTAGGACCCACATATTTTATCTATTTTTTATCCACACATTTTGTACAATCCATTACTTGTAATCTACAAAAAACTTTACCAAATAAGCACTAAATCTCATTATGTTGTAGTATGTTCTTGTGCATGTTCATATAGAGCATTAGACAAAATTGAACCCACATGATAGTTTGCTAGCCATCTCTCAGCGTTGTCATCTATTTCAAAAATAAAATATAAAAAAAAATTAGGGACATAGAATTCAACCACCCCACTCCACCCCACCCCACCCCGTCTAGGTTGTTGGCATCCTAGGTTTAGGACTTTACAATTGGTATCATAGAAGGTTCACCTATATAAAAGGGAGATCCACTGACCTAGGAATGGACGGTGCACCTTTTAGACCTCTGTCTTAGATGGGAAAAACGATGTCTATTGGAAAATTTGCATGAGAGTTTATATGCAGGCCCTAGATGCAAGAGTGTGGAAATCCATATTCCATGGCTATGAGCCACCTATCGTTACTAAAAAATTATGTAGAAAGAGAAAAGCATAAGGAATTGGTGACTACTAACTTTAATGCATTAAATTGAAATTCCAAAGCCATAACGCAATATTTTCATTTGTTGATGCTAATCAGTTCTGGTTGATCTCAACTTGTTAGGTTGCTAAGGATGCTTGGGATATTCTCAAAACTACACGTGAAAGGACTATTCTTCTAAGCTTCAAATACTGACTATTGAGTTTGAGAATCTGATAATGAAGGATGATGAGTCCTTCAAAGACTTTTATGCCTGACTATGAGACCTCTCCAACTCATCCTATGCTCTAGGTAAAAAATATTCTCAAACAAAGATGATGAAAAAGATCTTAAGGTCACTACTTGATCGCTTTCATGCCAAAGTTACAGTATTAAAAAAATCAAAGACGTCAAAACCATTAAAGTCGAAGAGTTGGTGGATTCGATAATGTCGTATGAACTTGACCTTAACACAAGGAAGAAATGAAAGTCATCAAGGATAGCATTTTGGGTTGAATAAGAAGTAGATGAAAATAAAGAAGGTCATTCGGATGAGAAAATAGCTACGATGACTAGATAATTTAAAAACTCCTTCAAAAGAATCAGAAAACAAGAACGTTAAAAATCAATTCGTTAGGAAGAAGAAATTTACTCACTTGACCGAACAAAATCCCTCGAACCCCACCAAAAAAACGTAAAAACGGAATATAATGTCCTGTGTTTGAAGGTTTTGTTCACATTACATTGGAATGTGCCAATACTTGTGAGAAATCATACAGTAATGACGAAGAAGAATTAGATGAGGAACCAACAGATGATATGGAGACGTCGAAAAATTAAGAAGTCTCATTTGCTGCACATTCATTCTGAGTCGGATTTGGTTCAAAGTTTTCCAAATTGTTCTAACTAGTCTCTGAACATCTTAGAAGAAAAAAATGATGATTATAACTACAAGACTGTGTATACTCAAGTTTATATAAAATTAAGACATAAAATTAAAAAGAATAGCTTACTTGATAGAATGCTTGAAGAAAAAAGTGGTATACTTACCAACTTGCAAATCGAGTTGAACCACTCGAAAAAAAGAATTAATCAACTCACAAAAGGTACCGCTCAATTTAATGAAGTATTAAACCATAGAAGGACTACCAAAGTTTGGCATGGATTGGGGTACATTGAATGCAAAGAAGAACAAAAATCCAAACAGGTTGTGTTTGTAAAAGGGTCTGATACAGATTACTCAGTAGAAGGTCAGTGGCACATCAAAGTTACTGCTAAAAAACCAATGCAGCATCTAACTCTGGTTCTGTCATAACGAACACATGAACATTCCCATCCGTACTGATCACACGCAAATGAACATTTGGAATGGCTCTCCAAAAACACCAAACCAATAGGTATCGAATAGGTAAAACATAAGATAACTCTAACCCACCGTGTTCTTCTTTAGTAGAAATGTTGGGCATACGAGAACTCGATCATATTATTTGAACATGGTAAGAATTATTAGCAAGAATCAAGTAATCAATAAAATTAAGGGAAAATAGAATATTTTTTTCCAACTTTTTAAAACGTAAAGGATATTCTCTTACCCTAAAAAAGTAGGACAGGACATCCCCAATGCTTGAGGAAAATGGGCATGGTAAGACTTGTTGTCTGGTTGCCTATTTGGTGAATTCGTGTGCTCGAATGTCCCTATTTTCAGGTGGAATGTTCTACATATATTCAAAGCTAGTGTCCGCTAAATATGAAGGTGTAGGATTTTTACTCCGTAACGCCTTTGCCATGGAAACATTTGTAGAAATTCAATGGGAAATGAGGTGAGATAGCCTCGTTTCAACACTCTTTTGTTTAAAAGGCCTTTGACTAAAAAAAAAATTAAAAAAATTAATTTTAAAAATAATAAAAAGACATTTATACCCTTACCTCTAAACCCAAAAGGCTTTTCCTTCCTTACTTCTCTGTTGAAATTGAATTCACCATTTCTCTACTCTCTCTTCTCCATCACCTTGCAACCTTAGCATGCCGCCATTTTCACTTCTGTCTAACTCGAATTATATCTCTCCACTTTCTCATCTCTTACAATAAACTTAACATTTTTTGTGTAAGAACTAAACATCAAGAAGGTCAATTGATAAAGGTATTCTTCATTGTGCAGCATTTCTTTTATAGATGTTTAATGTATGAAAAAAATTGATACGTATTTTGTAATAAAAATTCATTGATTGGGTTTTAGGGTTTTGATTTTTTGGTCAATGTTTCATAATGATTATGAGTTGAAAGGTTGGATTTGATTTATTTAGTTGAAAGGCTGGAAATATTGATTGCATGTTTATTGATAATATGGAAATTCAGGGTTTTAGTCAAATTGCTACATTTGATGATTTTCGATGTGAATTTGACCATGTATACATCTTTATATTTTTAAACTCCTACTGACAGATATAGTAAAGACTCTTTCAACTTTGTGCAACGTTTATTTTCTCCATAAAACTTCACAGAGAACATCTTTCTGCTTTAGAATTCCAAATACAGAAACTTTGAATAATTCGGTAATTGTAAATTTTCCATACACAATTCAACAGAACCAAAGTACCCAAGAAAAATCTTTATATTATCACGTTTCTTCCATTGTAAGTCCAATTCCAAAAATAACAATATTATCATTAACAAGGATGATGAAAACAAAATGCCATAAAGAAATGACATTTTTACGAAAATAAAGATTTTCAGCCAGCATAAGGAGAAAAACAAGGGGCTTATGCCTTGTCATCTTTTTTCTAGAGAACATTTCTACTATCATCTAGGATTGGAAGCATCTATGTTTCTATTATTTCATTGTCTTGCCTTTTATTCAATTTATATACACTTTTTTGAATCGTTGTATGATTGACGTATAATTATTAATTTTTTTGTATTTTGCAGTGCTATGGAAAAGCTAATTGATATTGAAAATGACGAAATAGTTGAAGAAACAATCACGAATCGATGCAAAATTGGAATGGTATACGAAGTATTTGACAAATTAGATCCAACACACAAAAATAAGTTTCAGACGAGCTGTTTTAGACCACTTCTGAAACTGAGAAAAATAAAGCTGTCGTCTCATCTTGTGCATCAATTACTCACGAGGTCGACCAAAATCGTCAAAAAGAAGAAGCATGGCTTAGAATTGGAAATAAATGTGCAAGATTTGAGTTGCAGGAGTTTGTACTGGTGACCGACTTAAATGCAGGTAGTTGTGAAGATGTAGATAAGAGTCTAGGGGTAAATTTTCAAATTGTGAAATATTATTTCAAGAAAAGTAGGGGAAAGATTACAAAGGGAGATGTTTATGAAGCGTTTAAAAGATGCAAAAGAAATAAGAGCGACAAGTACAAGTTTGGACTTATCATTTTCTTGGCGTACGTCCTATTGGCCACGGAGGAGAACACTTTAATTAATTTGTGGTGGTTCAAATTTGACAAGTATCCATGGGAGAAAATGTCATTTGAGTATAGAATTAGGCACTTAAACGTGACATGGGAGATAAATTGAAAAATTCATTCAAATGAGGAGAATCACGTTGTAGGTATTCGTTACATGGATTTTTCCTTGCTATATGGTATGAAGAAACAATAACTTATATTTTATATTATTTTTTTGTGTAAAAATTTGTGAGATAATAATATTTGTTTTACTACAGATTTGGGCATTCGAAGCAATTCCAAGTCTGGGAAAGAAGATTGCTAAGAAATATGCAGATGGAATTCTGAGAAAGCTGGCTTGGGAAATCCCAAAGAGGTTGACATCGTCTGCAATTGATAATGTTTTGGAATTCAAAGAGGTGACTTGCCTTTTTATTTATGTTTAGTATGGAAAAATTGTGAACTTTGCTTAGAAAATGGCTAATTATTTGCACAATTTAATCACTGCATCTAGAAATGAAATCTACATTGCTTCCCGCAGAAGCTGAACTTGAGGAAGTTTATTGGCAAGAGTTGACCCCACATGTGGAAGAAGAAGACACTGCTTCCCAGGATTCAAAAGGATATGAGACCGAGCACAATGTTAAGCCATCGCATTCTTTTCACCAACATTCTCTTCAAGAATTTCAACCGCCGCCGGTCTGTCATGACCATTACATCACAGATGTAGTGAGGATGGAAATGAAAAAACCTGAGGAAAGGTTGCTAGGGGTCATATCAAAACGGCTTGATAATATGGAGTATAAGATTGATGGTTTGGTTGAATTGGCTGTAGCATGTAGGTTTCATTCAGCAAAAAGTGCACGTGACGATCTCATTTGTAATACAACCAATTTATCGGAGGCTCGACTGGAGGTGGGTCAAAGAAGGAGGCTGGACTTGATGACGTAATGAAGGAGCCTGAAAGGGAAATAATGTTAGAAGAAAAGGCTGGAAAAGAGTTAGTGGCAGTGAAACAAGCTGGAGATGATGAAAATGTTACCGATGAAACTGAATATGTGGAGAAATGAATGCCCGCTGATTTTTTGACGCTGGAGAAACTTGAGGAGGATGGGAACAAATCTATTGAAGGTATGTAAATAAAAATTGAATGTCTACGTTCATGTACGTAACTCCAAATTCAACAAAGTATAGATTAAGTTATATTATTTACAATACAACATGTAGGTGACATTGTACAGATCGAGAAAATAGGATGTGAATCACCAAAAGGACAGGAGACATCGTACAAAGAGAAAATCATACCTATTGTGTTCCCCCTTTACACACCCGACAAAGAGGAGAAAGTTGTTGGACATTGACGTATATGATCGATATCGAGAAGTAGATCCCGCGAAAGTTGATGATCTTAATAAATAGATGGAAATTGCATCTATGGGGTAAATGAATACATATAGTTGTGCGTACGTATTGCAAGTAATTATGGTTTCATATATACTTGACTTTGTTTTGCATATGTTGTGTACACAGTGACTTGGTACATTTGCATCGATGTGATGTTGAAGCAAAATGTTTGCTTGACCTTTTGAATGAGGAAGGTTGGCTTGCTGGTAAGGTAATTAATCAAACTTCGATACGCTTACAATAATTTTACGTCAGAATTAATTTGTGTTAATAACGACTCATTGCATAGATTGTCAACGAAGCCTTGTACCACATATGAGATAGGGCTCTAAAATTTCCAAATCTGTTTCAGCAAGATTGTTGCATCTTGGATTGTTACCTCTACCAATTTGTCAAGTCAGCACATGGCGAGTTGCAAATACATGCACAATCGCAACAAAAGCAAGAGTTTAAGTTTAGTAAATCTTTGATGAAGTACGTAGAAGGGACTGTAGATATTTGTATGCTCCTTGCTATGATATTGGCTCCTATTGGTTTGCAGTTAAAGTAGGATCAAACAATATTTATTTTTGACAGTTTAAAGAGTCATGTCCGCAAGGCAGATAGATTCTATGACGCCTCTCCAAGTGGTAATACTTTTGTTGATGAAATTGTATGTGATGTGAGATGAAAGTTATAGCACAGAGAAGTTCAGATTTATCAAGATAAAAGAGGTTCATCAACAATAAAATGGGTAAGGTTGATTGTAATTGTTTGATATTGCATTATTTTTGGGAGATTTAACGTAACTACACAACTAATTTGTAGATCTGACTGTAGGATATTCACCGTTAAGTACATTGAATTTATACAAGAAAATATTGATGTAAATGCAATTCTTCCAGAATGTATACTGATGTGGAAGAAGAAATTGGTTGCGGGGCTGTTAACATGGCACTTTGAACCTTATATTCTCACTTCAATGAGAGGTATTGAGGCAAAAACTCTTCGTGCATCTGTTAAAGAAAGTCAGGATCAAATCAATGGCCGTGTACATGACATGTATTTTGACTTCTCTAAATGCCCAGCAAAGTGTAATGGCAGTAGACCGTGTCTTCTCAAAGAGCAAAGTGGTCGTGGTTCCAAGGATCTAATCCTCAAATGCATTTTTTTGGAATTTTGGTTTGAATTTTGGATTGGATTTGGTTCGAGTTTTGGAATTAAATTCTGATTTGTTAATACAAATAGAAACAATGAATATAAGTTATCGTATTCACATGGTCTGATTATCGTATTTAAGCGCGTAAAGAATTTTTTATTATGCCTCGTCTTTTCTGTTTCTCATTTAGATAAAGCTCTGATTATCTTATGTGTTGTATGGGATGCATTTAGCATAATATAGGTTCAATAAATGAAGTAGTTATGCTGTAATATTTCCTCTCTGTGTCTTAAATTGTTTTCCAAGTACTACAATTGACCAAGGAATCGCATATGGCGTGATGTTATTGGCATTGGTGCTCACATACCTCATCAACACCATTGATGTAATTTGTCTAAAGATTTTTTTAATGCATGGTATGCCAAGGGCAAGATTTTAATTATGAACCTAGAGTCCTTATTCAAACCTATTAATTCATTGCTAGTATTCCTAATGTTATAATATCTCTAGCTTCGTTTTTCTTGGATTTTGTCACTCGATGATGTTCATAAAGGTTTCATAATTATCTAAATTGTTGCAAATAATGTTCATACATAGTAGTTCAGTAACAAGTCGCACATGTACCAATTTAATATAACTAAACATTGAAATCGTTATGATAAAAAAATAAAGACATTGAAATCATTCCATTACATATAACTTGTCCCGCATATATTTTTGACATCACGACATTGACGTCGTTACGATAAACAATAACGATCTTGATGTCATCATGTGTCCAATAACGATATTGAAGTCCTTTTATTTTAGTAACAAGCACATGTATCAATTTGACATAACGATATTTAATTTGTTATAATATAAATAACAATATTGACGTCATTCTAGTACATTTTTAGTCTGGACGTTCGCCCAGTTATAATCTGGGCATTTGCCCACTTGGTGAAAGCATATTTGCTTCTGCTTTCACCAAGTGGGCGAATGCCCACCAGATCGTCTAGGCCAAATTCACGTGAATTATTTTTTTAATTTTTTTTAAAATAATTTCTTTCCTTTTCATTTATCAACATTTGAATAAATATCACAACACATATATCGATTTGACATAACGAGATCTAAGTCGTTATGATAAAAATAACAATATTGAAGTCGTTCAAATACATCTAACTTGTGCATTTATTGATTTGACAAAATGACATTGACGTCGTTATAGTAATAATAACGATATTTAAATCATTTCAATACAAAATACGATATAACTACATTGAAGTCGTGTCAGTTGATAGATAACTAGATTGATATTGTTCAAGATAAAAAAAAAAGTCGAATCAAACTCCTACGGCTACTTGGCATGCTTCCGAAATACTTAGGACGTCCAAAAAAGGTTATCAAGTGGGATGATCCCACTCGGATGACAAAGGAAAGACAAACGAAGTTACCTTATTCCTACCGGAGAACTTCGAAGATGGTAGATATCACTAGGAACGTCTAAGGTAGTCGATACGGGCATGTCCCTCAAACCAATTCGTCGGTTCTCACTTGAAAGTAATGCTTATACAAAGAAATGATGCTTCGAGTTAACCGAAGTGTGAAACGATAGTCCAACCCAAAAAAATGACATTAGGTTTTTTCTAGTTTTATGAAAACGATATTTAAGTTGTTTTAATACAAAATACGTTATAACTACATTGAAGTTGTTTCAGTTAATAGATAACGAGATTGATATTGTTCCGATGAAAAAAGTCAAATCAAATGCCTACAGCCACTCAGCATGCCTCCGACATACTTGGGAAGTTCGAAAAAGGTTGTCAAATAGGTTGATCCCACTCGGACGATGAAGAAAAGACGAATAAAGTTACCTTATTCCTACTGGAGAACTTCTAAGATGGTTGATATCACCATAAACTTCTAAGATAGTCAATACGGGCAAAGTCTTTTGAGCCGATTCGTCGGTTCTCACTTGAAAATAATGCTTATACAAAGGAATGATGCTTTAAGTCGACTAGATTGCAAAACGATTTTCTAACCCATAAAATGACATTAGGTTTGTTGTAGTTCTATAAAAACCATATTTAAGTCGTTTTAATACAAAATACGCTATAACTACGTTGAACTTGTTTTAATTAATAGATAATGAGATTGATATCGTTCTACCTAAAAAAGTTGAATCGAATGCCTACAGCCACTCGGCATGCCTTCGACATACCTGAGAGGTCCGAAAACGATTATTAAGTGGGTTGATCCCATTCAGACGACGAAGAAAAGATGAATGGAGTTACATTATTCCCACGGGAAAACTACGAAGATGATTGGTATCAGAACTTCTAAGGTAGTCGATACGGGCAAGTCCCTCGAACCGATTCGTCGATTATCACTTAAAAGTAATTCTTATACCAATGAATGATGCTTCGAGTCGACTAGAGTGCGAAATGATAGTCCAACCCAAAAAATGACGTTCGTTCTAGTTCTATGAAAACGATATGTATGTCGTTTCAATATAAAATATAGCTATAACTACATTGAATTCGTTTGAGTTAATAGGTAACGAGATTGATATCGTTCCTGCTAAAAAAGCTGAATCTAACGTCCCAAAAAGGTTATCAAGTGGGTTGATCCCACTCGTTTGTTTGTAAAAAAAGAAAATGATCTATATGTAAAATAACGACATTGATGTTGTTTTAGTTTTGTCGTAATGATGTTCATGTCGTTCTAGTTAAAAGCATCGAATTAGGTCCATGGCCACTATAACGATATATATGTCGTTCCAAAAAAATAAAACGATAGTTATGTCATTTGTTTGTAGAAAAGAAAAATACAGTGTAAGTGAAATAACGACATCAAAGTCGTTTTAGATTAGTCGTAACGATATTTATGTCGTTCTAGCTCAAAACATCGAATCAGGTCCACTGTAATGATACATATGTTGTTCCATAAAAAAATGATATGTATGTCGTTTGTTTGCAGAAATTCAAAAACTAACGGCTTGTGCATTTTAAGCCTGGGCGATTGCCCTGCCTTAGTCTGGGCATTCGCCCAATAGAAGCAAATGCAAATCTGCTTCTGATTTCATCAAATGGGAGAACGTCCACTTATTCGCCCAGGCCAAGTCGCACATGTATCAATTTTTCATAACAAGATTTAAGTCGTTATGATAAAAGTAACAATAACGATATTTATGTTGTTTGTTTGCAGAAAAAATACTATGTAAATGAAATAACGACATAAAGATCGTTCCCTTACAAGAATAACGACATCACAATCGTTATGCATTAGTATACAAGAATTCATAAACCAAAGAAATATAAAAAGACTTATGTCATTCTAATAATAGGAAAGCAATAACATATTGTTTGCAGAAAAAGAAAATACTATGTAAGTGAAATAACGACATAAATGTCGTTCCATTACAAGAATAACGACTTCACCGTTGTTATGCATCAGTATACATGAAATCAAAAACCAAAGCAACATAAAATGACTTATGTCTTTTAGAAAAGCAATAACATAGACCTAGTTACTACATACAAAATGTAATACATCATTTGTTGCTTCTAGTAACCAAAAAATAATAAGGCCACAAGTCACAAAAACATTGCACACATTATGGATTACTAGGAGCTGCTTGGACCGTGCAAGTGGAGCGGTTATGACTAGTTTTCTTGCACTTAATGTACTTACGAGATTTGCGTGTCTTTCCAACTGATCTTTTTCTCTTTTTTGGCTGTCGCCATCTCTATCTTTTTATCAATGGTAAAAATACCTTTCTAGCCATCACATGTTCGGGAATTTGCCATTCGACCTCATTTGGCAAAGGATATAAAAATTCAGAATATGGTTGCTTCCAACAAAAACTAGTATAAAAGGGGCTACATAGCTTGTAACCGTCATATCCTAGAAACTTTATAGTAGATTTTGCATGCATACAAGGGAACCTGTCCAAATCAAATTTTCTACACGTACATGTCCCTTCATCCAAGTTCACAAAGCGATGTTCTAAATTGTTACCAATTTGATACATGTCCAAGGATACTTAATTCACCTACAACCCATTTGACTCATTATATTTAGTGCACATTTTTTTCTCTAAAGGAGTGGTGAGATAGGTTACACTTTTTTCTACGTCAACATGTCTTTCATAAAACCACCTTTGCAGTGTCTCTAGGATATACTCAATCAAACCAACTATTGAAAATTCTCTAACATTCTTAAAAAAACCATTCAACGACTCTTTATTGTTCTTGGTCATGATATTGTACTGTATCCCATTAAAATGTGTTCTTGCCCAATAGTGGAAATCTTCTTCTAATAAGTACTCTCTAATGTCTTCTTTTTTACTACATAGTGCAGCCATGTTAGACTTAAATTCTGTTACAGTCTAGGCTTCTGCCGTTGCTGTAAACAAAGTTGCAAAATCACATCGTGGAAAAGTAGTCTTCAAGTTTTTTTCCAAGTGATAATGTGATATATACAATTTCCATGATGAGTAAATGAAAAGACATTTTTAACTCCATTTTTAATACATTTTACTAGGTGAGAAATAATCAAAAGCTTGTAAGTATCACCTGTTATTAACCACAACTTCTGAAAGAACCAAGTCCAAGAGTTATCATTCTCTGAATCAATTATTCCTCATGCGGGGGAAAATATTTGAAAATTTACATCCTGAAAGGTTGCTACAAGTGGAGTACGTTTGCATCTCGATTTCAAAAATGTTTCGTCTACATAAATTTTCCGTCGCATTGAGGTAAGGAATCCACGTATGCTTGGTCCCAAGGCCATAAAAAAGTATTTGAATCTTTGTTCATCTGTAGTATGAATGAATGTCCGTGTACCAAGATTTTGCACCTCCAAAACATGATAATATGATGGAAATTTTGCATAACTCTCATGATGTTTTCCACGGATCAATCCAGATGTAAAACCTTTAGTCATATACGCCTTAGAATAGCTTACAGTTATGCCAAACTTTCAACGAATGCCGCTAATGATGTTCATCGATCTGTAAACTTGGTTGGCATCTTAATAGTTAGGGGCGATGTAGTTTCCAATAACCATATTAGAAGCATGCCTAATCTCTATGACAAACGCTCATGGAGCAAAAATGATGACCATTGTACTTTCAAACTTTATAAATAGGACTTTTTTTTATCTTTGTTGCCCGCAAGTGCTACTTGCAATTTTTCTCAATACACACAACTGTATAAATGCTCTTATTTGAATTTTTAACTTTGAATTCAAAGTGACACTTCACAGCCAGCAACTACAATTTTGATATTAGGTTTTTTCAGTTGGAAACAACTGTTTAACTTGCATATCTTCGTTTTTTGGAATTCTTACTGATATCCCACAACAAAGCGAACTGACACTTGTAATTACAATCTAACTACTGGGTTCATAACATAAAAATCATTGTTATCTTCCACAGTTTGATTATATGATGGCTGGCTAGTGGGTTCATCTGTGTGAAAATTAGCATTGTTGTCGTCTGCCACTAGAGCATCAAGTTTTTCAGGACTACCCCAGATTATGTGAAAATCATTCCAATCTAGAAACATTCCATCACCTTTGTCATTGTTGGCATCATATTTGGTTCGAACAAGTTCTTATTCATTGTTCGTATTTCCAAACTGTTCTCCACTCTCTTCAACATCTTTGTAGTTTTCAGCAGCTTTGTTCGAAAGAGTTACACAAAGCTAAGCTTTTTTATAGACAGAAACCAACCACTACACATTGTTGTCACAATCAATGATGGTCGGCGCAGCTGGAGCCTTAGACATTATAGGGATAAGACATGCCATCTCCATTTTATATAGACTTGAATCGACCTTCAGCACTTCTTTAACTTTATTGTACAACTCTGTATAAGAAATCGATCTTGAAACAAGAATAGGTGTTACATTTCCTTTGCCATTTCTTACATATTTCCATGTCCATGTATCTTCAACTGTCTGCTCAAATTCAACTAGATAACAAATTAATATCCATACCATATCCACGTTGTCCATAGCTGCAATTCAACATAAAAAATTTAAAAATCATCAAAGATTGGACTTTTTATAATATAAATAAGGGTATCATTATGGAACGCAGAAAACAATATTGATATTTTTATATACAAATTCATAGTGGAATAAGAAATACAATGACCAAACATGTATTTACCAACTTACATTTCACTTTAACTAATAAAAACAGTAGTAACAAGCACAAATTTATTTCTAATGGTATCAATACGAAAAATGACTTCAAAATCATTTTTGACAAATAGACACCATAAACACAAATCACAACATTAATAAATAATTTAGAACAAGGAGAAATAAAATAGTCAAATAATAAAATTTAACCATACCTTCTATTCTTCTCCAAATGTCCAACAACAATGTTGTAAACTTTGATTTCTTACTTAAACCAAATGATTGCTCAAGGGAATGACAATGTAGATTTTAGGGTTTCTTCATGAAAAATACTACTTTATATGAAAGAGAGAAGATGATGATGAGCAAAGAGATGAGGTATGGATTTCAATTTAGAACATTTGATATTGGAAGACAAGCATCTGAAGCCCCAGAAATTGGAAATATGAAATGATATTAGGGCATTAATGTCTTTTTACATACAAGAAAATATTAGTCATTTCATATTTTATTTTTTCATTTTCTTTAATCTCTAGGTCCTTTAGCCAAATAACATTAAATGAAGACATCGTTTGACTGGACCTTTTAAATGAAGGCCCCAAATTCAATGCGGTGGTAGATCAGGATTTTGGAGGATGAAAATGGTGGTAACACATTAATATTCCATAATTTTATGTGATTTTTAGGAAATTGGAGATTTTTAAGGATTTTGGTGCTATAATTAAAAATAAGTCAATTAGTGCCAAATATAAAAATATTGAAAATGGTTGAAAATAAGAAAGTTAAGTTACTGACAGTGAGAAATAAAAATATCATCATTGCGCACCTTCTGTGCAATATAGATAGGAACGGCTAAGCATTGGACATTAATATGGATAACTATAAATAATTGGGATCAATAAAATGTCTTCAAGTGATGCAATAAGGGCCACATATTATTTAAAAGAAGTTTTAAAAAACTATTTTTGCCCCCTAGCCTCATCCATATAAGAGGTCTCTTTTCATTTAAAAATCATATACTCACAAAAAGATCCTTAGATGAGCTAGCTGCTCGGTTGGAAAAGGTCCTTTTATTTACTTTTAGATGAGTAAAAATAATAAAAAGACCATAGAAATGACCACGGTGTAATATCGCACGTAAAATAGAAGAAAAAATCACCCCTAGTGAGGTTGACCCCATACCTAAGGGGCCGACCCTCTCAATGCCTAGTGAGGGGTCAACCACCTTGCCTCATGGGGTCGAACAATCGGGTAGTTCGAGCACCTCAAATAGAAACGTGCACGAATTGATATCTATAAAATGTAGGACTCCTGACTCGATAAGATTTTCAATGGTATATTATATACTATGTGTGGATCTTTATTTCAATTGACACTAAGTTTATCCATTGTTCATCACGTCAGTTCCTTGATGTCAACACTCATCACCTTTTCGAGCCCCGTTTAGCCCTTTAAGTTGATCTCGGAGGTAATATGATAATGGTTAACATATGGACACTTGATTTACGCAAATAATAATCTAGATACAAAATGTGTATGAACAAAGTCGTTAATGCTAGGATAGGCAAGGATAGAAGTAACTTTTGAACTACAATGTAAAATAATAGTATAGCGTCGCATGCCCATTTACATGGTTATTATAGTTTATTATGATGCTTGTATTAATATTATAATTAATTCTTAATTAATGAATTTACGTTTTGTAACTAACCATGGTTTTGCAGTAGAATATACCATGGACGTCCTAGACGATCAACGTGCCTCTTAATTTAATAATAACATGCTTACAATCTTATTAATGTTAGATTATATTATATAATATCTTTATTTTATTATGTGTTTTTATCTTTAGTTTGAACGTAGTTATTGAGTTGGAAGATATTCTATTCTTATTAAGTATATATTTATGTAAATTAATATTATTAATAATTAGAATCTGCTAATGGAACTAATTTAAGAATTAAATAGGTTAATATAGGTAAATAAGGGACCTCATTACTTAATTAGCACAAATTATACCTAAATAAATGTCATTAGGTTGGAAGTAAACAATTTGCCTATTTTATACACGTCTTTGCAAGTTAAGTTAGGCCTTCACCATAATCCCAAAACTCTCAACGTCTTCCTTACTCTCGAATTCGGTGTATTAAGATTTTTTAATTATGTTGTCATCATTGGTTGTAGGAATGGAAAAAATGTCAGGTCACCCGTGGGCCCGTGAAAGCCTGGCCCGTTATGGGATCGGGCCCATGCCGAGCTGAAGAAAAAAAGAAGGGCCGAGCCCGTGGATTGGTTTGTGGATCATAAATTTTTATTATAAATTATTTATTTTTAACCTTTAAACTCAAATAAATAAATAAAAAATCACGTGTGACCCGCGGACCGGCCCGTGGCTCGACTCGCGTGGTCCACGAGCCATGAGCCGATCCGGGCTCTATTTTTTGGACGGGCCAAACTACAAGCTGAGTTCAACATGTGGCAAGGGTTGAGCGGGGCCCATCTTGGCAAGGGCCGGGCCGAGTTGAATTCCTCGTCATCATGAGTCCAATACATCCTTTTGAATATTAAAAATAATGGTTGGCTTCTTCACATGCATACCCGTGTGTGTGCATATATATATATATATATATATATATATGTGTGTGTGTGTGTGTGTGTGTGTGTCCATTCCCACGATATTGTTCCTTTATTTATTTAGAACACCATTACTGATATGTTGAATTTGAGCACTTCACATCACATCTTTGGTGTTTCATAGATAGTGCAAGTTCTACTAAATTCCTATTGTTAATTTCTGGCATTGTTTATTTGAAAATTTTGGTGTATCTATTTTTTCACATGAGTAATTGCTATGTGATATTTTATCCCTCTCAAATAAAGGAATAATTAATAAATAGGATTTTTATTAATTATTTAATCATCGCTAACTTATATATGTATTTATATAATGAGAAAAATTTAATTACTTGAGGCCAGCACTCTTTAAATAGATTTATATAAACTTTTAGTTTAAAATAATATTTTTAATATGTATAGGTATTGATATTTTATTTGTCATTAATATTATTTAGATCAAATATAACTTATATTAAATAGGTCGTAAGAATTCTCTAGCATAAATGTAATGCTTGTCACAAAGAAATTTAAATATTTGCTTACCATTAAACTTTTAAGATTAGCTAAACATGCCAATGTCAAATGGATTACTACCTTGTATATAAACTTTTATGATTAGCCAAACCTGCCAAGGTAAAATGTGGTCTTCTGGCTATTAATTCTGTGGTTATCACTCATTTTAAAACATATAGATATAAGTTTTTCAACTTCTCAATGCAATTTTTGTTTATTCTTTCTTTCGCAATTTTCTTCTTATGCTTATTACTTTGTAGGTGTCTTAGTGTCTAACTGTGATGGAAATTTCAATTATTCTTCATTCATGAAAGTTTGAACTACATTTGTAAAGTTATGTGGCAGCTTTTGCCCATCAATTTGTATTGGTATGACGAGATAATAAATAATCGAACTAATATAACAATAATAATAAATGGTATGTAAAATTTTCTTTTTAATAGCGATGACTTAGGACTTTTGGCACGTTGACTCCATGGGTGGCAAAAGACAGCTCCACTTGATATTCCAAAAGTAAATTTCTACATTTTCAAGGTAAGTAAACCTCTCTCATAATTCATTTGTAGGGTGCAATGTTAAATGTCTAAATGTTTACATAAATAATTATTATGTGAACACAATATACTTTGATATAGTTTTATGAATAATGCTTGTTATACATCCACACTTACCCCCACACTTACACCCTCACATGTGTTAAATGATGATTTGCTGAAATTATTATTTAATTGGCTAAATAAATAAAGTGAGCAAATCATCATTTGACACATGTGAGGGTGTAAATGTGGGGATAAGTGTGGGTGTACAATAAGCATTATCCTAGTTTTATATGTCATTAATGTTTCACGCGACATATTCTTGCATGTATATTCATATTAATGCATCTACAAGCATTCATGAAGTGGAGTTTTAAAAGATAATGTTGAAAAGTATATTTTACTCAAGAAATATATGTATCCCAATTTATAAAAGAAATGGTGTACGCCTATGCCATTAAAGGTGTGAGTGGGAAATGGGGCATGGAGGATCGGTGCACCCGACGAATGATAATGTTAAATGTTTAATATTTAACTGTTTTGCACTACTACCGGTAGATGGAACAAGTTCTAAATAATAGCCCACTGTATCCTGATTGGATATGCGATATGCAAAAGTGAGCTCACAATGTTAAAGTTTTTAAAAAGAATGAAAGAAGAGATACATATTTGGAAAACTAATTTAAATCAATGCATATCATAAGTATACATTATCACGTGCATGAGATTTGCTTACTAGGCGTTAGCTCATCCTATATTCTCCACTTTTCAGATGATGAGAGCTAGATGGTTTGAGACTACTACTTGAGGCAAGACGGACCCAGTACTAAAAATGATGAATATTTACTTTTATTTTGAAACAAATTTAAAATAAATAGAATTAAAAATTTATCCACTTTTCCACATTTATGTTTTATGCTTAATGGTAATTAAATGATAACACTTCTAAATCTAGGATTGCTAGACTTGGGGTGTTACAAATAGTATCTATATTATAATGTGTTCCTATATGATTACATAAAATGTACATGGATTATGATATTGTTTTTGAATATTTTTGTACGATGGAAGTAGTCGGTATATGATGTTGCTACCAATGTAGATGGATTTTTATTATAATACTGTCATATGTCATTATGACTTATAAATAGTGCACGAGATATACTATGGCATTCAAGTGCACGTGCATTGCATAGATCTGAAATAAGTGTTCATAACTTGTAAATGAAGATATAATGAGAATAAAAGAGATGGTAACATTGAATATAATGTAATCGCACTACATGTGAACCTTAATATTTGCTATCGGATTAGATATACCATTTGAGGCTTCTGACGGTCATTAAGAACAGTTGATAATAGGGTGTTTGGGGTCTGGCACCAAAATATGGGTGGTGTTCATAGGTCCCACGATGGTTCTGGAACTGTGTAGCGGCAAGACGAGCACCGTAAACATAAGTCATGCCTAATTTATGATATTCCTATCAGTGTAGTCTCCTGAGTCATGTTTGAGTATATGACGAACACATAGAGTAGATGAATATATGTGTTGTTATTGACCATATTGATGTTTGAATGATGAGCACAATTTTAGTATACATGTTACCTACTTATCTTATTTTGTTAGTAATTATTCATTGATAAAAGCATTCATTAATGTCTTATTTGGATTATGGAAAATTGTGAACGACTATGAAGATTTGGAGACCAAGATAGAAGTTTTTGAAAGAATGAGACCAAGTTTAAAGCTTTGGAGCAAAAAAAAACTAAATCTGCAAATAAAACTTGAAGTGAGACAAAATTGCAAAACTATTAAAACTTTGAGGCCCGAGCGTGCAAATTGGAACCAATTTTTTTGGCAAAATCTTATTGTTTGCCGCGGTCATACCACGATTCAAATCCCACTGTTTGCCGTGGGTGGGTTGCGACAAGTAAACCGCGGCCTATTTGGACTTTTTTGACTTTGTTCAACTCTAAGGTGGGGCATTTTTCGTCTTTTCACGTACACGAGTTTTAAAATTGATAAAACATTATATAAAGACCGAATTTAGGTCGAATGAAGAGAGGACGGCAACTAGACAAGATAGAAGAATCACGTGGCAAAGAAGACTTTTGGAAGATTTCTTCTCCTTCAATCCATATCGGGTTCTATCAAATCTTTGTTTTTATTTTAATTATATTCTTTTAATTTTCTTGAGCCAAAGTAAACGATGAAATCTTGTTTAAACGAAGTGATTATCTTGTTATCCTTTTAAGGCTTTAACTTTAATCGTTCATTCTTGTTGAATTAATTAAATAAAATCTTTAAGTACTTTGAAATTGTCATGTAAATTTTAAGGTACGTATTTGTTGTTATAATTTTAGAATAATGAAACTCTACGCTTTGAATCAATAAAAACTAGGATATATAGAAGTTAGATTTGGTATTTGAATATTATTTGTAAATAAACAAATTTGAGTTTTTAGGTTCATTGGATTATTTTCTAATTTAGGGTCTGCACATTTCTTATTGATTTGGATTAAAAAAAATAGTTTTGATTAGTTCATTTTATAATTTACACACTAAGCTCGTCGTTCATTAATCATTAGAAAGTATTTTTCATATCTTAATTTCTTAACGTGACATGAGAGTCAAATGAATTCAAGAATACATTTTTCTTTTAAGAGGTTAAAATCACTTCTTTTTTCGTTTTTTTAGCCCACAAATCTCGCTTCATTAACAAAATTCTATGGTTTTTTTTTTTTTAAACAAATGATAACTTGACAAAAAAAAAAAAAAATCATCCTTTAACAATTTTTTGATACATACCTCATTGTCAATAAAAATCAATATTTTTCAATTTACTATCTTTTATAAATTTTCAAAGAATACATTTTGTTTCATTTGAAATCAAATTTTCATTAAAAATAACACGTTTAAGGGTAACATGTTTGGTTAACATATGTATTATTGTGTTACTTGTAGAATAACACGAAAATATTTCAATTATCTATTTAAAAACAACATTATATGGTAACATTGTGTTACTTCTAGAATAATATATGTATTACTGTGTAATTTATTTTTTAATTTGTAGAGTAACATATATATTACTTATTTTATTATTTGTATAATAATAAATATGTTACTTTGCTACTATGTTAATTCATCCCAAACCCTAACATCGTCTCATTCAACACTGTTTTTCACCATCACCGCCACTTTACACTGCAACCAAACTGTTCACGGTTTTTTCGATTTCAAGCATCCCCACTTCTTTTTTTTTCTTTTTTTTCAATTATCATCATTTTCTCAGCTCAACGGCCTGTTATGTTCATTGACAATCCAAATTCGCCTAGTAACATATTGTTACATTCAAGTAACATAATGTTTTACTGTAACACAACATGCTACTTGAAAGTAATATATCGTGTCTGTCACATCCCCAATTTTTTTTTATTCTAATTCATTTGCATTTAATTAATTTTGTAGCAAAATTTTTGAAACAATAAAATAATGTTTATAAAATAGCTTTATTGTCATTCTAAAAATGACTTTTAAATTATTTAACAATATTATATAACCCTACAGAAAGTAAGTATTTAAGATAATACATACTTTGATATTATATACTTAAGATAATACATACTTTGATATTATTTTTTAATATTTAATTTAACCTTAATTGACAAAAAATAATATAGTTTAAAACTTGATATGTATTTACTTAAAATAGAGACCAGCAGACAATTGGAAAGTAATATTATAAAATTTAGTTTTTTTTTTTTTTAATTCAACACATCATCACATTCCTAGTGTAATTTTCAGGCCTCCACTAGGAAAGGATAGGAGGGTTCGGATACCCTAACCATATATAAATAACTCATAAAACATACATGGGAAGAGGGGCATAAAACAGGACTTCCAATTATAAAAGCTAAAGAAAACAAACAAATAAATAAATAATAAAACAATATATAATGAGATACTACTTCCTAAACAAATAGTCCTAAAAAATTCTATAAACTCATAACTGGAGGAAGCATATGTTTATCAATCTAAGCTAAGTTGCGGTAACGACGTGGTAAGTCCTGAGCGCTGTACTCGAAATAGCAATGATGATCCCAACTCTTTGAAGCAAGTAAGTCAGCCACCTGGTTGCCCTTGCGATAAATATGAGAAATAGTATCACGGTCGAAAGCAAGGAGATGTCTGATGTGGTGAAGAGTGGCCTGAATAGGCCAATGTCCTCCATCTCTGGTGATGTAGTGAATGGCCAAAGTAAGTCAGACTCAATCCATAAATCTGAGAGTAAAATCCTGTGAGAAAGAATGATACCGTCAATAATAACCCTGAGCTCGACCTCTAGAATAGGGCACTCGCCATATGAAAAGAAGAATGCGCGAACACACTAACCCGATGAATCTCTAATAATACCTCATCTACTCGCAAATCTATTTTTGACCCATCCATCAGTATTGACCTTATAAGATCACATTGGTGGAGTACGCAAATATACCAAATTAGGGAGAGAAATGGATGGAGTAGTAAGAGAGATACCAAAAAGAGAAGCAATATCCATATCCTCTCGCCAATGAATAATCCAAAATAAACGGCCTGTATGAAGTAGGGAAATAGTATGGTATTCTCTCCAGATGATCCGTCTCGGCTCCATAGATATATCCTAGTACTTTGCATCATTCCTCGCAGTCCAAATAAACCAGAGAATCAAAAGAGGAATGATTGTACGAATATGACCCTGCTTGACAAACGTACCCGATAAACGCCAAGACTGAAAACGATACTGAAAACCCTCCATCAGCTAAAGGGTTATATGAAAAATGTCAGAAAAATGGCGCCAAACCTGGTCGGTAATACAGCTGTCAATAAATAAATGCTAAATAGTTTCAATAGCTAAACAAAACTGACAACGAGAAGCCATATGACTCTCAATCCGCCTCTGAATCACAACATCAACTGGGATAAGACCCTGCTATAGTCTCCAACAGAAGAAAGAGATAGTCATCGAGATAATAGAAATCTAAATCATGTTGTCCCCCGTACGAACTAGATGCCATGCAGACTTGGTAGCAAATCTACCATCCGAAGTGTCGTTCCACATAATCTGATCGTGTACTTCAACAGTGATAGGGATGCTCCATATCTATTCAACAATAATTAAATACCTTTTGATTTAGTAATAACGTTTTTCCGAGTTTCTCTAGTAATAGACGCACTGATCACGGTCAGATACATAGTGCACAATTGTTAAGTCATCTAAGATATAACCAACCTCCAGTATTATGCATTTCCATACCGATAATGCAAAACTATATCAACGAATGCTCAGTAAGTAACGATATGCTTGAACATATGCATAATCATATGTATGATTTTCTATTCATTCTCTCATTCTCGAAGTTCACATCTTTTCTCACTATCTCAACTTATTCGTCTTCTCTCTTGGTCCCTGAATCCTACAACGGTGTATCATATGAGCTCAATGTTGTCAAATTTTAAATAACTCGCAAGTTCACGAATCTATTGAAATATAGAAAAGTAGCAACAAGGTCGATCCCACATGGATTGCAATAAAAAAAAAGTCTAATTTAATCTGAATTAACTATTAATCTAAGCTAGTTGGGTCGAAAGGAGTTAGATTGAAAGAATTTAATTTAATGACTAATTAACTATGCTAAAAAGTTAAGTTGAAAGTTCAAGTTGTTTAAAGCACCAAGGTTTCGGAATCCACCATAATTTAACTTAGTAATTATCCAATTATTAATTAATTCTAAAAAATAAACGATAACTCAAAATCAATCTATTGTCGTCTTCAAATATTTATCAATTAAATTCAAAAGAAGAAAATCCAATATCGGCTTCCCTTTGCTTCGATCTTAAATTATTTAAGCATTTTCCATATCAAACTCAATTAACATAAAACAAAGAATCAAAGGTTTCGCATCCTAAACATTCTATGTATCCCAAATCGATAACAAGATAGCAGAAAATAAAATAAAAAATTAGTAGAACAAGTTCAAGCAAAAAGCACGAATTAATTAAACTAATTTCTAACTATCAAGAATACGTGATATTTAAGATGAAAGAGATTTTATTTAATTAATTCAACAAGAATAAACCATCTAAATTAAAATAATAACAAGATAATCACTTTGTTTAAACAAGGTTTCATCGTCTACCTTAACTCAACAAAATTAGAAGAACATAATTAAATAAAAAACAAAAGATTTGATAAAACCCGGCGTAGATTGAAGGAGAAGAAATCTTTCAAAAGTCTTATTCGCCATATGATTCTTCTATCTTGTTTCTAGCTATCATCCTCTCCTCATTCGACCTAAATTCGGTCTTTATATAGTGTTTTATCAATTTTAAAATTCGTATACGTGAAAAGATGGAAAAGACTCCAACTTAGAGTTAAAAATAAGTAAAAAAAAGTCTAGACAGGCTGCGAACCGACATCAATTTGCTTTCTGCGGCCCACCTATGGCAAATAGTGTGACTTCGATTGCCGCAGTCAAACCATGGTTGACCGAGGAAAACAGTAAGATTTTTCCAAAAAAATGGTTCTAATCCCAATTTACACGCTTGGTCCTCAAAGTTTCTATAGTTTTGCAATTTGGCCCCACTTCAAGTTTTATTTGTAGATTTAGTCCTTTTTGCTCCAAAGCTTAAAACTTGGTCACATTCTTTCAAAAACTTCTATATTGGTTTCCAAATCTTCATAGTCGTTCACAATTTGTCTTAATCTAAATAAGACATTAATTTGTACTTTTATCAATGAATAATTACTAACAAAATAAGATAAGCGGATAACACGTATACTAAAATTGCGCTCATCAAACACCCCAAACCTAGATTTTGCTAGTCCTCGAGCAAAAATTAAAATTAAAATACTATTATTCTTTTCTCTTTTTTTATCAAGACATTTTGCATTTACTTCATCAATCAAACTAATAAAAACTAATGGATAAAAATATAAGTATTATCAAAGTTTGCAGAATATCACTCCCACATCTCAATTCACATAGAAGTGTAAAGAAGGATTGGCCGGCCAAACCCACATCGGCCCACCCATGGAGGCCCGTAATCAGGGGCCGACTCATGAACCAGATGGGCCATTCACGGCCCGGATGATACTAAACTGTCAGTCCGGGTGGTTCAGCGTCAAACGGGCCAGCGATTAAATATTTAAAAAAATAATAAAAAAAAAAGAAATTTAAGAAAAAAATTAATAAAAAAGAAGAATGTAAGTGTGTTGTAATTTAACACATTTTTTGCTATAAATGTAAACATTTTTTTGAAGTAAAATAAGTTAGTAATTTTTTTTAATAATTTAAAAAAAATTAATTTTTTATTCATATTGGGGTCGAATCGCGGACCACATAGGCTCGACCCAGATGGGCTGGGTTCGTGTTCAATTTTCATGAGCTGGGTTGACCCGGCCTGCAACCTATCGCGGTACGAGCTATTTCTAATGTGGGCCGTCACCAGGCTTCATCGAAGGCGGGCTGACCTGGCCTGCTTGACCCGGATTGACACATTTAAATTCACACATATCAGTTAATAATCTTGTGCAATTAGATTAGCTACCAAAGCTACAATAACCAAACAATTTCCAAGAGTACCATGTCAATCTCCAAATCTCACAATATGTAGGTAAGAACATTACTCTCAGAAGAAAATAATCTCATTTTCTATGTGCTCAAATAACATGGTAAAATGAGCGACGTTGAATAAAAATAGTATCACACACTCACCTTCAAGATGTGCATAGAAAGGAAAACTCGTTCATAATTTAGAAGTGAGTATAATCTCTCAGATATTAGTAGAATAGTAAAGTCAATTTTTTTTTTCCTCCCAAATATCACTACCCACTACAACATATAGTGCTAGCATTGACTTTAGACATTTGTTCTCTAAAATCAAGATGGACTTTTATTTTGTTGTAATGTAGGCTCGGGATAGGGCTAATTAAATAACTGGATAAGTGGATACACAAAGTATGAGTGAGAACAACAGAGAATTTTTTAAAACTAGGATTATTGTGTATTTTCTCCCTCCTTTTTTTCTTTCTCAAAACTCTTTCCAAATAAACTATTTAATAAGTGCACCATATGTAGTGAGTGCACATTTTTCAACTCCCATTTTTTATATATTTTTCATAAGAGATATTTTTTTACTTTGACTTATTCACTTTATACCTTTCATCATTATCTTCTTATTATTATTTTTTGTCTCTCCTTCTTCTTCGTTCACCCTTCATTTTTTTTTACACCACCATTTGATATAGATTTATCTCTACGTTATCAATCATAAAAAGACATGAAATATAGATTACATTATGAACGTAGATTGGCTCAAGATAGGTATAGTTGGCTAACAAAGAAAAATTCTAGGCTTTTTACTTATTAATATTTATTTTACATAAGGCTTCAAATTGGTTGCTATGGGTCAATTTTCATTTGGTAAGCTATAAAGGCTCAAATGCATCAAAAATGACCTCTCTATCACTTTGTAGAGAGCAAATTAATCATCCAACGACACCAATTTTACGGGCTTTCAAGTGCAATGATACCTAGAAAAAAACTGACCATAATGAATGTAAAAATTAGGTATAAAGGGGTTCTCTCCAAGAAGATATTAGGCTTAAGACTCACTTGAAAATTTTTTTATTTAACATGTGAATTCTCTTCAATGGATTAATCAATTTCACTCGTTGAACTTCTCTTTTCACACTTGTGACTAACATCAACATGCAAAACTGACAAACAATGTGTCACAATACTCCAAGTCAAATATAAAACAAGTACTAAAATAAAAAAAAAAATATTTACTTCATCCAAATTCCAAAGTCCATGCGTAGTGCCTTAATTTTTTTAAACACCCTACTCCCAAATCCATTCTAAATAGTGTCCTCAATGTTCCAATGTATACAATTCAGTTAAGTGCATGCAAATATAATCAGTAGATAGGAATAAAGAAAGACAAAAAGAGAAGAGAATAAGTTGGAAAGAATATACCTAGATTAGTTGTACCATCACACACTCTTACTAAGAAAAAATATTAAGATAAAACACAATTGTATTTTTTTTTTTTTTTTCATTTTTTATAGTTTTCAAAACTATTACTGAAGCCTTGGAGCTGTTTGAGAGAATGGCTACCACTACTGCCATATGGATATCAAACTGGGCTATACACAAAAGAACTGGAGGGGTACATGAAATAGACACTTTACTGTATTATCTGTAAAAATAGGCTCATTGGCACACAAAGTAGAGAGCATGTGGCATTTAATCAATGCGAACCAGACGAAGAAATCAAATTGTGAAGAGTGTGAGGGCTAATAACAGCACATCAGAATGTCATATTCTATCACAACAATCCGAGCAAGTCAAGTATGTTCAAGACCAGCAAAATAATCCATTCTCTAACACATTTAATTCAGGTTGGCATAATTATCCAAATTTCTCTTGAAGTAGTAGTCAGAATAATAGCAGACCACATGGTTCTCAGTTTCAACAGCCAGAAAAGAGAGTCTCGTTGGAAGATATGTTTGGTAAATTCATAGAAAAAATTGAGCAGTACATGGAATCAAATAATCAATTCATGAAGAAGACAGAGACCACTCTCCAAAATCAGAGCACTTCAATAAAGAATTTGGAGATGCATATAGGTCAGTTGGCAGTAGCTATGTCAGGTAGACCGTATGGTACCTTGATAAGTAACACTAAGGTCAACCCCAAGGAGCATGTACATACAATAACAACTAGTAATTGGGTGTAGCTACCTGAAATACATGTAAAAAGGCCAATAAAGAAAAAACAAGTTTTTAAACTACAGGACGAAAACTACAGGACGACAAAGTAACTCTAGATGTGCAGACTAATCACGAACAGATAGTAAACCATGGTCATTTTCCCACAGAGGTTAAATTCACAAAAGAAGAAGTAGGATTAGCAGTATACACAATTTTTGATCATCTAAGGAAGTTGCATATTAGCATACCGTTTGTAGAGGCCCTGACTCAAATTCCCAACTATACCAAGTATATGAGACAACTGCTTACAAATAAGAAAAAATTGGCAGAAGAGAATATAGTAAAACTTACAGGGAAAATAAGTGCTATAGTAGAGAAGCAACTACTAGACAAAAGAAATGATATAGATAACTTCACAATTCTAATTACCATCGGTAATCTCGTGATCAACAGGGCATTGTGAGATCTTGGTGTCTTTCTATTTTTAGGCAATTAGGACTTGGTGAAGTTAAACCTGCCAAGTTCGCTCTTCAATTGGCCGACTAATATATTAAAAAGTTGTTTAAGATGGTGGAAGATGTGGTGATAAAACTGTGAAAGTTCTTATTTCGCATTGATTTCGTTGTTCTTGATATGCATGAAGATATAGAGATCCCTATTATCTTAGGTCGACCCTTCTTAGCTACTTCGGATACTATCATTGATGTTTCACGAGATCTATTGATATTCAAAGTTCATGATGAAATAGAGGTATTTCATATGTTGGGTAGAGATGAGGCACCACCACATCCTCATCCTCCTTATTTGATAGGATATCAAATTAAGACCTTGAAAAAAATTTAAGAAAAGCTTCTTTAAAAGGTTTTGGGAGAAAAAGCAAATAATACAGGTGAAAGACAATGGTAAACAGATTGTTCAGATGCAAGAAGCTGACATGGATGAACATGTGGTTGAAGTTGAAGAAGACATCGCTGATGCAGTTGTTGCAGTTATTAAATAGAAAATGGAGGACAAGCCACCGAACATGGAAAAGAAAATCAAGAGATCATTGGAGAGTGACACGTTCGATAATCTCGAGATCAATTCTTCTTCCACTTAAACAACCATACAATAAGTCAAGTTAATGACTATAAATAAATGCTTAATGGGAGGCAATCCATTCTTCTATCATTTTCAATTAAGTTAAATTAAACACTGCATTACACGTAGTTTTAGGATTTGCATTCGTAAGTTAGGCAAACGTTTTTTTATATATTATTGATTACACTAGTAAGTCCTTATCATGTCAACCGCAAGATACTCCACTTTGTGAGCTACATGGATGACATCTATGACATCGTCTTTTGACCATCAGTCCCAGTACCACATCATGACTACACTTCAACTGGTCTATCTAATTAGTCCAGATTGTCCTCCACATTTACTCTTGGGATGTACTTGATCTTTTCCTCCTTTATTTTTGCTTAAGTTTGGGGACAATGTAATAGTTTAAGTTGGGGTGAGATAAGTATCAAGATACTTATTTTATTTTTAATTCACTTGTTATTCAGGTCTGTACAATTGCCATATTAGTGTTAAAAAAATTAAACTTTTTGAAAAACTCAAAATTATTGTTTAGTTATTGTTGAAAGGCTTGCCGCCAATGATGGTAATATTTGTTTGAAGTTGAATACATTTTTAGTTAGAATATTGGACAACACCTCAACTTGTGTTTCTACTTGAATAAGTATTCATGTTAGATTATATTAATAGAGCATGTAGCCACTATTGACTTATCACTTCTATGAAAACATGACTTGAGTGTATGATGTTATGTGTTGATATTGTTGACCTAGGATTATTGTGAAAAACCCCGTTCTCAAATCCTTAAACTAGTAACTAAACTATTTGAGAACAGTTTTGGGGTGTTAAAGTTAGTGAGTGTGTCCGTAGAATTTTGAAGGGTTGGATTTTCTAGGTCTCATCTTTAGTTGAATAGGTTCTAGTCAAGGAATCTAAACTGGGCACTAGTCCTTGTTGAGAATTGAATACCATGAAAAAGAAAAAAGAAAAAAAAAAGAGAAAAATTATATCTTGCACTTCTTTTATAGCCTGTGTGACTCGAGCAATTAAGCCTGTTAGGGTATCTTAAAACTTGGTGCCCTATGGTCGTCTGACTTGGAAGTCATCGGCCCAAAACTCACTACATGGGTTACATAGAAAGCTTACGGGAGAGAATTCTTGCATACAAGATGTAAGAATATTTGCATTAGTTAAAAAAATAAAAAGTTAGAGGTGCTTGGTAATTATTTTTAGACTAGGACCCCAGAGATTGGAAATGAAAATTTAGAAATCACTCACATTAGTTCTAGGAATACAAGTTTCTAATTTGAATCACTTTATTTGGAAAAGAAAAATCATGTATTGATCAATATGAACCAAATTTGCTAGAACGCTTCGAGATTGGAGAGAAAAGTATTAGGAGTGTGATATTCTACGAAAGGTGTAGGGAAAAGAATGACTATAAGGGGTTCGGGATTATAAACTTATCAACAACACAATGTTGGTCGTGATCTAATATAGGTATAAGTTCAATATTGACTAATCACATACTAACTAAATGTCGAACATCAGATAAGTAGAAAAATATTTTTTGTAGTGTTATTTAATATATTTCTAAAGTGTTGTTTTATATTTGAACATGAGACATTTGGTAAGAGATTCAACATTGAGTCCATTTTTTGTGATTTTCTTAGCTTAGTTTTGTACTCAATACCTTAGTTTATTTTGTTTGAGAACGAACAAAAGTTTTAGCTTGGAAGTGTTGACAATACCACCAGTTGATTGCACCATGAAAGTCGATCCAGAGTCAATGTGAAATGTGGATATAATTAGGCTTTCTATATCTAGTATTATAATCTATCTTTATTTTTTTGCATTTAAATTTAGATAATTATATTAACATCATATTATTTGTTAACCACACCATATTTTAATTGCAGTGAAAGTATCAAACTATTACTCATTTTTGTATTTATGTCTCAAATTTTTTTATCACATTTTTTTTATCAAACTATTAGTTTACACGTCTTATATTTGTCTTTGATGATGATTTATGTCCAAAAATTTAATTAGAATGGCGTAAAAAGGTTTTTCTTTTACATCTCGTATTTTTAAAATAAATAACAAATACAAAAATTTGACAAAATATTTTTTCCTCATTTCAATGCATATTAATAGAATATTTGAATAAAATTTTGATCAGAGACAAGATGTGAAAATTAATGATAAAAATACAACAGATATAAGTTAGGGATATAAATTCCAAAGTATCCAAGGTTAGAGGACCTTCATTGAAATTAAAACGTGGTATAGATAACAAAAATTGTAATGTGAATATAGTTATCCTTTAAATTTTCAACATTTCATTTTTAAGTGCAACTAATGAATAGTGATTTCACTTCAAAAAACTCATTTAAGTTAATCGTAAAAGATGCTTTTATCCTTAAATTTATAAAATATTATTTAGTACTATATGCCAAATATATTTTAACAAGTGCATTTTGACACAACTATATTTTTGGTAAAGATTTTTGCAGATTATAAGCAGTGAGTCTTACGAAATGTGTGATTAAAAGTTGTAAGTCATACGAAATGTGTGGAAAAAAATGATATTTGACTAATTTATTAGTACTTATAAACACTAGTACTATTAGAACTGGCCTGGCTCGGCTGGTTCAACTGGTGAAATTGAAAATCGGGCTCAGAACCGGACTAGTTATGCAGAAAAACTCTTCATGTAAAAACCCGTACAAAGATCCATCGATTCGTTCGTTTTTGAAAACCGTTCTCGATTTCTCCGATTTTAAAAATTATTTTTTTTCACAATTAATTTTAACTAACAATTAAAATTCATCTCTCTCCCTGCACGAAATGGATCAAATGAATAAAAAATAAAAATAAAATTACTTTTGAGCAGTTTTTGTGATATCTAAAAATATTTTTTCATTTTTTGTACATTTTTTTTTTAAAACTTTTTAAAAATCACCGGGTCCAACCCAATTAGACTATTTGACTCTTGACCCTTTGTTTTCAGATCAATGCTCGAACCACTCTTTAAAATATAGATAAACATACTTTAAATATAGATAAACACTGACAAACATATTCTAAATATCAAAAACCCTCAAATTCATAAAGCATTGTTAAGTCTCCCTAAAGCATGCACGACTCCTGCTTTAACCCCACACCCACCCCACCACTTTGTGTGTGTGTGTGTGTGTGTCATGCTTTTCTTGCTACCTTCTTAGTAATTTGGGGCGGCTATTACGAAAAAGTGAAAAACGAGAAAATTTTAGGAAGTTTTTTATATTTATATTATGTAAGACTAACAACATTAAATTTGCAAATTTTATAGATGCACGAACTTTATTTTACGATTGTTGCCCGTCATGAGAAAAATTAAATATATTGATATTTTAATTTATTAATGAAATATCGACTATTGTCAAAACTGGGCCATTTCTCTTTCTATTTATATTTATAAAATACCAAGAGTTTTTGGCATTGATATTGTAGTCCATATATTAAGATCGGTTTGAATATTTTTAAAATTAATATATTTTAAAAATATTTTCATTTTCGACAATTTAAATGCTACAACCCTTTTATCTTAGAGATGTCAAGATGGGCGGGCCGACCAGGCCCGCATAGGTCCGCTCGTGAAGGCTTGAGATCGTGGACCAGCCCGTGAATTGAGCGGGTGGTTCACGAGCCACAAATGTTGAACCGCCGAGTTTGGGGGTTCAGCAACTTAAGTTTTTTAAATAAAAATAAATAAAAATTAAAAAACGTCAAATGTAGTAGAGAGCCGTCTCTCTACCACGGATTTGACGAGACACTGCATGCCAACAGCGGCTTGTCAAGCAGCAATAGACTTAGTCTATTGTTGCTACAGCTGCAATGCTGCATAGAGTCAATCAAGTTTTTAAAATAAAAATTAAAAAAAAAATTGTGTGTAATTGTGTTGGAATTGAATTTGATTGACTAGAGATTGTAAGTTTATAACGTCTTTTTTTTTTCTCTATAAAATTGAACTAATCTGTAAATTTTTAATTGTCCAATATCATATATATATATATATATAAATTTAAAAAAGTATGAAGCTCTTAGACATTCAGTCTTTCACATTCTGCTGCAACTACATATATTTTTTATCAACTTCAAATTTTCAATTACTTCATTTTCACTACTTAATAGATTATTTCTATTTTTAAAAATTTCTACTACTGTGTTATAGATTCTACGATTTTTCTTTTGAAAATCTTAATTTACATGATAGTTGTTCTCCAATAAATTTAGAAGATGATCATGTTGTAGATATTGAATCATCTAAAAATTCAAGAAAAAAAATCATAGGTGCAACAAATATTTATAGTAAATGAAAATAATGGTACAACTCTATGCAATATTTACAGAAAGTCTTATATGCGGAGAAGTGGTCTAGGCACTGGCACTCTACGAAGACACAGAAATAAACATCTAAATGAAACATGACATTTAGATTCTAGACAAACTCAAATTACTGCATATACTAATACTAGTTAATCAGTGACTTTTACTAATTTTACTTATTCGCAGGAACGAATGAGAGTTGGAATGTCAGAATTATTGTGAGCAAGCGAGATGCCCTTCATTTTTGCAAAAGATCTGTATTTTGAAGAGTTCCAGCAAAAGTATGTTCAACCCTCTGACAAGAGTATAAGTAGAAATACTGCTTGTTCTGATTTTCTGAAATTATTTCATACAATAGATGAAAAATTAAAAAATGAACTTAAATTTTTGGTGGCATTATCTGTTTCAAATTTGATTGTTGATCTGGACGCAATCACAGTGATTACGCTTGTGTTACAACACATTTTATTGATAGTACTTGGTAACTACACAAGTGAATTAGTACTTTTCGATTACTTGAATATCCACATAATGGAGTAAATTTGTGTAAAAATTTATTACAAGTATTTAATGAGTTTGTTAAGTTAAACAAATTATTTAGTATTACTTTTGATAATGCAAGTCCAAATACTATATGTATTGAGTTTTTAATAAGAATAGTTAAACCCCTATTTGATTCTAAATTATTTCATACGCGGTGCGTTTGTCAGATATATAATTTAGTCGTGCAAAATGGTTTGAAATTAATAACACCAAATATGTATAATTAGAGAAGCTATTAATTATATTTTTTGTTTAGATTCTAGACAACAAGAATTTGGAAAAAAATTTGGATTGAGAAGAAGAAAATTTGTTAAAGATGTTCCAAATAGATGGAATTCAACATTTATTATGTTAAAATCGTGTGTTGGCTATAGCAATGCTATTAATGCATTCATTAATTCAAAGTAGAATTAATTTTATATATATGACTCGGATTGAGAACAAGCATTTAAAGTTATGAAATTTTTGAAACATTTCTATAAGGCAACAAAAGTTAGTTCGAGAGTTTATTATCCAATTAATTATTTTGTACTTTTACAATTGGTAAAAATTGCTAGCCAATTTTCAAGTTTTAGAAATAATCAATTTTCTTCAAATTATTTTGTTAATGAAGGAAAAGTTTAAAAAATATTATGAAAACATGCCACTAATTTTTCCAGTGGTAGCTATAATGAATTCTCGCATTAATTAATTAGAGTTCAGTGTGCTTTAAAATCACTTTCTGAAACATTAACTTTTAAAATAATTATCACAAATCGAAAATTGGAAATTTTTAATAATGAAATGTATAACTATTATTTTTATTATTAGTTATAGCACGTGCGTTGCACATGTGGTTATTATTATTTGATTCAAAACAATGTTGCAAAGTTTAGCGAAGAAAAAATTAACTAACTAAAGCATTGAATGAAATTTATTACATTAAAGTCATTAAAAAATGGTGGAACCCTTGCAAAGAAAAAGGGTTTTACCAACTTTAGTGAGATTTTAAAGGGTCAAAGTCCATTTGGTTTAGATCATTTTAAATGACACTTTTATAATCAATATTGAGTGACGTTTGGTTAGTAAATAAAAGCTAAATCACAATGTTCAAAAGTGAAACTGACTATTAAAATAAACACAATTAGGTCAAATAATTTAAAACAAAGAAGTCCTAACTATGAGCTCTTTGAACTTTAAAAGAAACATGTAATGACGTCCAAACAATATGGCAACAAACTAAACACCATTACAAAGTCAAAATAAATGATAATCATATATATGATAACATAAAATGGACACTTACATCTGGAACAAACAAAAGACAAATACTTGCATAGAAAAGATCAATTGATATTCCATCAAACTTGAATTTCATGACAGGACATGAGCATCAGGCACTGGTTGGAGTTCAGTAATGCCTTGCATCTCAACTAAAATATTATGTTGTACATAGAAGAGGTCTTCCTAAAAATAGAGGCTAGAATTAGTACATAGTTGAATTACATAAACCGGTTCCAAAATGGAACACCCAAATTCACAATTTAGTGCATAAGTGAATTACATAGACTGGGGATCCAAAATGGAACACCCAAATTCACAACTCACCTCCCGACTAAAAAATTCCTCTCTCTCAGTAGATTCTTCAGCACTTCATCCCGAATACACCAAAAACTATAACAACCCAACAATAAGGAACCTAAGAAAATCACGAAAGCATTAACAATTTTCAGTCGAAAACTATTACATCAAAATTCAAGAAACCAACCTTCTTCAATTCCTTGCTTCTCTGAATAGCTCAATGGATTTTTCCTTACCAAATCGAAGATTGAGTTTCCTTATGTCCTCCAAGTCTTTTTTTCTCATCTTCAATTATCCAATACATATAATATCATACCAATAGTATGCCATGGACCATTGTCCAACAAAAACAAGCACAAAAAGATTAATGAAAGAATAAAAAACAAAGATTATTGTTAAAGCTAATTGGAAATAGATTTCAATTGGTATTTCAATTGATAATTAAGATTTCATCTTGCAAATGCTTCGGCAATATGAACATTTTAGAATAACCCACGATCATTCTTCTTAGTTAAAGGTAACTGGAAATATATTTGTCCATAACACCAAGTTTCCTTGCTTTGAAAAGGATTGTGTATGTAGGTTAAAAGTATGAACTTTGCATACATAATATAATAATAACAACAAAATAATCTTCATCATATATATATGCAAGAAGATTAAGCCTCTCCTCATGGGAATAAAGTTATAACATAATTATGATCTACATTTTATAATTACCAATTTGTCTAAATCCACATTATACAAGTAAAAATTCATTGCAATTGTGAACGAAACAGAGAAGAGGCGACTCTATCTTTCCTGTGTAACCTGTTTTTTCAATTGCATCCACGAGCAATACTAATCCTTACCGGTTATACTGAACATTACGGGTAAATTCACCTTCAGTTCGATCATTGCATGAATCTTATCCATGTTTAGGTAATGATAATTCTTTTAGGAATGTCGTAAACTATTTTTGCGAAAGTGAAGAAACTTAGTGACTGGTTGTTGCACAATATTTGTCACAAATACAATGTTTGATGACCAAAATCATATAGTAAAATGAAGAAAATGAAGATAGGAAAAACATAAAGTGAGAAAAGAATCATGGTGGAGAAGCTCACAAATGCGAAAATGTTTGTAAATTCTTATGCTCATTTGATATTCAATTACACATGGGTAGTTTAGTTTCTTTATTCTTCTGTTTCTATAGGAGGTGTGCATGTTTAGCATCTTTTGCTTCAGCTCATTTGAAGCACTTTGTGGGGTTTCTTTCAAAATTGTAATTTTTCAGTAAAATATTTTTATTTATCTTAGAATTGAATCTATTTCAATAGTGGAAATATTAATGCAATTTAGCAAAATAAATTAAAAGAAAAGCAGTACTTCAAAAAGGAAGAAAAAAACAGTTATTTTAATTCAACATTTAAAGGCTCAAGTGCTCCATCAAATTTTTTTTACAACATTAAACCACAATAGATCAATTGAAAGGCTCAAGTACTTTTCAAAACATAATTTTTATTATTTTTTCTAATTTTTCATTGAATATCTCATATTTAAACTTTTCCAAAACTTAATTCTTTTATCACACAAATAGAACTTCCGAGCAATGTCAAGCTTTACCGTGCAATTTGACTTGAACTATAGACCTTAATGAAATTTATACATATTTCCTTAGTCAGAGATATCAAAAACAAGAAACTCGATGACATCACATATTGACATCACATATTGAGTGATAACTTCAAATTTAGAGAAAAACAAAACTATTAAAAAAGTAATCCTAAGACAAATCATGTTTTCCCATAATATATTTTTAACGAATAAACAAGACCACTTATTATGGGCCTTGATCAGAAAATCTCACACGTGACTATCATTACTTGATATTTATGCCAAGGTCACAATATTTGTGCCCGAATTGTACATTCCTTATTTTACACTCTATTTTACCCAAAAGATGCGTTGTTTTGAATAAATAAATGTTTATATGGTGTAAAAGCTATGACACATTCTATCAAACCAAATAAAGGCTTTATTTAAAAAAAAAAAAAACAATTCCATAGTTAACATCAACATAATCAAACTATGAATATTTTCAGAATCATTCCCTTAATTATATAGTAAAAATAACCCATTTAAGAAAATTATAAAGGTCAATAAATGAGATTAAATAGGTAGGAAATTATTGAAAATTTCGATAAAATAAATTTACGGAAATCAAAATTATCGAAACGAGTCCCTGACGCCGAGCTTTTAACAGTATTTCATCATATTAGCAATTATAATTGATTTCCCATAAAGGGTTTCTAGCAAAATCAAAACAAAGATTCAAACTTTATTGCACCAGAACTCAATTCATAGCTTGAAATAAAATAAAAAAATATTTAGCGAACAAACGCGGAATCTCCATTGGAGGATAAACCAAGGCAAATGAGAGAAGTGCAAAACTCTGGAACAACCAGCATTTAGTTGAAGGAAACTAAGCTTACAAGCAAACCTTATGCAGTCTATTGAAAACAAGAAAACTTGACATCGAGGATAGACATCTTCCACGAAAACCTGCAGGGTTCCAATATCCTATTAAACTATGAATAAAGAGCTAATTATGAATCTACTCCCACATTGTTGATATGCCTCACAATGCAATTTGGATAAAAGAAAATCTATTTCCTCCATCCAAAATAGTGGACCAAAAGAGCTTCTATGCTGTAAACCAAAAGCCTACTAAACTCTTGAAAACTTCATGTCAAAAATTATGTGAAGCATTTACTTGTACATAACACATTGTTACGAACATGTTGCATCGGAAAAATAGCACTGAAAAAGTCCCATCGCTAGGCAAAATCAAATCTCTTAATTAACAAAGTACTATATATAGAATAAGAAATTGATTCAGATAAAAAGAAATAATTGCTCCAAAATCAGCAGTAGAATTTGCAACTTAACTACAAAAGCATCACATGGAGAAGACATGGGTCTACTTGCTAGGTGACTAATGTTTGTTTATAGCTATGGCCTATAGGATGAGAATATCAATAGCAACACCTTGCAAGTTTGAGCTCATGGGATTCCTTTTTCCTAAAACATGTGTATTCCTGCTTCTCATCTTAATACGAAATGCCTACTAATAACAAGATCCATAAACATCCACCCAACTAACACCAAAATTACAATAGACTACAGAGTAACTATAATGACCTCTGTGAAAATGATGCATGAATTTGTTTCTGAACATAGTACACTGTAAATCCAGCTCCAGCTGACTATTAAAGCTTGAGAAAGTTCATATCTAAAGCTAGAAGTCTTTTTTAACATACATATAATTGTTTGTCCACCTGATTTCTCTAACTCAGGTTTTTACCATAGAAATGATCACCCCTGATTCAATCAGAAGAAAATTCAAAGCCTATCACTCAACACAATCCATTTGAACCAAGAAGACATCTCACTGAAGTTTGTAAAGTTGTTCATCAAGATGGCAGCTTTAAGCCATATCACATATTAATATTTTGATCTAAGACTAACCAATAGAAAAATTCAAACCTCAACTTTTTTCCTCAGGATTCAAGATGAAATGATCAAGAGATGTACTTAATCCATATGAAATATAATATATAGAGGAGCAACTATGCCTAATCTCACAAGTATTTTACTAAGAGCAAAAGAATCTCTACATATCAATCAAACTCCATCTTGTAGTTGCAATACCAATGTCTACACATCTTACACACAAAGTACCAGTGTTTATATTAAAGTGCTTTCAAGAAAGCATTAATATAATTATAAGAAAGCATTACACTATTACCTATACATCTTCCTATATTAATCATATATTTCTTCCCCAATTTTACCTATACTAATTCCAAATCATTTATTAAAAATCTGATAGAATAACTGAATTCCAAATCATTTATTCACATTACATCTATTGTACGTTCTCTAACACTCTCTTCTCTGATTTTCGTTGGGTCATTTCCTTGAAGTTTAAAGTTGAAATAAATTAATGAATTTAATAAAGACCTTGGAACACGAATAAGCACATTGATACAAATAAGTTTCCCTAAGCTTGTTCCACAGATTTCAGCTTGCACCAATGTAAATTGCACACAAAGAAATGGATAATCTCTCATACCATCATACAGCAATTGTCAATGACAACTTCATATACTATTTTAGAGTACTTTTCTGCAACTTCACGACAACACTGCAAGGTAAAAATGAAATTAACAGGTAGAGACATTAGAAAAATAAGACCACTCTCAAGATTCTGTCTGAAGGCATACCTTAAGGAAAAGACTATTAGTTTTCTGCATGATATTGGCTTTATGTATTGTAGTTACTCTTTCTCTTCAACGAGTTTTGGCATATTGGAATGCATACTCTGTACCACTCCTCACCACCAACACCCAAATGCAAAGAACTCAATCAAATCTTAAGTTTCATTTTCTCATTCAATGACGTTAGTGCTTTGCAAATAAGCTTACTTGATGTTCAAGTTCACTGTACTCTCCTTCCGTGTTTTCTATTAGCTGCCTAAAATACAATTTCTAACTCTAGTTCATTTTTTTTCTGCAGGTGTTGATATCAACATCACTACACATCTGAAGACTGTAAATCTTACCTTAAAGGGAATGAATCTAATGCATTTGGATCATCTTGAGTGTAAGGGGTAACACCATCATCTATTATATTCTTCTAGACATGTTAAGTCTCTAGGCTTTACTTGTCGAAGATACACCAAAAAAAAAAAAAATCCACAAACCCAAACATAAAGAAGGGGGAAAAAAACAAATCAAAACCATGTATAACACATAAACCATGCTAAAAACACAATTTCATATAGTTTTCCCTCCAAAAATACCTTAAAATAGTTTGAATGAAACCCTAGGAACACGATCTTGACACAAATGACATCCCACCAAAAATCTTATCACCACCATCGTCAAGAAGTGTATTCCATTACTAATTCCTTACTTTTTTCAGCTTTTTCATTAATTTTCTTCTTTGACTTTTTGTGAAGGGTAAACGAATTGAATCCAAATCCAAATTCTTGAATGGTGCTTTGGAAGGAGAGAGGAAGAGAGAGAAGTTGCGTGTTTTTAAATGAAAATGGAGATGGTGTGTCAGATGTTGTGTGAAAAGTAAAATGCAAAAGACGCTGTTGGATCAAAAGTGTACACAATACGAAGGGGAAAAAATTAAAAATGACATCATTAATCTCTCAACAAAATAGCGTCGTTTTGGTTGAAATGTGAATTGTAATTTTCAAAACTCACTCTATATATTGTAAGGATAAGGAAATATGGTAATAGTGAAAATATTTCTGCTTCTACAAACTCTAGTACAACTTCTAAAGGTAAATTTTATTTTCTATCTACAATAACTAAGAAACGTAATGTTGTTAGTACTTCGTCAACTGCAGACATGAAATCCACACCTGCCGAATTAGAAAGATATTATCAATTTGATCATTATAGTTTACTACCTGAAGATGAGGTAGACAATTTAGACATCTTACGATGATGGAAATTAAATGAGTGGTTATACCCAATATTATGAAAAATGGCACGAGATCTACTAACAATTTCAGTCTTAACAGTTGCATCCAAGTCTACTTTATTGGACGAAAGAAGATCAAGACTTAAAGAAGATATTTTGGAAGCTCTCATATGTGTGAAAGATTGGCTATTCGCAGATAGAATGATGCAAGATAAAATCCTGACGATATTATTGAAGACTTTAAAAATCTTGCAGTTGTTGAATATTGATTTGCAAACAAAATATAATTTTGAACAATTAAATTATACTTAAGTAGGTTGACACCTAGTTGGAATGTAGTTAAACTATAAATATACAAATGATTGATAGTTGTATGTGTGCTAACCTAGTTGTGATATAATTTAATTATAGCGATGCATTTAGTTGTTATTTATTTGCGTTATATTTAAATTCACGAAATTAGAAATAATTCAATATAAAACAATATATAAATTCCATGTAAACATTTTTTTGCTATAAATATGAATTTATTATTGTTGTTTATTTTTTATTTAGTAATTTAACTCATTTTTTTTTTTTTGGCTATAAATGTAAACATTTTTTTAATATAAAATAAGTTAGTAAATTTTTTTAAAAAATTTCTTTTATTTTGATGAGTTGAACTGTGGTCCACATGAGCTCGATATGGATGAATCAATGGGTAAGTCGGATTCGCGTTCAAATTTGGTGAGATAGATTGACCCGGCCCGGCCTACAACCCATCGTGGGTAAATTTTTTCCAATGTTCTAAAAAGTGTAAAGCGTTGCTAGATGTAGAGGTCGAGTTTCAAGCTTTTCGGGCCTAGGCGAGTCCTAAGCAAGAGCGAGATAAGGGCAAGGCGAGGACAATGCGTGATGCATGGCTAGGCGTGAAAGCCGAGTTTCAAACCTAGGCGAGGCTTATGCATGCTTTTTAGAACATTGATTTTTTCTAATGTAGGTTGATACCAGGGGTAGGCGGGCCCAACCACCATAACAAAACCAGGATTGACATTTGACACTTGTATTTTATCCATTGTAATTTTGACTTCAAATTTAACCAGAATTAACTTCTGCTTGAAGTCCGCCACTCCAATTCGCGGAACCCAAACTTACATTTCATTCCACTTTAATCTCCAGTCTCAAAAATTGCACTCGCTCACGCGCTCTACCGGTTCTACCGGTCACCTTTCGTCTCTTCCTTACACCTAACCGGTGATCCCCATGCGGGTTTCCGGACCAGCTGGTTCCTGTAACGTAAATTGATTAAAATTGTAGTGTACAACTACGGACCACATTGACTGTTACGTGTCCGAATATGATTGGAATTTGACTGGAACATGGAAGACTGTATGGAATGAAAAAATTCCACGTCATATAGTGTAGATGGTAATATAAAATATGCATGTAGTGGATACTTGTAACTTTTGGGGTGATGTGAATTTCGTTGAAATTCCACAGAATTTGACCAAAAGCTATTCAGTTTGAGCAAAACTGTAACGGAAATTTAGGGTCTTTATTCCAGTGCTACGCGCATTTGCACCAAGAACCAGTAAGGTGAGGAGAGAGGAAGGGGATGTAAAATGTTTTTATTGTTTTGTGTTATTTATTTAATTCATTTTATGATAAATATGGTAAATATGGTTGTTTGATTAATTGACAAATACTCCAAGATACAAGTTTTTTCTTATTTAATATCACGAATTATTAGATATCAAATATTTTATCAGTCTCATAAAAATATGATTATTTTATTTATTTAATAATTCCAAATTACATATTTCTTTTTTTTTTTTTTTTTGAGAATATAATTGATTTCTTAGTTATTTAATATATTCATATTTAATATAATTTGTTATAAAAAAAATATAAACTACCATGATATTAATTTATGAGTATATTAAGATAATTATAACTAAAATTTACGTTTTCAATTATATTAATTAAATTTTCTTAATTTGTGTGAAAATAGAATTAAACTTATTAGAGTAATTGACATGGAGTTAAATATAACTAATAATATTTAATGAATGTGTTCGAATAGCTTAAAAATCAAGTTTTTTTTTTTTAATGTTGAATCAAAGTAGCTATGTCATTATACTAAATAAACTTACAAAATAACGTGAATGAACTTACGCGATAATATGGTTTTGTCGGTTTAAAAATACGACAAAAAAATGTTCTTTTTGTCGACTTTAGTTTATTATGGTATGACAATAGTGGAAAATAAAATTACCGTACATAGCTTTGATTTTGATATTGAATATGACAATGTTTTACATTTTAAATGCATCTAGTATGTTATATAATTTTATTTTGGATAGAGATTCTAGATTAGTAAATTAATTTTTGTTAGTAAAGTTGATTAAAAATAATCCAAGTCGATAGGAAAAAATCCAACCTTGTTACTCCTCTTCGAATTGTCTCTCAGTTTCATTAAGCTTGTAAAAGGAGAGCTGAGAAAGTTTTAATAAAGAACAAAAAAAGAAAAATAAAATTAGTTAAATAAATTCTTCAAATTTTTTTTTTTTTTCCCAAAATATATTTATCCAATTATTCTATACAGATGATAACTTCACGCCTAAATGACACACTAATCCACTTTAGACCAGATATTGACGTAAATGGAAAAAAAAATAATACAAAACTATTTTATTATAATTTACTTATTATATTATAAGAAAAAATTTATTATTGGTCCCCACCTATTGTCTCAATAGAAAGTCAGCTCTCAACCTTTAAAACAAACAAGTGGGTACTCAATTTTTTTATAATTGCACAATCGACCTCAATAACAGATTTTTTATTTTTTATTTTTTTAAAATATCACGCCGCTCTACTTCAAATTTTTAATAACAATCTAAACTGAGAGGTACAAAATTTGGAAAATTTATATTATTAAAGACTAGTTGTGTGAGTTAAAGATAAAATACAAATGAGTATATGTAGTATTCTCTAATAATTTAAACTCTTTTATATAATAGTTAATATAATATTCTGGTCCGTCAAAATATTTAAGTTCTAATCTCATCACTATCTATTTACTAAAAACTTTAATAAGAAATAAATGAACCCGACTTATACATAGGGGACATCTTGAAGATATAAATTAAATAAAAATATATAGCCATATCTTAAACTTTTAAATGAGAGTGTCAACGCTGTGTAATTCGGTGAATTTTGAGAGCAACTTGTTTGTTTTAAAGGTTAGGGACTAACTTGTTATACGAATAATAATTGGGTACCAGTGATGAAATTATGAATCCCTTATTATAAACAATAAATGATGCCATGATGGTATTGGTAAGTTGGAGAAAAAGAGGAAAAAGAAGAGAGTAGAGAGAGAAAGTAATAAAAAACATAACATAGGAAATGGCGATGAAGAAAGACTGTGGAATAGGAAGAAGAACCTCCGCATGTTAATTTCTCATTCACTTTCTTTCTATAGATCGGTATATTTACTAAAATTCTTCTTCTCTCTCTATGTGTGTACATATATATATATATATGCAAGAAAATAGGTAATGGAGCTGCTATTGCTGCTGCTTGGTTGCGGTGTTCATACTATTAGCTGGTAAAAAAGTTTTATCTTTCAAAGTTCTGTTTACTTGATGCTTTTTACAGAATTTGTGAAATTTTGAATATATTTGGATGTTGATTATTTTAATAATTTATACAGTTTATTTACTCATGCATGTAATTTGATTTCATCGTTTGATAGTTTTCGATTTTTTTGTTATCTTTAATTGTTTTTGCCTATACAGGAATGATTCTGCTACTGTGAATGGAGTTTCAGTTTATTGGAATATGAATTCATAAAAAAGGTTACTTTTTTGAATTTGTTTCCTATTTTGTTTTTTTCTCAACTGCATTACTTTTTTTTATTTTTTTTTATTTTTTATTTTCTAGGGTTGGGTAGGGAAGAAGTAGAAATTACTTTTTTTTTTTATTTTGTTTTTTCTGCCGAATTGATTTGGTTCTTGATGATAAATTATATTTGTTTTCACTTTTTATAATTTTTATGGGTTTTTCATTATTAGAGAAAATTGTTTTAGTTTTTTTTTTTTTTTTTTTAAATTCATTTTCAACCATTGAGCGACGAACTCGATTACAATGTGATTTTCAAAAAAGAAAAATAAATAAATAAATAAAAGGAAAGGTATCTGATGTATTTTAATGTCTTGCATGAGGCCTGATTTTTTTTCCCTTTCAAACACCACACTTAAATTTCTTTCCTTTTAGGTATAGATTTTCAATTATTGTGCAACTTTTCAAGCTGCTATTTATCTTCACATTTCCATGTTCTTACATTTACAATCTGTCTGTTTGTGCACATTTTTTGATGATAAATTGGCAGTTTTGATTGATTGTCATTGGTCTTGGGAGATATACTTTACCTTAGTTTGTGTGTGATTTTTCAATTTAGTTGTTATTGTTTCCTTTCTTTTTTATTTGCATATGAGAAAGTTTCATTTCTTTTACTTTTGCAGTTGGATTTCGGCCTAGAAGAATTTCTGATTATATCATCTCCTATCCCGTTTATGAAATCAGAGATATAGCAATGAACATTAATAACTTGAGTGTTGAAACTGAGGATGTTTTTGCAAGTTTGCTCGACCTTGCTGCTAACAATGACGTAAAGGCCTTTAAAAGGTTGGTTGATGGTGAACCGTCCATTGTTGATGAAGTTGGACTGTGGTACGGACGTCAAAAGGGATCAAGGCAAATGGTTCTTCTGCATAGAACTCCATTGATGGTGGCTGCCACTTATGGTAGCATTGATGTTTTGAAACTGATAATTTCTTTACCTGAAGTTGACGTGAATCGACCATGTAGCATTGACAAGACGACTGCTCTTCATTGTGCGGCATCTAGTGGATCTGTGAATGCTGTTGATGCTGTAAAGCTACTTTTGGAAGCAGGAGCAGATCCAAATCAGGCAGATGCCTATGGCTGTCACCCTTTCGATGTTATTATTGTCTCGCCGAAGTGTTATGATATGAAAACTTCCCTTGAAGTTCTTCTTGCAACTGATGTTTCAGATTCAACGTATACACCTCTTTCAATGTCTCACGGAAATGGATCCTCATCATCTCCTTCCGAGTTGGTACCTTCCCCTACGGTGTCACCTGCACCAGAGAGGAGAGAATACCCAGTTGACCTAACTTTACCAGACATCACGAACACCATCTATTCTTCTGATGAGTTCAGAATGTTTTCATTTAAGGTTCGACCTTGCTCTCGTGCCTACTCACATGACTGGACAGAGTGCCCGTTTGTTCACCCGGGTGAAAATGCTCGAAGAAGGGATCCGAGAAAGTACCACTACAGCTGTGTACCTTGTCCAGATTTTCGGAAGGGGGCTTGCCGAAGAGGAGACATGTGTCAATATGCTCATGGGGTTTTCGAGAGCTGGCTCCACCCTGCTCAGTATAGAACTCGGCTTTGCAAAGATGGTACAGCTTGTGACAGAAGAGTCTGTTTCTTTGCCCACAAGCATGAGGAACTCCGACCATTGTACGTCTCGAATGGTTCTGCCGTTCACTCTCCTCGCACAAGTGTGTCTACTGCTAATGCCATGGATTTTGCTGCAACAATGAATCTTTTACCGGGTTCTCCTTCATCCATCCCGGTTATGTCACCATCTCCATTCACTCCTCCCATGTCTCCGTCTACAAATGGCATTTCGAACATGGGTTGGGCACAGCAAAATGTTCCTACACTTAATTTACCTGGAACCAACCTCCATTCAAGTCGTTTACGTTCTTCGCTAAGTGCTAGAGATATCCCCACGGAAGACTTGAACGAACTAGCCCTTATGAGTACCAATTTGCTGAGCCGTTCTGCTCGTTCAAAAACCATAGCACCTTCAAGTCTCGAGGATATTTTTATTGCCGAGAGTTCTTCCCCTCGATATTCCGATCAAGCATTGGCTTCAGCTGCTTTCTCCCCTACACATAAATCTACTGTTCTTAATCAATTCCAGCAGCAGACAATATTATCTCCAATCAAAACAAACTTTTTGCCAAGAAATGTTGATAACTCTTTAGCTTCATTTGGGATTCCATCTTCAGGAAGGATGTCACCTCGGAGCATGGAGCCTATCTCACCAATGAGTTCTCGTGGGTCAATTCTTGCTCAACGTGAGATGCAAAAGACACAGTTTCGAAGCCTCAGTTCACATGCTCTAAGCACTAGTGCTGAAGATGCTTTTGTCTCTTTGGATAGTACATGGCCATATGCGGGATTTGCTACAGGGAGTCCGTGCAATCTCCACGAGGAATGTCAGCTTAAAAGATCATCATCGTTTGATCTTGTGAACAATGGAGAGGGGCCTGATTTATCATGGGTTCAATCACTTGTTAAAGAATCTCCTCAGGAAATGAATGAAAAGTCTGCACCTGTTGCTTGCTCCAAGGATACTGGTACTTCTTCTGGTGCGAGTGCAAATATGAATTCCCAATTTGAACAAATCGATCAATCTGCTTTGGGTGCATGGCTGGAGCAAATGCATCTTGATCAACTGATGGCTCAGTAAAGTTGAAATTATTTTTACCGAGCCTTAGGTCCAGAAGACGGAAGGTTTTGGGCAAAGTACACAAGCTTTAGGGAAGAATGCAATATGGTAAGAAGGATGGAGTTTCTGAAATTCTGAAGAATACTAATCTATAATCTAATGCGATTTCGATTAATTTTTGAAACTAAATACTAGGAAGAATGAGAAGTCTTTGGGGTAATCAAATTTGGTAGAGAGTTAAGGTAATTACTCTCACTAATTACCCTTTTGGCTTTTTAGGATTTTATTCCGAAATGTTACCTAACTTTGTTAGCATAAATTTCCGATGCAATGAAAATAGTTACTAAGGGTTTATATAATGTTACTTCGAGTCCTTTTATGATGTTAACTGGAATAATGTTTGGATTAGGATAAGGTAGACAACGGGAACTCTCTGAATTAAAACTAATCATCAGTTTCTTGTCATTTCTTTCTTTATGCTAATTTCTCATTGTAAATACTTAAATTTGCGATGCGATGATTAGTGTATGACAGATTTCAAAAGTTGGATTTGTGTTCATAGATGTGAGGACAGAAAGAATGGCATACTTTTTCCTTTTCTTTCTGTTCTCTAGTGTAAAAATTTCGAAACCTTTGTAAAATTGCAGCTTTAGTCTTCAACCTATAGCTTTCGTAATGAGTTGATAATCCAACTTTGAAAGTCTAATATTCTACTAAAGTGGCAGGTGGTTCTTAGTCGACGATTTCCGACCACAAAGACCTTGGTTTCAATAACAAAAGTTATAGTATTCATGATGCATCTTTAGCTAATTAAAGGGATTTTGGTCATTTAGAGTAACAGAATGTAGTGATTGTTGATTTGTTGTTAGAAACCAACATTAGTGTGAAAGCTTTCTGTCAGTTAGGGAAATATTAAAATTTTAGAAAATTGCAGCCGAGGTTATTGGGTTTTCAACCTTGAATTTGTATGACAAATACATATTAGTATACTGCTTAATCGGTGGGATCTGATCGTATGATATGTGTTCTCAAATAAAAAATTTAACAACATATCAATAAAAAACCCAAAAAAAAAAAAAAACCGAAGAACAATCTAATGTCGTCACCAAAACGAAAACAAGAAAGAAGAAAATCCAATTTGTAATTTTAGGACGTGGATTGAGGTGGTGAGTAGAGTTTGGAGATCATCGTTTGAGAGAGAGAATTGTGAGAGAGTTTTGTTTCAAATGAGAAATTGAAGATGTAGTGATACATGGACAATTTTTTTTTTTTTCCATAGAGAAGTAAACTTCCCTACAGTTGGTAATAAACTACATAATATATTTACTAATTAAATGTAAAAACAGAACAAGAAAATATAACAACATATCTGAATTTCACGTGACTTTTTAGTAAGAAGAACCTAAATTTAAATGGTTTGACGTTGTTGCCTTCCAACTCTAAAACAACGTAAAAATTGTTTACATTTTTAATGTTTACATTAACAGTTTTTATTACTTAAAAATTTAAATAAGTTAGGACTTGGAAGTCACTTTTCACGGTTGAAGCATTCTTAATTTTTTCAAAAAGTCTTGTTTTTGTTTTTATTTTTTTGAAAAGGACAAATAAGAGGAAAAAGAAGGGAGACAAGGGGTAAGTAGTCGTTGCCTTATATTTCGGTGAAAGCTACTTTTTTACTTGTCCCTCGTACGTTTTTTCAAACTAAAGTTGTGAATAAAAGGACTTGGTACAACAATTACTTTTTTCTCCAGTAATCTGTATGACGATGTTTTTTTCTAGGGAAATTGGGGTAAATGGTCCCCAACGTATGATAATATTGTGCAAATGGTCTCTAATTTTTTATTTTTGGTATAGTAGTTTCTAACCTATCTATTTAGGTGCGTAATTAGTCATTTTGGACGGATTCTATTTAAAACATATCAATTTAGGTGCGCAAATGGTCACTCTCATTTTTTTTTTTTTTTATCTCTATTATTGAGAGTAAAATTGTCAAATTACATTTCTTTTCTTTTTTTCAACCTGGGGAAATTAGAGCAAATGGTCATAACTTTTATTTTTTGGTGCAACAGTTTATAACCTATATATTTTGGTATGCAATTGGTTCTTATTTGATGAAAAAGACAAAAATACCATTAATTTTAATTAAAAAAATTAAAATTAGATTTGTAACATTTCTTAAATGTGCAAATAAGTCTGATAAATTTATTAAATAAAATTTAATTTAGCATATTAAATATATCAATATCGTCGTGTCAATTAAATTTTTCATAAAAGAAAAATGTAAAATTATTGCGCTTTAGGTATATGTAATTGCTATGTGATATGCAAAACTTGAATAAAAATTAAGTTAAATAAATAATAAAATATCGTATATAATTTTATGACATTGAACCAATCTTATTATGTTTTATTAGCATAAAAATACTAACAAAAATTAATTTACGCATTATGAGTTCTTTATTTTTTAACGATAAATTAAAATACGAGAACACAATTTGAGCTCTAATATTTGTAGTTAATAAACGAATATCTCAATTAAATAAAAAAATATTGAGTATCAAGTTTGTGACAAAGTTATTTTTCTTTTTATGTTATAACGATAAAATTAAAGTTTGAATTTTAAATAGAGATAATTGCATCAAAGGTCTCAACGTTTCAAAATCGTTGGAGATATGTCCCCAACCTAAAAAAATAGCACGACACATCCCCAACGTATGAAAACTTTGGCGTGGTAGGTCCTTTATGACCAAATTGCCCTCTCTTTAAATAAACCAAAAAAATAAAAATAAAAAAACAAGAGAAAATAAATACATGATTGAAAAACCAAATGTAACCCAAAAAATAAAAAGTAAGAAATATACTCCAAAAAAATAAAAAGTAAGAAAGAAGTCATCTTCTCCAAAAATCCAAAATCCCATTAAATTCTTTCTCACATACAACACACATTGCATCTGCTGGAGGGAAGTGCAAGGAGTCTATGATCATCAATGTCCATTTGAAGCCATCTAGATCATCAATCTGCTGAAAGACTTGGATAAGGATACTACCTATCGTTATGGTCCTAATACCTTTAAATTGCTTAGGTCAGATTTAACTGTAGTTTCTGGGATAATTGACGTTTAGCTATATAGAATATATCATCATTGAAAATTTCCTCACAGGTTACCTATCCTAAGACCTGGAGAAGTACTTGGCTTGGTTGGAACAAATGGCATTGGAAAATCAACCGCACTTAAAGTTTTGGCTGGAAAATTGAAACCTAATTGGGGCGCTTCAATGTAATTTTATTTGTTAACATCTAAGTTTTCCTTTCCCCTTTATGAGGTTAACACACTGAATACCATTTCTGTGCAAATTTGCCATGCAGAACCCTTATGATTTACAAGAGATCTTGACTTACTTCCGAGGATCTGAGCTGCAGAATTACTTTACTCGCATTCTGGAAGATAATTTGAAGGTCTGTTATGATAAATTAGATTTATGACGCGGGCTATTGTTGTTTGATGTTTGATGACTGCACTTTCCTGACTCCTTGTTTTCTATCTTGGTTTCTCCACATGACCCGATTTGGTTATAAAGAGAGCGATGGTCTGCCGGAGGGCAACCCTTTTGGGGGCTAAATTTTGGTTCGGATAAAGATGTACCTCTTTCTTACTTTTTATTTTTTTGGGGTATATTTCTTACTTTTTATTTTTTGGGGTACATTTAGTTAGTTTTCAATCTCGTTTTTCTTTTTTTTTCTTTTTTTGTTTTTTTGTTTGTTTAAAGAGAAGGGCAATTTGGTCATAAAAGACCTACCACGCCAAGGTTTTCATACGTTGGGGATGTGTGTTGCTATTTTTTTAGGTTAAGGGCATATCTCCAACAATTTTGAAACATTAGGGACCTTTGATGCAATTATCCCTTTTAAATAATATGATTACTTAATAATAAGGGATAATTGCATCAAAGGTCCCCAACGTTCAAAAACATTAGGGATATGCCCCTAATCTTAAAAAATAGCACAAGACATCCCCAACGTTTAAAGAAATAGGCACCGTAGGTCCCTCTTAACATTTTCTATCTATTTTATCCGTTAAATCTCAGAATTGCACTGCACGCGCTCCATATTCTGTACATACACAAAACCATACACGAATTCTGTACATACACAAAACCATATTCTAATTCTATACACACATATATAGATACAGATTATATTAGTAAATGAAGTGTAAGAAACACCCTGCTGATCTCAGTAGCGGCGTCGGCGTCTATGCCTCCTGCCTACGTGAAAGCCTATTTGCCCTTATCGCTGCCCAGGCCCAGAAATAGGCCGAAGTCCAAAAAGGTCGCCAGAAATTCGATACCCAACCGTCTTTTCTTGCTATTCCCAGGTCTGTCTCCCCCTATGTATCTTGCTGGAAATCCGACACCGCTTCCACGTGGTACATGTGTTATAGCAGTCTCAGGTGGCCTCCGCCAGCTTGGTAACAGTTGAAGTCAAGAAGAAGAGTAGCTGATGTCAAATTTTAATTAACTCGCAAGTGTACGAATCTATTGGAATATAGATAAGTAAAAACGAGGTCGATCCCACAGAGACTGCTATGAGGAAGGTGTAATTTAATCCAAATTAACTGTTATTCTAGGCTAGTTGAATTGAAGAGTTTTGTTGTGGAAATTGTTTAACTAAAAGACTAAAGAAATATGATAAAAAGATGAATTGATAGTTCAAGTTGTGTAAAACACCAAGGTTTCAGAATCCACCATTGTCTAACTTAGCAATCATCCAATTATTCATTAATTCTCAAGAAAAACACATACGACAATACAAACTCAATCTATTGTCGACCCTAAAGATTTATCAATTAAGTCCAGAAGAAGAAGATCTAATTTAGGCTCCTCTTATGCTTCAAACGTAAATTACTTAAGCATTTTTCATATCACATTCCATTGAAAGAAAACAAAGAATCAAAGATTACCTAAGCATTCAATGTATCCCAATACGAATAAAGAATAATGAAGAATCAAAAAAAATTCATAGAACAAATTCAATCACCAAGCATGGATTAATTAAACCAATATCTAACTATCAAAAATATATGATATTTAAGATGAAAGAAATTATATTTAATTAATCTAATTAAGAACAAGCCATGAACGTTAAAGCTCTTAAGAAGGAATTAACCGAATAATTAAATAATCACTTAATCAAAACAAGGTTTTATCATCTACCTTGGTTAAAGAAAATTAGAAGAACATGATTAAACTAGAAAAACAATAATTGATAAAACCCGGCATAGATCTTAGGAGAAGAAATCTTCGAAGAAGTCTTGATAGTCGAGGAGGTCTTGTTCTCTTGTTCTCTTCCGTCTTCTCTTAATTTGCTCCCCAAAAATCCAACCCTTGATATGAGAATATAACTCATATTTATACTACCCTAGTTGTGCCCCAAAATATCCCAAAAGATTACAAATTTCGTGGGCCAAGAGTTAGGAAAAGAAATTAAAACTAAAAAAGGAAAGAAAATCAAAAAAATACAAAATCAGACGAAATTGGCCTGGAAGATCTCCCAGGCCATTCCCGGGCGATCGCCCAGGCACGTTTTTTGCTCTCTGTTGGCGAAAAATTGTACTGGGCGCTCGCCCAAATATAAGCCTGGGCGATCGCCCAGCTTATTTTTTCTGGCGGCTGATTTTCAAACGGTCATAACTTCTTGTAGAAAACTCCAAATTGAGATCCGTAAAAAGTGTTGGACTCGTAATTCCATTATCTTTCCAATGGAATATCATTTTCCTTGTGGAGATTTTAATATCAAAAGTTGTACTCTAATCTCTCCACATGTTTCGGTAGGTAGTTTCCCAATTCGGTTCTTTGGCTTTCCGGTGTTTGATCCATTGATTAAACTCTTCGTTGTCACTCCTTAAACTTATTGATTTTCACTTCTTCCTCATCCTCAAATGTTTGGCTCTTGATATTCACTTCAAAAACTCAACTTACTCGTTGATTTCGCAAAATTATTGATCTTTTCGTCCATTCTTCTCCAATTGTTTACAAACGCGTCCAAAACTGAAATAGAACAATAATATACTAGATAAGTAGAAAATCAACTATATGACGACATGAAATATTAATTCAAATGCCAAAATAAGTGCATAAAATGCACTTATCAAACACCCCCAAACTAAACCTTTGTTCGTCCTCGAACAAAAACAAAACTAAAATAGACTTCAACTAAGCTAATTGATTCCACGAAAATCTGTCAATGTTAAATTCCTTACAATATTCCTCAAGTTCGAAAATAAAGCAACACTTTTAGAAGGATATCAAACAACAACACAAAAATTTTCACTTATCCGATGCTCGACCTTGTGTGAGTGTGTGAATAGCCAAACATTGAACTTATGCATGTATTAGACCATGACCAATATTGTGTTGTTGATATTTTAGCAATCCCGAACCCTTTGTAGTCATTTATTCCTTACACCTCTCGTAAGTTATCACACTTCTAAAGCTTTTCTCTCAAATCCCGAGGTGTTCTAGCGAAATTGGTTTCTATTGATCATTACAATGCTCTTTCTTTTCAACAAAAGTGGTAAAACTTAGCACTTGTATTCTGAGAATTAGGATGGTGAGAGATTTCTAAATTCTCATCTTCAGTCTCCAAGGTTCTAATCTAGCAATCCTTTCTGAGCACTTCTACTCTTTTTATTTATTCAACTCATGTTAACAGTCTTACATCCTGTGCAATACTTCTCTTTCACTAGCTTTCTGTGTGACCCTTGTAGCGAGCTTTAGGTCGATGACTCCCAAGTCAGATGACCATAGGGCACCAGGTTTGAAAATACCCTAGCAGACTTAATTGCTCGAGTCCCACAGGCTAATAGAGAAGTGAAGATGTAAATTTATAAATATCGCTCTCTCTTTTTTTTTTCTTTTTCTTGTTTTATAAACAGGACTCATGTAGCGAGCTTTGGGCCGATGACTCCCAAGTCAGATGACCATAGGGAACCAGGTTTTAAGATACCCTAACAGGCTTAATTGCTCGAGTCAGATCTTTCATTTAATTTTATCAGCTGCGAGTAGTGCTCAGATTAGATTCCTTGACTATAACCCATTCAACCAAAGATGAGACCTAGAAACCCAAACCATCAAAACTCTTAGAACAAAAGTAGTAACTTTAACACCCCCCAAACTGTTATCAAAATAGTTTAGTCACTAGCTCTAAGAATGTAGGAACGGAATTTTTATCATGATACTCAGTCAATAATATCAACACAAACACTCAAGTCATGTCTCCAATAAATGATAAGTCAATGTGGCTATGTGCATCCATAATCAGGTCTAACATGGATAAGAATTCATATAAAAGAACAAGTTCAAGTGTTGTCTAATATTCTACTAAAAATATGCTCAAGTTTGAACAGATATCATCATTGGCTGTAGGATATTCAACAGCAACCAGAATTTTTTTTTTTTTTTATCAATACCATTTCAGTTACACAGACCAGAATGATAAGCAAGTCAGAAGTTCTTAAGTAACATGATATTTTATAACCCACCCCCAAACAAAAACCTTACATTGTCCCCAATGTAAGAATAACAAAAAGCACAGAGTAGGAGGGAAAAAATCAGTTATTCCCCAGGGATAGATGTAGAGAAGAAGCATCTGGCAGGCTGAAAGATGGTGAATACCGTGGACACCGCATGATCAGTTGTACAAAAGCAGTCCTAAAAGAAAAATAGAGAAGACAACAAACAAAAACAACGAAAGCAAATTTTTTTTTTTGTTTTTTTTAAAAAAAAACGATTTTTAAGAAAGAAGGGCAGGATCACCCAAATCAATTTCCTCCTCCCCCTCGCGAGAGTGAAACTCCAAGTATGGTTTTAAACGTTGGCCATTAACTTTAAACAAATCACCATTTTTTGGGTTTTCAACCTCAATAGCACCATGGGGATAAACAGTGAGAACAATAAAAGGGCCTGACCATCGAGAACGTAGTTTACCTGGAAATAAATGCAGGCGAGAATTATATAAGAGTACTTTCTGACCTGGACTAAATGATTTTCTGACTATGTGCTTGTCATGAAAGACTTTCATTCTGTGCTTGTAAATCTTAGCATTCTCATAAGCATCGTTCCGAATTTCCTCAAGTTCGGCTACCTGCAATTTCCTTGTTGACCCTGCTTTCTGCATATCAAGATTGAATTTCTTAATGGCCCAATAAGCACGATGCTCTAACTCAACCGGAAGGTAACAGGCTTTCCCATACACCAATCTATAAGGGGACATGCCAATGGGTGTTTTAAAAGCTGTCCTATATGCCCATAATGCATCAGTGAGTCGTAGAGACCAATCTTTCCTATCAGGTCGAACTGTTTTCTCCAAAATATGTTTTATTTCTCGATTTGAGACCTCTACCTGACCACTAGTTTGTGGGTGATATGGGGTGGCAACCTTATGTGTGATGGAGTATTTTGCTAGAAGGGTTTGAAAATGTTTATTGCAAAAATGAGATCCCCCATCACTGATAATGGCTCGTGGAGTGCCAAAGCGAGAGAAAATATTGCTTTTCAAAAATGTCACTACGCTTTTGTGATCACTGGTCCTACAAGGAATTGCCTCAACCCACTTGGAAACATAATCGACACCCACTAATATGTAAAGATACCCAAAAGATGGAGGAAAAGGTCCCATGAAATCAATCACCCAGACATCAAAGATTTCAACTACGAGAATAGGATTAAGCGGCATCATGTTTCTTTTTGAAATGCTTCCCATGCGTTGACACCTGTCACATGCAGAACAGAAAACATGAGTGTCACGAAAGAGAGTAGGCCAATAAAAACTACATTGTAAAATCTTAGCAGTAGTCTTTTTAGCACTGAAGTGACCCCCACAAGCTTGGTCATAACAAAAGGAGAGAACACTGTTGAATTCACTTTCTGGGACACATCTCCTTATAATTTGATCAGCACAATATTTAAACAAATAAGGATCGTCCCAAAAGAAATTCCTCACTTCAGCTAGAAACTTAGTTTTATCCTGTTTAGTCCAATGTTCTGGAATTTTGCCTGTAACAAGATAATTAACAATATCAGCAAACCAAGGCACAACATCAATATTCATGAGTTGTTCATCTGGAAACAACTCATTTAATGGTAGTTTATCCTGCACAGAGTCAAGCACAATTCGAGATAAATGGTCAGCCACAACATTTTCAGAACCCTTTTTGTCCCTAAATTCAATATCAAATTCTTGCAAAAGCAAGACCCACCTAATCAATCTAGGTTTAGCATCTTTCTTAGTGAGGAGATATTTGAGGGCAGCATGGTCAGAAAAAATAATTACTTTACACCCTACAAGATAAGATCGAAATTTATCTAATGCAAATACAACTGCTAGCATTTCTTTCTCTGTAGTAGAATAATTCAATTGTACATCGTTAAGAGTTCTACTAGCATAGTAAATAACAGAAGGTAACCGATCTAATCTCTGTCCTAAAACTGCTCCTATAGCATAATCAGATGCATCACACAAAAGTTCAAAAGGCAAAGTCCAATCACGTGGTCGAATAAAAGGTGTAGTGGTCAACACTTTCTTAAGATGTTCAAAAGCTTCTAAGCACGAATCATTAAAGATAAAAGGTACATCCTTAACAAGTAAATTGCATAAGGGTCTAGAGATTTTACTAAAATCTTGAATGAAACGTCTATAAAAACCAGCATGCCCAAGGAATGATCTTACTTCTTTCACAGATTTTGGAGGTGCAAGATTGGAGATAAGATCAACCTTGGCTTTGTCAACCTCAATACCATTGCTAGAAATAATGTGGCCAAGAACAATACCTTGTTTCACCATGAAGTGACATTTTTCCCAATTTAGTACTAAATTCTTTTCTTCACATCTCTACAAAACTAAAGTGAGATGGCGCAAACAATCATCAAACGAGTCACCATACACAGAAAAATCATCCATAAACACCTCAAGAAACCTCTCAACCATGTCAGAAAATATACTAAGCATGCATCTTTGAAAGGTAGCAGGTGCATTACACAAACCAAACGACATTCGTCTATATGCAAAGGTTCCAAAAGGACAAGTGAAAGTGGTTTTCTCTTGATCTTCTGGAGCTATGGGAATTTGATTGTAACCCGAATAACCATCTAAGAAACAATAATAATCATGCCCTGCTAGTCTATCAAGCATTTGATCAATGAATGGAAGAGGGAAGTGATCTTTTCTAGTGACTAAGTTCAATTTCCTATAGTCAATGCACACACGCCATCCTGTAGTTACTCTCGTTGGAACCAATTCATTGTTTGCATTAGTAACTACAGTGATACCTGATTTTTTTTGGGACAACATGCACAGGACTTACCCATTTGCTATCAGAAATAGGATAGATAATTCCAGCATCTAACAACTTAAGGACTTCAGTTCTCACAACATCTTTCATGTTAGGATTTAACCTACGTTGCATCTCTCTAGTGGACCTAGAATTTTCCTCAAGATGAATATAATGCATGCAATCTGCAGGATTAATACCTATTATGTCAGCAATGGTCCATCCTAGCGCCTCTTTATGTTCAGTTAAAACACCTAACAACTTACCTTTTTGTGCATCATCAAGGGCATAAGAGATTATTACAGGTAAAGTGTCAGCCTCCCCTAAGAATGCATATTGCAAGGTGTCAGGCAATGCTTTGAGCTCTAATTTTGGCGGTTGTTGAACTGATGGGATGTTCTTCTTCTCACTTAGTGGAAGTGGCTCAATTTTCTGTCTCCACTTACTTGTATCCATGACAGGTGTTGACTCAAGCAAAGTGTTTACCTCATCTATAGCACCATCAACATCAAAATCTGTACCAAAATGGGTTAGACACATCATTAACGCATCATCAAAATTAGTTGAAATACAAGAGTCATCAACCAATGCTTCTATCATATCAACATCAGCAACATCCTCGTTGTCACGTGGTTGCTTGTTGACATTGAAGACATTCAATTCAATTGTCATGTTGCCAAAGGACAGCTGCATGACTCCATTCCTGCAATTAATTACAGCATTAGATGTTGCTAGAAAATGACGACCAAAAATCACAGGAATATGCTTGGTGGAGTCTCGAACAGGTTGAGTATCAAGTACAATAAAATCAACAGGAAAATAAAATTTATCAACCTGTATCAAAACATCATCAACAATGCCACGAGGTACTTTCACAGATCTATCAGCAAGTTGTAAAATAACAGATGTTGGTTTTAACTCGCCTAGTCCAAGTTGCATGTACACAGAGTAAGGAAGAAGATTGACACTAGCTCCTAAATCTAACAATGCCTTCTCAATTTTATGGTTTCCTATGATGCAAGAGATAGTAGGACAACCTGGATCTTTAAATTTAGGAGGGGTATTGCTTTGAATTATTGAGCTAACCTGTTCAGTTAAAAATGCCTTTTTACGTACATGTAATTGTCTCTTTTTAGTACATAGATCCTTCAAAAATTTAGCATAGGCATGAACTTGCTTAATAGCATCAAGTAAAGGGATATTTATGCTTACCTGCTTGAAGATGTCCATCATGTCATTGATAGAATTACCTTGCTTTACCTTTGTCAGCCTCTGAGGAAATGGGGCTTTTGGGATGTAGGATGGCTCATTGTCTTCTTTGTGAGCTTCTTAGACTGAATCATCAGTTGAGGTATTACCTGGAGAAATTAGTTGAGGTGTGCTTTGCTTTGAAAGATCCACTTTGTTGTCAACCAGTTTGCCCCGTCTCAAAGTCATGATGGCCTTAGCCTCTTTATGTTGGTTGCTTGAATCTGTCCCAATATTGTGCACCCCTTTAGGATTAGGAAATGGCTGACTAGGGAATTTACCTTTTTCAATGGTTGTTGCCAGCTGTTGTACTGATGAAGCCAGTTGCCCCATCATGTTCTCCATATTGGAAATGGATTGTGCCTGTGAGTTCTGGCTAGTGCGCACCTCCTTCTTGAACTCAGTGATGGTGTGATTCTGATGCTCCAAAGCAGCTTGTGTAGCTTTTGTCAAGTTTTGAATTGCCTCCTCCCATGGTTTAGGCTGTGAGAAGTTTTGGTTGAACTGTCTAGGCTGCTGAGGGGCTTGACCTGTTGTGTTATCCTGTTGACTACCCTGTGACCAAGAAAAATTGGGGTGGTCCTTCCAACCTGGGTTATAGGTGTTGGAGTAAGGATTGTAAGGAGGCTTCCTCATCATGTTGAGGGCATTAGCTTTCTCAGCACCTGCTTCTGGTTCTGTAGGACTATTGGCTGTCAATGAGGTCAATTTGCGAGAGATGTCTTCTATCATGCATTTGACTTCCTTGATTTCTGAGCTGGGTTCAGTGCTGCGAATTTCATAGATACCTCTTTTCTTTGGTTCAGTTCTAGAGGATCGGCTCCGCTGTTGTGAATTGTCAGCTTGCTTTTGAAAGTAGGTCCAGATCTCTGTAGCATTCTTAGACATAAGCTCTCCACCGCTTGTGGCCATCAACCATTCTTGAATATGTGGTAGCAATCCCTCCAAAAAGTATTGGCATAAATGCCATTTTTCATAGCCATGATGTGGATATTTCATGAGAAGCCCGTTGAATCTCTCCCAAGTTTCGTAGAATGGTTCATCATCTCTTTGCACAAACTCTGAAATCTCCCTGCGAATAGCATTAGTTTTGTGAACAGGAAAGTATTTATTTAAAAATTTAGCAACCATTTGTTCCCAAGAAGTAATACTATTTGCAGGCAACGTATTAAACCATGATCTAGATCTATCTTTCAGAGAGAAGGGAAACAGACGAAGTTTAACATTATCAGGAAAAACATTCTCATATTTAAATGTCTCACATACAGCATAAAAATCAGTTAAATGATTATAAGATTCTTCACTATCTAAACCATAGAAAGATGGAAGACAGTTAAGTACACTCGGTTTAAGCTCAAAATTCCTAGCTGTGACCTGAGGGTATTGTATGCATGAGGTGCTCAAGTTAGCTAATGGACTAAAATAATCCCTGAAAGGTCTCTCCTCAATTTCATCCCCCATAACTACTACTGCTTCGGTTCCTCCAATCTTATCTAAGTTGGTAGGTCGAGATCTATGGTGAAAAGTTCTTTCTATCTCACTATCTAGAGGTTCTAGCTTAATGTCCAAAGATCTGCGACCAAGCATGCACAATGAAAAACTTTTTTTTTGTTTGTGTTTAATAAAATATCAAGAAACAAATAAAATCCTAAATTATAACTAGTCAAGAATAAAATTAAATTAACCTTCAGACGCAGTCCCCGGCAACGGCGCCAAAAACTTGATGTCAAATTTTAATTAACTCGCAAGTGTACGAATCTATTGGAATATAGATAAGTAAAAACGAGGTCAATCCCACAGAGACTGCTATGAGGAAGGTGTAATTTAATCCAAATTAACTGTTAGTCTAGGCTAGTTGAATTGAAGAGTTTTGTTGTGGAAATTGTTTAACTAAAAGACTAAAGAAATATGATAAAAAGATGAATTGATAATTTAAGTTATGTAAAACACCAAGGTTTCAGAATCCACCATTGTCTAACTTAGCAATCATCCAATCATTCATTAATTCCCAAGAAAAACACATACGACAATACGAACTCAATCTATTGTCGACCCTAAAGATTTATCAATTAAGTCCAGAAGAAGAAGATCTAATTTAGGCTCCTCTTATGCTTCAAACGTAAATTACTTAAGCATTTTTCATATCACATTCCATTGAAAGAAAACAAAGAATCAAAGATTACCTAAGCATTCAATGTATCCTAATGCGAATAAAGAATAATGAAGAATCAAAAGAAATTCATAGAACAAATTCAATCACCAAGCATGGATTAATTAAACCAATATCTAACTATAAAAAATACATGATATTTAAAATGAAAGAAATTATATTTAATTAATCTAATTAAGAACAAGCCATGAACGTTAAAGCTTTTAAGAAGGAATTAACTGAATAATTAAATAATCACTTAATCAAAACAAGGTTTCATCATCTACCTTGGTTAAAGAAAATTAGAAGAACATGATTAAACTAGAAAAACAATAATTGATAAAACTCGACATAGATCTTAGGAGAAGAAATCTTCGAAGAAGTCTTGATAGTCGAGGAGGTCTTGTTCTCTTCCGTCTTCTCTTTATTTGCTCCCCAAAAATCCAACCCTTGATATGAGAATATAACTCATATTTATACTACCCTAGTTGTGCCCTAAAATATCCCAAAAGATTACAAATTTCGTGGGCCAAGAGTTAGGAAAAGAAATTAAAACTAAAAAAGGAAAGAAAATCAAAAAAATACAAAATCAGACGAAAATGGCCTGGGAGATAGCCCAGGCCATTCCCGGGCGATCGCCCAGGCACGTTTTTTGCTCTCTGTTGGCGAAAAATTGTACTGGGCGCTCGCCCAAATATAAGCCTGGGCGATCGCCCAGCTTATTTTTTCTGGCGGCTGATTTTCAAACGGTCATAACTTCTTGTAGAAAACTCCAAATTGAGATCCGTAAAAAGGAAAGAAAATCAAAAAAATACAAAATCAGACGAAATTGGCCTGGGAGATAGCCCAGGCCATTCCCGGGCGATCGCCCAGGCACGTTTTTTGCTCTCTGTTGGCGAAAAATTGTACTGGGCGCTCGCCCAAATATAAGCCTGGGCGATCGCCCAGCTTATTTTTCTGGCGGCTGATTTTCAAACGGTCATAACTTCTTGTAGAAAACTCCAAATTGAGATCCGTAAAAAGTGTTGGACTCGTAATTCCATTATCTTTCCAATGGTATATCATTTGCCTTGTGGAGATTTTAATATAAAAAGTTGTACTCTAATCTCTCCACATGTTTTGGTAGGTAGTTTCCCAATTCGGTTCTTTGGCTTTCCGGCGTTTGATCCATTGATTAAACTCTTCGTTGTCACTCAAAAACACCTTAAACTTATTGATTTTATCTTCTTCCTCATCCTCAAATGTTTGGCTCTTGATATTCACTTCAAAAACTCAACTTACTCGTCGATTTCGCCAAATTATTGCTCTTTTCGTCCATTCTTCTCCAATTGTTTACAAACGCTTCCAAAACTGAAATAGAACAATAATATACTAGATAAGTAAAAAATCAACTATATGACGACATAAAAGATTAATTCAAATGCCAAAATAAGTGCATAAAACGCACTTATCAGTAGCGGCGGAAAGTTTTCTAGTCAAATCGGAGAAACTGGATTCAGATTCTGGTCCGTTTTCAGATCCTGGTGTTGTGGGTACAACTCGAGTTTTGAATCCTCAAGATTCTTGTATGCCTTCTCCTTCATGGTTTCCTACAATTCTTCCTGCCCGGCGGAGAAAGCAAATTAGCACGCTTTCCCTTGACAAGAATTTGATCGGAGACCACAGGACCATATTCTAATTCTATACATACACAAAACCATATTCTAATTCTATACACGTAAAATCATATTCTAATTCCACTCGAGTTTTTTTGGAAATGAAGCGTGTACAGTGCAATTATGAGATTTAACGGAGAAAATGGATGGAAAATGTTAAGAAGGACCTATGGTGCCTATTTCTTCAAACGTTGGAGATGTCTGGTGCTATTTTTTTAAGTTAGTGGCATATCCCTAACATTTTTGAAACGTTGGGGGACCTTTGATGCAATTATCCCTAATAATAATACAATAATTTTAATTAGCACATTTGTTAATAATTATGAGCTTAATTTTAATTATTTTATAATAGTTCATAAAATATACAAAATAATTTAGTATATTATCAATTTGTTAGTTTCTTTTAATTTCTTATAAAAAAATTAAAATTTCGGATCCATTTTCACTTTTTGCAAAGGTTAGAAATTCAATTGAAAATTTCTTTAATTAAAAAGAAGGGTATATTTGTCTTTTTATCAAATAAGGACTAATTGCGCACCAAAACACGTATGTTAGGGACTACTGCGCCAAAAAATAAAGATTAGGGACTATTTCCACGCTAAGGCAAAAGTTGGGACCATTTGCGCCAATTTCCCTAGGTTGAAAAAAAAAAGAAATGTAACTTGGAAATTTTACCCATATCAATAAAGAAAATAGAAAATGACAATTTGCGCACCTAAATGGATATGTTTTAAACGGAATCCATCCAAAAGGATCAATTGCGCACCTAAATGAATATGTTATGGACTATTTGCGTAATATTGTCATACGTTATGGACCATTTGAGCCAATTTCCCTTTTTCTATAAAAAGAGAATTTGGTGCAAACTTGATGTTCAAATACTTTTATTTAATTGAGGTATTAGTTTAGTAACTACAAATATTATAATTCCAACTATATTCTTCATATTTTAATTTATTATTTTATTATCGTACGAAAGGAAAGAACATATAATGTGTAAATTAATTTTTATTAATATTTTTATATTAAGTACAAACATAATATGGTTGGTTGAATGTAATAAAATTATATTTGTCATTTTATTATTTATTTATCTTATTTTTTATTCAAGTTTTTACATCACATAACAATTACAAATACTTTTTTTTTTTTTTTTTTTTTTTTTTTTTTTAAAAACACACCATCACAACCCCAATGTGGTTTTTATGCCTCCATCAGGGAAGGACCGGGGGGGGGGGGGGGGGGGGGGGGGGTTAAGGAAGCCCCAACCATATATAAAAAGCTCATAAAAGTACAAGGGAGGGGGGCATAAAACTTGACCTCCAAGCACAATCGAATGAAAGAGTAAATGCAAAACAGAAATCAATAAATAAGGAGGTACTACCTCCCATACAAATGTCTAAAAGGAAACTATAAGCCTCTAACAGTAGGAAGTCCAAATCTGTCAATCTGGACTAGACTGCGATGTCGTCGTGGAAGATCCTGAGAGCTGTACTCATAATAGTAGCGTCGATCCCAGCCATCTGATGCAAGAAGATCAGCAACCTGGTTTCCCTCTCGGAAGATGTGAGTGATAGTATCCCTGTCCAGTGCTAGTAGATGCCTGATGTGTCGTAGAGTAGCCTGAATATGCCAAGGTCCTCCTCCCTTGGTGATGCAGTGGATCGCTAATGTAGAGTCTGACTCCACCCATAGAACTGCTAACCCTAGTCTTTGAGCCAGAATGATCCCGTCTAGTATAGCTCGTAGCTCCGCCTCGAGGATGGTGCAGTCGCCATAGAAAGAGAAGAATGCCCGAATGCACTGTCCTGACGAATCTCTGATAATCCCTCCGCCACTAGCAATCCCGTCCTTGACGCATCCATCAGTGTTGATCTTGTAGGATCCCACTGGTGGAGTACGCCAGAAAACTAAAGTGGGAGGAGGAGGGGAGGGGGTGGTAATAATGACACCAAAAAGCGGAGCGATGTCCATGTCTCCACGCCAATGGATGTGCCGAAATAAGCGGCCTGTATGCAGAAGCGAGATGGTGTGGTAAACTCTCCAAATGATCCTCCTCGGCTCCATAGCTATATCTCTGTGCTTTGCATCATTCCTCGCAGTCCATAAAAACCATAATATCAGTAGAGGAATGATCGTGCGTATATGTCCCGTGCTGACAAACTGACCCGAGAATCTCCAAGTCTGGAAGCGATACTGGAATCCCTCGATCGACCTGAGGGTGATATGAAAGATGTCTGCAAAGTGTCTCCAAACAGTATCTGCTGTCGGACTATCAATGAATAAGTACTGAATAGTCTCTATAGCCGAACAGCACTGGCACCTCGACGCCATATGACTCCCTATCCGTCTCTGGATCACCACATCCACTGGTATAAGCCCCTGCCACAATCTCCAACAGAAAAAGAAAACCGTGGTCGGAATAATCGAATTCCATATCATACGATATACAGCCTGTCTAGTGCTCCCTGTACGAAGAAGCTGCCATGCAGACTTGGTAACAAATCTACCATCTGAAGTATCAGTCCATACAATCTGATCATCTACATGTGGGGTGATAGGGATGCTCCCTATCTGCTCAGCCATGGTAGGTGGAATGATCTGAGTGAGTCTGTCAATATTCCATCCAATATCATCAAAGAAATCGTGCACCTGGGTGAGAGAATGTGGTAGATGCGGGAACTGATCAGCCAAAGTAGTATTGCCCATCCAGCAATCATGCCAAAAAAATATGTGACCCCGCCCTAGCTTCCATGCAATGTAGGTCTCGGCCTGTGGTCCTATAAGCTTCAACCGTCTCCAAACAGGTGAGGTATAATAAGGAACAGTAGCCAGTATCGGATGTGTGCCCTGACAGTACTTACCCCGTAAAAACTGAGCCCAAAGAGATCTCTGAGATCTGAATAGCCACCATAGCTTCAGCGAGAAAGTTTCAACAAGGTCCTGTAATCGCCTAAATCCCAGTCCTCCCTCCTCAGTCGGGAGACATAAGTCCTTCCATCTCTTCCAATGAAGACGATGGGTATGATCTTTGGAGTCCCAGAGGAATCTAGCAAAGATGCTCTCTAGCTTCTTCAAGACAGCCTTGGGAGGCTTCAAAATCTGAAGGAGGTAGAGAGGAATAGAAGACAGAACAGACCGAATCAGAGTAATCCGTCCTCCAGGTGAAAGTAACCTCGAAGCCCAGCCAGATATCCTGCTCCGTACTTTCTGAATGAGATCATCGTATAGGAATATCTTACGATGCCCTTTGAACAGGGGCACTCCAAGATAAGTGACAGGCTGCTGCTGGTGACGAAAGCCTGTCAGATGCTCAAGCCTGTGTATCTGCTGAATGGTAGCCCGTCTGGGTAAAATAATCCCGCTCTTATCTCTATTCACTAACTGGCCCAAAGCTCGCTCATAGTGTTCGATACAATGTAGGACCCGTCTAATAGACTGCTTCTGACCGTTAGCGAAAATGATCATATCATCTGCAAAACATAGATGTGAGATAAGAGCATCCCCTCCATGTCTGTAAGCCATCGAAGCTATCTGCTGATACTGTCGAGTAAGGATGCGCGAAAAATAGTCAGCCGCTAGAATAAATAACGATGGAGAGATGGGATCACCCTGTCGAAGTCCCCTGGATGAGGGAAAAAAACCACATGGTCTACCATTGAGCAGGACTGAAAAGTGACACTCTGAGATGCACCTCCGTATCCGATCTATCCATATAGCATCAAATCCAAAGCCCTCCAAAACAGAGATCAAGAAACCCCAATCCAGGCGGTCATAGGCCTTAGCCATATCTAGCTTGAGGATAGCATTACCCCCTCGCACCTTCATATCCAGTGTGTGTAGAAGCTCCTGTGCAAGGAGGATGTTATCCCCAATGAGTCGTCCTGGGATGAATCCGCTCTGAGGTGCTGAAATAATCTGAGGAAGTATGTTACTCAGTCGCGAATTCAGCAGCTTTGTAACCAACTTATTAAAAACTGTACATAAGCTGATAGGACGAAACTCAGACCACCGACATGCATTATCCCGCTTAGGGATCAATACTATAGAAGTAGCTGAAAAACCTCTCAGAAAATGCCCCCCTGCGAAGAAGTCCAGTACTGCCTGAAAAACATCATCTGAGATAATATCCCAACACTCCTGAAAAAAATGTGAAGAAAATCCATCTGGCCCCGCTACACTGTCAGGATCAATACTGAAGATAGCCTCCCGAACTTCAGCCAAAGTCGGTATCCGATTGAGCTGCAAATTATCCTCATCGGACACCATTCTAGGAATAATATCGGGTCGAATAGGATCGACAGGCTGAGGAGCAGCTGACAAAAGCTCCTGAAAAAATGACACAGCTGAAGGCTAAATAGTCTCCTGAGAGTCAAACACTTCCCCCGTCTCGGAAGTAATAGACCTAATCCGAGATCGGATCCTACGCCCCTGCACCATAGAATGAAAATACCAGGTGTTGTGGTCTCCCTCACAAACCCAACGAGCCCCTGCCTTTTGTTTACAAAAAGCCTCCTCAATAGATAAAGTCTGGTTCAGGCCTGCCTGAGCCTGGTGTAACGTATCACGGTGGGCTGGAGTAGGATCACTATCATAGACGGACTCTGCCTCGTCCACCCTACACTCTGCATCCTTGACTCGCTGGAAGATGTCACCAAACACATGTCGATTCCACCAACGAAGGCCCTGTTTGAGCCTAAAAATCTTCTCCCAAAGAGCAGTCATTCCCGTATGATGAGTCGGGAAAGACCACTTTTGGGATACAAAGCTCAAGAAGTCATGATGTCTAGACCAAACGTTGAGGAATCGAAACGGACGAGGTCCTAAATCGTCATCAGAAGACCACTGAATCAAGAGCGGAGAGTGATCTGAAGTACTTCGGTTCAGATGCCGAACCGAAAAGCTAGAGCAAGAAGAACCAACTGCTGAGTTAATCAACACTCTGTCCAACCGTTTCCATACTCTCCCATTAGTCCACGTATACTGACTACCACTGTAACCTGCATCAGTCAAGCCACAATCCATCATCATATCTGCAAAATCAGATGTACCTCTGTCTCGAGTGTTATGACCAGTACGCTCACCATTGTGATCAATCACATTAAAGTCTCCCCCAACCATCCACGGCCCATCCACTACAAGAGAAATCTGGTGGAGTCCCATCCATAAATCCCTGCGCCCCACCGGCGAACAAGAAGCATAAACTGGGGTAATATACATCGGCCTGGACAGTCTGGGATCCTCAACTCTAATGTGAAGGAATTGGGGATGATCAACACATGAAGCAACTGTAGTCCCCAAATTCCAAAAGCACCAAATTTTACCCGATTCATTCTCAAGGCCCACATCAAATGCGAGAGATCGTCGGATAAAGTCAAAGTTTTTCTTCAGAACAAATGGCTCCAAAATCACTAAGAAGTAAACCTGGTGAATCCGAACCAATTTCTTAAGACGTCTACGCGTGGCAGTACTGCCCACTCCCCTCACATTCCAAATGATAACACACATCAAAGAGATTGGTTATGTGACGAAGCACCTGTTTGACTACGAGTCAACCGCGTGTTCGGGCGAGGAATATCAATACCTTTCGAGGACTTCTTTCTCTGAATCGTAGTGAACCCATCTGATTCTTGTCTCTCTCCTAATCCCACCAAGTCCTCCGAAGAATTACGCCGAAAGTGTCCCTGCTGGTGACCTCCTAACTGGATAGAACTAGCAGTGTCTGCAGGTATAGGAACCTCAACGTTCTCATGGCAGCTAGGATCTGGGAGGCTATGTGGAGCAGGATCAAACACTGGCTGTACTGGCTCTGATAGCATAGGATACTCACGAGGAACTGCCATCATATGGTCAAGCAGTGGATCAGAAACAGTATCTGCAGTGACTGGCTTTGAAGCCAAAATAGTAGCAACTGGAGGGACATACTCGGAAGTAGATCTCTCAAGTTCCTCAGGAGGAGGTGTTGAAACAGGTGAAGGAATAAGAGAAGAGCTAGCAAGTGGGACCCACTGCTTTCGTGTCTCAACAACGACCTCCTTACCCTTACCCTTCTCCTTCCCTACTTTATCAACCAAAGGCATCTCAACATCGACTGGCAACTCAACAACAACTGGCTTAGGAGCCGTGGCACCAAATGTAGGCTTAGGAATCACATTAGCAATAGGCTTAGTAGCCGGGGTACCAACTGGCTTAGTAGCCTGAACAGATCTGTCAACATCTAGAGGAGTCATCCCAACTCTACACTTGTCAATAAGATGACCCATATGTCTACATTTCGCACAAAAATGAGGCAGCTGATCATAAACAACAGGCTGCCAAAAACTACGAGATTCACCCCGTTCAATCCAAACCCTCTCAGGGAGCTTATGCTCCAAATTCACCTCCACACAAACCCTGGCTTCGCTAGGCCTCAATAAATCCGCAGTCGCCTCATCAATTCTCAAAGGGATCCCCACAAGTTTAGATAGAGCATATAAAAATTCCTTAGCACGTAAATGAACAGGCAGTAATGGAAAAGAAATCCACACAGGGGCAATGGGGGTCTCAGCATCAGGATGGAAATCACACGTCCATTTAAGCACACGCATAGGGCATCCCAAAATAAACCACAAAGGTTTCAAAAAAAATCGACTATAATCATCCTCATGCGTCAAGTGAATAAGAATATGCTTAAAATCGATAAGCCCAATCTTAAAATCACCGGTAAATCCAAATTTCTGAAAAGAATTGCGTACCTCCACCATGCTGGGTTTACGATGAGAAAATTTGCCTACAAGTGTAAACATGAAGGGCTTAGCGAGAGAAGCTTCCTCATCAGCAGTAATAGTCAAGGCTGGTTCTCCACGATGCAAAAAGGGCTCCTTAGCCACAAATTGATGACAGGCAGAATCAGGGGCAGACTGGAGGACCGAAGCAAATGACTTACGCATACTGCGTTCAGACGGGGAGATGGTCTGTTTTTCAGTCACAGCAGCAGCATAAGTTTTTTTTCCAATATTTAAAGCAGACTGAGCCTCTTGGGGGAATACATGAGGGCCCGGAGCAGTAGGGGCTGAAAAATTAGGCAAACGGAGGGGGACGGAAAAATTAGCCGGAGTGGCACGCTGGGCAGCCTGCTGGCGCACCGCAGGCGCACGCGCAGTGCCCGCAGTGCGCGCAGGCATTGCAGGGGCTGGTCCATTGGCATCGGAAGGGGGGGTGACCAGTGATTGGGTCACTGAAGGAGGGGACCGCGGCATCACTAGGGTTCAAACCTAGGGTTGCCACGAGTTGGAGGCTGTTTGGTGGCAAGAGGCCTGTTTGAGGTGGCGTGTGGCCGGATTGTGGGTTGGGTATGACCGGCGAAGGAAGGCCGAGCAGGGAGGAGCCTAAATCCGGGGGTTTGGTGGGTTGATTTGGGACATTGGCTTGCAAGGAATCGCCCATGGTGGGTTAGCAGCAGCCGTGCGACTAATCTTTGCACTTTTTTAGTATATTTACAAATACTTAAAGCACAATAAATTTATATTTTTTTCTTATGAAAAATTTAATTGACACGATTATAATAATATATTTAGTATGCTAAATTAAATATTATCCATACTACTTCTAAAATGCCCTAAAAGGGATAAACATTTTGGACAATTTTATCATCATATATTACATTTTTACCCTTCCATATTAAATTAAAAAATCCAAAAAACTTTTCATCTCCCACCATTATTGAACAAAAAAGGGATTGTTTGGAGCCTATGTACAACTTATCTTTAGTTTTTTTTTTAAATTACGGAATACAATGGGTCATATGATAATTATGTAATTTATAAATATGTATTTAGGATCATAAAAATGAGATTTATAAATTGGGGAGTTAAAATACATTTCATTTGTAAATATTGACATAAAAATTTATCATTTTTTTCTCTAGAAAACCTTTTTATGGTCGACTCATTCTCCTATTTACTTTGGCATCAACTTTTCGTATTTTATATGCAAATGTTATAAATTAGAATTATAAAGTTTCTTTTAAAATTCTCTCATTTTGTCTTTTTCTTTTCACAACATATCACATACACAAAACTTATTTTTCTTCATGTTTTTACAAAAGAAGGAAAAAGGAAAGTGATAATTCAAAATTGTTTCAAAATTTTCAATCAGTTTTCATATTCAATAAATCTAAGGTGAGATCTACGTGCAAGTTGTTATTTTAACTTGATAAAATATTTTTCATAATCTTACATGATGTGCTAATAGACCCTTTCGTTTGATATGGTTCCATTTGCTCACTTATGAAATGTTATAAAAAAATGTATAGAACTTTTTATTTGATATGGTTCGGTCTTTTCACCATGAAATGTAATGAAGAAATGTTAAAAAAAATAAATTGATCGACATGGTGTGGTGCTCACTATGAAATGTATTATGAATTATATAGAACTTTATATAAATTTTTGAGGGATGTATGGAATCATTAGTACTAGAGATAATTGAATAGGATTAAGAAGCACATGTCAAATATTTGTCTATTCGTCAGTCAAGCTTAGTGTAGCAACAATGCATCTATAGTTTAAGCCAACTAAAATTGGAAATGGTCACAACTCTTTGACATTAGTTTGAAATTGGTAGAAGCATGTGTCCGAATAAAAAAAACAAAAAAACATATAAGAATCAGTTTTAATGTAAACAAAATAGAATTCTGAGAGGGGAAAAAGAACATAATTCTATCAGTTTAAATTAACTAACATAATTAACATGAAAGTAACATGTCTGACATTAATAAATATCATAATTTATATTTTCTTAATCATTATTTAATTGTCTACATTTTAAACTAAGAAAATTTCTGATATTTTCCACCCATTTGACATCTTCTATGTAAGACATGTTTTCTTTCATTCTCATTATATCTACTAGTTCAATTATTTTCTTTTAAGTGTCACTACATTCACCCATTTGACATCTTCTATGTAAGACACGTTTTCTTTCTTTCTCATTATATCTACAAGTTCAATTATTTTCTTTTAAGTGTCACATTTTATTATCTTGTTTAGTCCTCATAAATGGAAATTGTAGCATGTATATGTATAACAAGGGCTTGATTCTCAAGCCGGCTGTTAAGGAGAGGCATTCAAGTTATGAATTCATTTTTCGAGATGTGAAGTAGACAAAAAGTGAGTCATCATTTTGCTGTTAGTTCCTAAAAATATTTGTAAGTATCATTCATATAAATATTAAATGATCTTCATACATTTTTTTCTCCTATAATCATAATGTGTATATATCAAAATAGACTTTGTTCATAGAAAAATGGAAATGTGGATTGATTGGAGTTTTATCAATTGAAATAACTTGCATAAAGTTCACTAAATAGGAGAAAAGACATTGTGTGAAAAACGTTGTATAAATATTGTTGCTATAATTATGTCATTATAGATTTAGTAGGGTTCAAGAAAACTGGATTACAATTTCAAAACACGAGAAAAATATTGAGTATTTGATATTTACCAAGCATTGTATGTACTGAAGTTCTTGGAATAATATATTAATGTTAATAACGAATACAACCAAATGAGAATATGCAACATAATTTATATTTGACTAGGCATGATAATGTAATTCATTTCTTTCTATCTAATTTTCTTAATCGCCTTTCTTTTTATTAATTAAAAAATAGTTAGTTTCACTATTGTCGAGGCTTCATTCAAAATCTATTGAAATAAAGATTGAATTAAAAATATAGAGATTTGACCATTATTAAAAGTTTGTCAAATTTTCTTTCTTCACATCATCAATTCCATAAGATTTGATATCAATAGTTCGTCAATCGTCAAAGCTCAAATCACTAAAATGTATTTCAAGTTACTGTTGGTATTACCACAATATAAAATTCATATCTAATTATAGTTATACTTCTATGAATGTAAATAAAATATCAACATTATTCATTATAATATCAAACAATACAATACAACAAATTATCAAGAATCATATTTTTTCATCTTATTGTAATTGTTACTTTAATATTTCAACATTTTAACAATTAAAAAATAAGAATTTTGAAAATATAAAAAAATTAACAAAATTGTTGTAAAATCACGTGCAATGCACATGTTTCTAACTAGTTTAATAAATGTACCAAACCTATTTTTACATTTTGTAAAGGTTAGGAACCAAACTGTAATTTTTCCTAATTGAAACTAATGACATATTAATCTTTTTCATCAAATAATGACCAACTGCGCACCAAAACACATAGATTAAAGACCCATGCCAAAAAATAAACGTTAGAGAACATTTCTTCACAGATGACAAATGTTAGGGACTATTGGCACCAAATTCGTGTCAGCACGAATATAGTTCCACTTAAGTTAGAAAACAATATATTTTAGAATTCTAATTTATTTTATTTTCTTTTCTTTTTAGAGTTATGAATGTTCTCCTACAACTATGATTGATTGTAATGAGTTATTTACACCATTATTGAATATACGAATCCTTAATATTTAACATGGTATAAGAGCAATCATCTTTTTAAACTCGGTGGAGTGTCCAATTTTTTAGTTTTTATAGTGAATTTTGAGTAGAAATGATCCAACGGACAAAGCACACCGCTTTGTAGTGACGTTCAACATTTTTGGCCAAATCTATTGTTTAAGCCTCAAAAAATGCATTTTTCTTCTCTACGGACGTAAATTTTAAGGAAAACTCAAATTCTTTGTTTATTCTTCATATTTTTTCGTATTCCGAACGACATATCTTTGAAATCTCCAAGTCCCAATTTCCTCAGTCGAAATCGAAACAACAGTTCCAACCCCAGCACCGCACATTGTAGTTCACCAAGATAATTATACTTTTACAACCGAGATTACCCTAAATGAGACTAATTTTTCATTATGGTCTCAATCATGGAGATGTGGATTGATGCTCGTAATAAGGTTGGGTACCTTACTGGAGAAGCGAAAAAACTTGAACGTGGAGACCCGACTTTGGAGGTATGATAACTAATAATCATTGAGTCAAGAGCTGGCTTATTGACTCAATGAGTCTTTTCTTGATGCAATGATTTATTTGTCATCCCACTGCTAAGGAGATATGGAGGCGGTGTCTCGAACTTTCTATGAAGGATCGGATGAAACATATATCTTTGAATTAAACAAGAGATCTTTCTCTACCAAGCAGAATGGTCGTCACTTGCTTACTTATTATAATGAGTTGGTTGCTATTTTTCAAGAAATTGATCGCCAGACGTTATCACATACAAGAACAGTTGAAGGAGTAGTTCAGTTGCACTGGGCCATGGCAAGACTTCCAGTTCATATCTTTCTAAATGGACTTTGAACAGGTTCGTGGAAAAATGTTGAGAAAAGATCCAAAACTTGATCTTGAGAGTGCATATTCCTATGTCCAGAGGGAGTTTCAACAGAATTCAAAAAATATGAGGATCACATATGATTTCTAAAAGTTCGACGATGATGGAAAACCAAGCCTGACAAGGATCTTCATCGGCTACTATGAAAAAGGCTACTAGAAAATCTGGAGGGCGAATATGTACTCATTGTGGTGAATCTGGACACTTAAAATAGTGATGTTATGAGATTATAGGCTACCCAGAATGGTGGAATTTTTTTGAAAAAACTCGAAAGAATATTGGAGGAAAAGCTATGATGACATCCATGGATAAAGATCAAGTACAACCCACATCTAATGTAGTTCATCCAGGTACAGTTGGTATATTTTTGTACTCTCTGCTACTTCTAAGAATAGCACTTAAATTATTGATACAGATGCATCCGATCATATGACTAGGGATTCTGGTAAGATAAAGTCTATTAACCCACCGTCTCAGTCTGTCATTTCTACAGCCAATGGAAGCGTCCCTCCTATTATTGGAGAGATATCTATTAGTTTATTAGATTCTCTTACTTTAGATATTGTTCTAGTTGTTCCATCTCTCAAATATATTATTCTCTCTATCAGCCAAATCTCCTATAAGCTTGTATGCACTATAACGTTTTGGCCTTCCTTTTGTGTTTTTCTAAACATTCTAACTTGGAAGATTCTTGGTTATGGTTTTAGATGGGGCAAGCTCTATTATTGTGACTTGGCGGAATAAAAGGGGATGGGGATGGGGATGGGGATGGGGATGGGGGTTCAAAAGCTTAGTATGGAAAATCAAGCAAAAAATGAGGATAAAGATAGATCAATTGTTTTGTTATGGCACCATAGGCTAGGGCATCATTCTTTTGATTATCTTAAGAAGTTACAATTGCATCTATTTTCTCGTTTAGGTGATTTTGTTTTTCGTTTTAATACTTGTGAACTATCCAAGAACCATCGTATAACTTATTTACCCAATTTGAATAAAAATGTAGAACATTTGCTGTTATTCATTCGGATGTTTGGGGCCCTTCAAAAATTTCATCTCTGTCTGTTGCTCGATATTTTGTTATATTTATTGATGAATGTATGCAAATGACATGGATTTCTCTTTTTTGAAATAAAAATAATGTTAATAATATAGCGTTTCACGATTTTTACAAAATGGTGATGACTCAATATCAACGCAAGATTCGCATTTTTCAATCTGACAATGGAAAAGAGTTTATGGATAAAACTTTAGAAGCTTTTTTCAGAAACTATGGTATTCGTCATCAAATATTCTGTACTTATACTCCACAACAAAATGGACAGAAGAGAGGAAAAATAGGCAAATTCTAGAAATTGTTCGAGCTTCTCTTTTTGGTATGAATATGCCAAAGTTCTATTGGGGTGAGGCAGTGAAGTCCGCAACTTATTTGATTAATCGAATACCGTCCAGTGTCATTACATTTAAAACTCCAATACAAAAAATGCAATCTTTCATTTCTGGTCCTCCTCTTTTGAATATTCAACCACGTATTTTTTGATGTATGGTCTATGTTTATGTGCCTAAGGTATTGCGAAGTAAATTTGATCCTTATGCACAACGATGTGTTTTTGTAGAGTACTCAAAGTTTCAGAAAGGTTGTTGTTATGACCTACACACTTAAAAATTACATGGGACCTTGGATGCCTCGTGTCTTAAGTTGAAACCGTACAATCCTGCGAAAAATACTGAGTCTTCTCTTCAGGGAGAGAGACATCGTGAAGAGAATAAAGGTGATAATGACTTATTTGAATTGGAGGAAAATGGAGAAAATGTTGTTTTGAAGTTGTTTGAGAGTTCAGGGCCTGATGCCACCTCTCGAACTAGCCCAGACTGCAGCGGGCTTTATGTCAAAAGTTTAGGTTCTAGAGATACAGATCAACGACAAAATATTGAAGCCGCAAAGCCGGACCATAGCACTAATGAGGATTCCCACATTCAACCCTCTTGTAGAAATTATTAGTTGCAAGTGCACAATATCACAAACAAATAATAAAGTGGTCATAATGAGTCTGGATTATAGTTTCCACGAAGACTATTTTATTTATATATTAGCTCAATCTATTGAAAACAATTTGAAATAGGTTGACTTGAAAATCCTAATCATAATCAAATTAAGACACTTCGAAATAAGTTTATTAAAAGATTCAAGCTATAACTATTAATTCTGGAAAATATTGTGAATGATAATGTCAAGAATTTATTATTAAAGGATTTGGATTCATGAATTCACCATAGTTGTCATCTCTAATTTCTTCTCTCAAAATTTATTCATATTGTTATATTCGGTCGAATTCACGAATTTAACCTAATTTACATCTCTCGAGTTTAAATTAGTTCTATCTAATTAAGTCAACCCACTATATCTTTATGTGAAGTTAGAATAATCATTAGTTAGATGCATTAAATCTCCTAAGAATTCAATTTAAGACAGCAACAATAATAAAAGCGTATCTCTATCTTTTATCCAATTGTCAGATTTTACTACGTGGTCTAGATTAATAACTTGCCTCTCGGTTTGTTACAATCTATAATTCAATAAAATAATGGCCAATTATTTCAAGCATTAAGAGAAGAAGTAAAATCAATACATAATTAATTTATAAGCAAAACTTGAGAGTTGAAATTAAAAAATCTAAACTTGGTTACATCGTTCATCCAAAATATTAATTTAGCTACTCATAATTCGAGAGAAAAAAAATATGAAAAGTTTGGAATACGTATCCGGATCTAAATAAAAGATGAGAATAAGTTGAATATCTTGCACCAAGAATTCATCGTCTTCACGTCCCAATCTTTATGATCTTGGTCGTTCTTCCTCTATCCTTTTGTTGTCTATATTTTTCTCTCTCAACTTCAACAACCTTAATTTGACTAAGATTAGGTCTTTATATAGTCTTAAACCTCTCCAACTTGTTTTAATTAAAAAAGGATACAAATACCCATAAGTTTCAACTTAAAAAAGCCAAAAAAATAACTTACGCAAGCCGCGGTCGGGCGTGGTTTGCAAACCGCTGCCAAATGAAATTTTTCTGTTTGCTACGGTCTGGCTGTAGTTTGCAAACTTCTGTCGGACCGTGGAAAACATAAAATTTGCAATTTGGTCCTAAATTTTTAAAGTTGTACATTTTGGTCCCTTTTTTTTAATCAAAGTCTTTCAAGATTTATCTCAAAACTTCCAAGAGATTTCAAATTGGTCCCAAAACCTCTTTAGTCATCCAAATTTGGTCTTTCACAAGTTTTAAAAGTGTTTAATTTAGTCCTCAAACTTTTTGTAAGTTAAAATCTACTCTCAAAACTTGTGACATTCCTCCAATAGCCCTTTTAATAGTTCTTATCACTCCCATACTATCATGTCAATCTTCAAACGCTTCCGAGCAACTCCAATTTAGCTCGAATTTTCTCTTTTTGCTCAATTTATCTCTATTTTTGAGTTTTATCTACAATGACAATATTTATACTAAATTTAGTAGAAATCTACTCAAATTACAATAATATATCATGTTTATAAGATAGGATAAGCATGTAGAACACACTTATCAACCCCATTCTATTTTCAAGATGCCTACAGCTACACCATTAATAGAAGAATCAACCTAGAATTTCATTCGTCAAAGTAACTCAGAACTCTTTTCTTGATGAATATAATGATTTTGCTAGTTTGATAGAAGATATAGTAAAAAAATATCTACAAAGTTCAAATATGGGAGTCCCAAGGAAACAATATGAACCCGATTCCAAAGAAAAGATAAGTACCTGAATAGTAATTATGCTTTCCTCCATAGGTTTTTAGAATCGTATGTATTTATTGTTAATCAATTATACGATGTGTCTATTCCTAGTAGTGTGTTTGATGTAGTGACAGATCCACAGTGGACCAAAGCGATGAATGAAGAGATGGAGGCTCTTCAGTAGAAAAACACGTGGGAACTTTATTTATTACCTGAATGAAATAAGGTAATTGGGTGTAGATGAGTGTTCACAGTAAAATTTAGGGCAGATGGAAAGATTGATAGGTACAAAGCAACGCTAGTTGCGTAGGGATATACACAAGTACATTATGGACTATCAAGACACTCTCGCTCTAGTCGCCAAAATCAATACCATCCACATCTTTATGTCCATAGCAGCAAAATCGAGACTCGCCATTGCAACAATTTGATGTTAAGAATGCTTTTCTTAGTATAGATCTAGAGGAAGAAGTTTACATGAAGTTACCACCGGAAACTAAAATCAAGTCCCCTAGTAAAGCTAAAGTGTGTAGATTGAAGAAGGCATTATATTGACTAAAACAGTCACATCAAGCTTAGTTTGGAAAATTCACCTCTACTATGAAGGAATTTGGTTATAAGCAAAGTAACTCATATCATATTTTGTTTATAAAGAACAACAATGGAAAAGTAACTGCGTTGATTGTTTATGTTGATGTTGGAAAATGATGTGGCGCTTCACAAACCAACTTAATATTAAGGATCCGGTCGGCTGTGGCCGAACTGAACTAACTACAAGAAATTGTAATAGAAAGTTTTGTTAAAAGCTCTTTTAGAGTGCTCTGTATTGCTAGCATTTAATGCATGTTTGTTGGGATATTTAAGTTTTCCATTTATAGAAGATTTATGATAATCCTCTGCAGTTAATGCTATGTTAGGCATTAAATGCTTACAAGACATTCCTTTTTGGGATATTAAATTTGAAGGGACATTTGCATTAATTTTGGCCGACAGGCGGCTGTCTTGACATCTGACATGTATACATGTCACCAGCGATAACTGCATATGACTGTGGCATCTTTTCACAACAATTCAAGAAGATGTAGTCTGGACAAAGGTAGGACTTGAGATATACCCTAGACGAAGGTGTCCTACTTCGTAGAGGTGACTTGAGAAATTGAGGTAGGACCTACTGGATGAAGATGTCCTATTTCGTGGAGTTACATGAGATATTGATATAGGACTTGAGATATTAAAGTAAGACTTCAGTGATTAGGTCGAACCCTTCATAGTAATTAGGGGGAGTAGGTCTATAAGAGATCTTGACTGGTTAGTTTAGATGCCAACAATTGTCTCCCAAGGCCTGATCATGACTTTGGTCAGGGGTGGCCTTCAGCTTGCATTATTCCTATTGTTTCATTGTGGACTTGGGTTAGGGGTGAACTGCTCATGATATGATGTTGTTGGCAGGGCGGTACAATGATTTGATGATTTTAAAAAACCATTTCCTTTGTTGACAGGTGGCGTGTTCTTAAAGAGGATGCCAAATTTTTACGCGGCTTGAGGGTGTCATTTATTAGAGCCCATCATTGTGCCGCAGTATCATCATTGCGGCATTGATTGTTTCCCTTTGGCATTACAAGACCTGGTCCCTTAGATTCAAAAATTTTAAAATCAATGCCCCAGATTGAGCGGCCTATTTGCTTCTCTTTCCTATAAATGGGAAGAGTGCTCATTTGGGCTTTCACACTGCTCATTTACTTCATACTGTTGCTCTGAAGCCACGAGTGTCAGAGAGAGTTCCTGCCTTACCGAGCTACTATTGAAGAGAGGTCGTACTTCTTGCTTCGTGCTTCAATCTTAGGTAGCTCTTCATTTCTTCATTCTTCTCCTTCTTTTTATCTTTTTTTTCTTCTCTGGTAAGGATAAGTCAGGGCACTGATAGTGAGAATGAGAATGATGTTCTATCATGGGATGGAAAAATGAGATCAAGCCAGGTAGGAATGTTGAAGAAGTGGATTTGGATAAAGTACATAGCTCAACTCCATTAACAGTGGTTCCTCCATTAGGTCGAACATTTTCATCTGCCCGAAGAAGTAGGAGCAAATCTGAGGAGAGGGATGTCGGAGCTTCCAGACAGAGAGAAAGAGGTGAAGTCCGGTTACAGAAGTGTTTTAGTCTAGAAGTGTAGGTTTTTCTCCTCTAAAATCAGACTAAAACAACTTAGAGATTGACATAGGATCTATAGGGTCCCGGATGATGTAGAATTCCTCATTCCTGGTCTTGATGATCGAGTTGACAATCACCCTCTAGGCTGCATGGCTCTAAACTAGGTTGTGCTTGCTGTGGGACTTTGTCTTCCTTTTTTTTAGGATAATTAGGAAGTTTCTGAAGGAGTGAAGCATAGCTCTGACCCAACTATGCCCTAATGGGTGAAGGACCATGGTTGGGTTTCTTGTCCTGTGGACCCAACTTGGCTCTTCCCATCCTTTAAATCAGAAATTCGATAGCTTGTACTCTTTTAAGCCTGATGGAAAGAGGTCGGGTTGGTGGTATGCATCGATGAAGGCCAGAACATGTGGTAGTGTGGTTATCCAGACCCCAGGCTTAGTAAAGAATTAGAAGAAGAACTGGTTCTTCGCCCGAGGTGCATGGCCATTTTTTGATAAGGACAACATGCAACGTGTCCATTTCAATTCGTTATCACGAACTAAGTCAGCCAAACTGCCTCGTTGTTTAGCTTAGTTCAACTTGTTACTCACTGAGCATTTTTTATTTCGTTTTTAGGATATAACTCCTATAGTCCAACTAGGGTATCTCTTAAGAGAGCTCGGATGGCACGTGCTTTGGACAAGGATTACACATCATGTAACATTTTGATAACTGATGAGAATTTGATCACAACTTAACTTTTTCCTCCCAATTCAAACATCCATCATCCGACCTATCATAAGTCAACTTGTACTCTGAGCTTACCGCCTGTCTTAATTTTGTTTTAATAATAAGTTTTGAACTCGGCGTGTTTTTAGGTTGTTCTCAAAAAGAGATGAAGGATATTTTTGCACTTTTAAAAAATTCTGATCAGGACGACAAAGGTAAGAGGAAGGCCTCGGAGGAAGGTTAAAGCCAGAAAGCTCAGCGTAAGCCGATCGCCAGGTCCATTCAATTCAAAGTGTTGAAGAGGTGACCTCTCAGGCATGTCATCATGGCTGCCATCGACTTCTCATACTCAACCTCCATCGTCATCTCCCCAGGTTCCTAGCCCATATTTGGGTTTGACTCTGGAGAAGGATGAGGAGTACCTGAAGCTCCACGGAGCTCTTTCTACGTTAATTCGTGACTTTTTCCGCTCGAACTCTCCTTCCAAGGACGTAGTCCCTCATCCTACCAGGAAATCTATGAAGATCATGGCTAATAGCTGGACCCTAGCTTAACAAAAGTATCTGGACAACATGGAAGTAGTAGAGACCATAATTGTTGATTCAGTAAACTCCGGCAAGGCGACAATTTAGTTTACCTTTACCATAGAGAAAATGGAAAACACCTTTGCTGACCTCTAAAAAATGAAGGAAGAAGGCCATGATGAACTGGCTGACCTGGACGAGAAGAGGAGGATCCGTTCTGAGGCGAGGCAGATTTGAATAAGAAAGACGAATAACTTATGGCAAGATAGTATGAGTTCCAGGCTATGGCGCAACAATTGATGGAGGAAAAGAGGAGAAAAACCAAGTTGGAAACTTATTTGGAGAAAAGCCAAGCTGACCTCAGAGCTGCCTTGGAGAGGTCGGTAGAAAAGGAAGAGGTCGTGGTCGAGTTTAGGTCCTCATATGCATACTTAGCGGATCAAGAGAATGTCTACTTCCTTAGTTTGAGAGGATATGGTTGAGACCGTTGTAGAGAAACATCCGAGCTGGGATGTTCAAGTTCTTGAAGGACGAATTGGACAAGCTCAAGAAAAACTCCAAGTTCAACCCTCCTTCTCATGTGGAAGAAGATCAGTCTCAAAGTCATGACTAAGCTTAGCCCTTCTTAATTTAGCTATTTATTTAATTTTTCTCATTTCTGAATTTGCATGAACTGTGACGAACTGTCTTATCAATGAAAAACTTCTTTTTTGATAGCGCTGTCTTTAATTTTTTGACCTCTTTACTGCATTCTTTGAGGTATTATGAATGATTTGTTTGAACGACCTACACAGCTCAAACTAACCTCAAATTTCATGCACTAAGTTTCTAGCTCGGTAAAATAGTCGACTATTATTTGAGGGTGCGTACATTGGATTTTTTTCATAATTCTGGTCGGTCTCAAGGCTAAACAGCACCTACGCTGTCCAGTGTGGGTATGAGCTTTATGACCTATGTGTCCAGAGATTTGTGACTTTGATCACATCTTCAGTTCAGATGTTGGTTAGATTTACCAACTTTGTAGCCATTTTTGAATTAAAACATTTCTTCATTTCAAAAAGGAGAATTTTCACAATGTGGAAGTTGTGGATTCTTTGACAAAAATAGCTAGTGCCCATAGGTTGATGCTGGGAGTTTTTATTGATAGTACCTCTTCAAAAGTTCGGCGTTCCAAAGGTACAGAAGTGGGAGCCTTCCTTGTTCTGGAGCTCGTAAGCCTCATTCTTCAAGATTGTGGTAATTTTGTAAGAACCTTCCCAATTTGGTGCTAATGTCCCCGCATTTTGTTCTCTTGTTGCAAGAATGACTTTCCTTAAGACTAAATCTCCGACCTTGAACTTTCACTTTCTAACATTGCCGTTGTAGTACCTTGCACTTCTCTGCTTGTATAATACGTTTTTGGTTTATACTCCCAACCTTTTCTTTTCCAGTAGGTCGAACTCAGCCAAGATAGTACCATCATTGGAATTCTTATTGAAGCTTTGAGTTTGAAATGAATGGACTCTGATTTCTACTGGGATGACAACTTTGACTTTGAAGGCTAGTGGGAAATGTGTCTCTCCCATGCTAGATCGGCAAGTTGTGTGATAAGACCAAAGTATATTCGAAAGTTCTTCTACCCAATCACATTTGAGTTCATCCAATTGCGTCTTCAAGGAGTTTTTGATGATTTTGTGATAGCTTTGACTTGTCCATTGGCCTGTGAGTGATTTGGGGTGGAGAAGTGTTTCTTGATTTTTAGTTCTTCACATAATGACCTCAACCTGAAGTTGTCAATTGCTTACCGTTGTCTGTAATGATTGAGTAATGATTCTGAATCTGCATATGATCGATTTCCAGATGAAGTCGGTGGTATTCTGTACTGTTATTTTGGCAAGTGGTTCCACTTCTACCAATTTGGAGAAATATTCAACAATGACTATGGCGAACTTGGTCTCACTATTCCTCTAAGCATTGGGTCGATTAGGTCAATCTTCCATTTTGGAAAAGGCCATGGGCTGAGGGCTGAGGTCAGCTCCTATGGAGAAGATATGATGATGGGGGGTAACCATCTGCACTTGTTGCATTTTTTGGACAAACTCGCTGTAGTCTTTTTTTAGTCATTGCTAGAAGTATCCATGCCTCATGATTTTTTGTGCATTTTGTGTGCTAGTGATTGCACCCAGTGTGATTGCCACATAGTCCTTTATGAACTTCGTTGATGGCATACTGTACTACCTGGATCTAGCCTACGATCCTGTCTCGTTTCGTTAAATTTGTCTCACTTATCTTAAATTATATAATTTACTGTCTTCCCTTAAGCACTTGAGTAGTGGTAGTGAAAAACTTCATTTAAATAGTATGTTGTTGATGATTGTATATCTGACCATCCCATTCCTTAATTTCCTAGCCTCTACACTGCGGGGCACCTTACCTTCATTTAAAAGTTGGACAATTTCCTCTATCCAGCTGGGGTTAGAATATGCGGTGGTGAGCATGGGTTCAAGCTTGGTGATCGCTGCATTGCTGATTCTTATATGGGGATGTTATCCAATTTTTCTATTCTTTCACTAGTAGCCAGTCAAGCAAAGGTGTCTGCGAAGCTATTTTATGCCCTGGAGATTTGCTTGACCTCGACGGAGTTGAATGATTTGAGTTATTTCTTGACTATTTGGGAGTAAGATGTCATCCTTTTGTTCTTAGATTGATAGGACTTGTTGGTTTGGTTGAACACCAATTGGGAATCACTATATACCAGCACTTTCAGTGAGCCTAATTCTTTTGCAAACCTTAATTTGACAATAAAAGTTTGAACTAGACTACATTGTTGGAGGCATGAAAGTCAAATCGGATAGACTAACAAAGTGGGTCTAGGTTCGAGCTGATTAGGACTACTTTAGCACTGGTGCGTATCTCTGTTGATGATTCGTCTACAAAGAGAGTCCAAGTTTTTTCTACCTTGGTGTTATGTTCATTTTCTGGATTGAACTTTTCTACAAATTCGGCAAGGGCTTGGCTTTTGATGGAAGTCTGAGGCCGGAAGTGGAAATCAGATTGGCCGAGCTCTATTGCATATTTTACAAGCCTTCCAAAGGTATCTAGTTTTTGGAGGACTTGCCTCAGGGAGTAGTTCGTCAAAACTTCTACAGGATGTTGTGAGAAGTAATACCCGAGTTTTCTTGCTGACATGATCAGAGCGTAGACCAGCTTCTCCATGGGGCTGTACCTCTATTCAACTTTGTACAAAGCCTAACTTACGTAGTATATCGGATGTTGGACTCTATCCTTCAGTATGATTAGTACAACATTGATGAAGTACCTTGAGACTGCCAAGTAGAGAGTTAGAGTTTCTTCAGATTTAGGCTTGGACAACAGTGGGGGTCGCGTGAGTTTGGCATTCAATTCTTTGAAGGCCAGCTGTGATGCTTCAATCTACCTTAAGTCTTTGTTGTCGCATATGGCGTCGAAGAAAGGTCTGCACTTGGTCGTTGACTTTTAAGTGAATCGGCTGAGAGTAGCTATTCTTCCCGTTAGGCTCTATACTTCTTTGATTTTGGTAGGTGCTCTCATTTTTTGCAGGGCTCTAATTTTCTTTGGATTAGCTTCGATATCTCTTTGGTGGACCATGTAGCCCAAAAACTTCCAGATCTGACGTCAATTGAGCATTTTAATGGGTTAAGCTTCATCTTGTATTTTCTGAGCACAGAGAACATCTGATGCGATGTCAAATACTTTTAAGGAAGGAGAGGGTGATGTGAGCCATGAGCCGGCTAGCCAAGTCTCGTTATATAATTCATGGGGCTAATAACGAGATCAAGAGCCAAGAAGATCAAGAACATCATGCAAGGTCTTGTCCAAGCTACGTTGGCCAAAATTGACATCTAAAGTGCCACAAGCAAGACACCAACCTTCAAAATGAGTATAACCAAGAAAGAGTCAACCTTCGTACATTTAATTCAAACTAAGGATCATATTAAAGGCATATTGGAGACTAGTGGAAAATTGGAGGGCCAAAATGAGCATGATTCAAAATTTAGAGACCAAAATGCGGGAGAGGGACATTTATGCTTGGGTGATCGCCTAGGAAAAATATGGGACTATCGCCCCACACCATGAAACAAAAAAAGAAGCTAAAAATTTAGCCTGAGCGATCGCCCGAAATTTCATTGGGCAATCACCCAGGCCAAATTTTGGGAAAGTCGGATTTTTTCAGGATTTTGGTTCCTTTTCCATTTATAACTCTAATTTTTTTAGGTTTCTAATTAGTTCCGAATTATATTAGGTTTTCATTGATTTTTGCTATATGAACACTTCTCATTGTAGACAAGAGATAACTTTGATTATTGAGAGATTAAATTAAAGTAAGATTCACTTTTCTTCATTGTTCTTAATTGAACTAACCAAAATTTATCAAAGACTTTGCAATCTTTGTGGCGTTCAAACTTGGATTTTTGATTCAAAAAATCATCGGATCAAGGTCTTGCGGCTTGATTTTAGCTTTTTTGGAGTTCATTATCAATCTTTATTGTGGGTTCCAAAATTCAATCTTCGTGGGTTCGCATCAGTTGGTATCAGAACTTTGACTTTAAAATCAGGTTCTATCTTTTTTTTTCTCATCAATTTCATCTTAAGTCATATCCAAAATAAAATAAAATAAAATTCTCCTTCGTTATTCATCATATTTCATAAGAGTCTTTTTATTTTCTTGTTTGGATTTATCACATCTTAGAATCATTAAAAAAAAAATCTTTTCTTGCATAGAAAACATTCAAGAAATGTTTGGGCACAATCCATCAAAGCACCATAGCTAATTTTTTTCAAGTTCTTGCCTTGTGATATTTTTCTATTAGTTTCTTGCATTGGATCATAAAGTATAAAAAAATTAATGTGTTATATTTGGTAAGAAAGACATACTTCATATTGTCATCCGGTACTTAAGTCTTCAAATATTATTCTTTTTGTGAATTTTCTTCTTGAGTCATTCTCATTGTCTTTTATATCCTTCTTATTTTTTTGAACATTGTGGAGATCGAATTCTTGATTAAATTTAGTTAGTTCTTTAGAGAACTTGACAATAAAAACAATGAAATGTAAAATGAAAGAGTGGTGAGATTATTATCGAGAAAAAAAAGTCAAATAGAGTGAAGTACGAGTGTAAACACGTGAGATTAAATTTTCTTTCAATACTAATTTCTAATTTTTTTTATCCCAAAATGTCTAATAATGAAGAAACAACACATAAGGAAGAGAACAACTTATTCCTTTTGTTAAAAGCCACGCAACAACAATTTGAGCAGATGAAGATGATGTTTGACGAGATAAGGGATATCAATAAAGAGATGATGGATATGATGGATAGGCATGCTACAGTGATTACAACCTTACTAAGGGATCAACAACACGGGAACCCTTATCATAGGAGACGAGATAGGCGTGATAATAATCCTATGGCTGAATTTGAGGATGAGAATGTAGTGGGTAGTGAGAGTGAGGATGACTATAATTATATGGATGAGATGGATATGATGTGGCGTAGAGGAGATATGCATGAAATGGTACATAGAGGAGGAGACAATATAGGCCATGATAGGGGTAGATAGAAACCTTGTGAATATAAAAATGAAAATACCTTCCTTTCAAGGTAGGAATAATCCTGAAGCATATTTAGAGTGAAAAATGAGGTTGAAATTAATATTTGATTGCCATAGCTATTCGATAGAGAAAGATGTGAAATTAGCAATAAATAATTGAGTTCACTGACTATGCTATAGTGTGGTGGGATCAATTGGTGGCAAATAGGAGGAGAAATCACGAAAGGCCTGTAGAAACTTTGGATGATTTAAAAACTCTTATTAGGAAGAGATTTGTACCTAATCATTACTATAGAGACCTCTATAAAAAAAATTGCAGAGCTTACTCAAAGTTCAAAGAGTGTAGATGATTACCATAAAGAGATGGATGTGGCTATGATTAGGGCTAATGTTGATGAGGATAGGGAGGCCACATTGGCCAGGCTTTTGAATGGGTTAAATAGGGATATAGCCATTGTAGTTGAATTACAAAACTATGTAGAGTTGGAGGACATGGTGTACATGATTATAAAGGTAGAAAAGCAATTGAAAAGAAAATGGATAGCCATGTATTCTTTGGGGATCTAACCCTCATTGGAAATCGAAGTGGGATAATAATGATGGTAGTGATAGAGTTGTTTCAAAGAAAAAATCCGAACCACCTAAGAAAAAAGAGGATGCAACTAGTAACAATAAACCCAAGTCAGACTTCCAACCTTATAAGAATATGATATCAAATGTTTTAAATGTTTAGGTTCTGAGCACATTGCGTCACAATGCCCAAATAGAAGGATAATAATTTTGCGTGATAATGGGGAAGTAGAAAATGAGGATAAGTGGAATAGTGATGTGATGCCTGAGTTGGAAGATGATGATGTAGAGTATCCTATAGAAGGTGAAGTCCTATTTGCGAGGCATGCTCTTCATGTACAAATTAATGTAGATGATTTGGAGCTGAAGAAAAGAAAAAGTGAGGTAGACGTACAAGAAAAGAAAACAATGGAGGAAAAAAATGAGATTGTAATTAGCAAAACTAACCAATTCCTACCCAGTTTGCCTATTTCTTTACTATAGGAATTTGAGGGCGTTTTTCCTGAAGAGATGTCTAATAAGTCACCACCTATTAGAGACATTGAACATCAAATTGACATTGTGCATGGAGCTGTTATTCCAAATCGACCAGCATATAGAAGTAATTCGATGAGACAAAGGAGCTTCAAATTCCACAAATTGTAATGAACAATAAATAATATACAGCTATAGCCAACAAAGGCCTTAGACTTAACTTTGAGCCTGGTTATTGGGTTTGGGTGCATATGAGAAAGGAAAGATTTCATGCCCATAGATGATTTAAACTACATCCTATGGAGGATGGGCTATTTCAAGTCCTTGAGAGGATAAATGATAATACTTATAAGCTTGACCTTCCAGGTAAATATAATGTGTCTGCTACTTTTGATGTTGCTGATCTTTCTCTCTTTGATGTAGATAATGATTCGAGGTTGAATCCTTTTGAGGAATGAGGGGATAATGCGAGCCATGGACCGACTATCTAGGTCTCATTACATATTTCGGTGGGGCCAATAATGAGATCAAGAGCTAAGAAGATCAAGAATGCCATAAAAGGTCTTGTCCAAGCTACGTGGGCTGAAACCGACACCCAAAGTGTAACAAGAAAGGCACCAACCTTCAAAATGAGTATGACCAAGGAAGAGTCAACCTTATCACATTTAAATCAAATTAAGAAACATATTAAAGGCATATTGGAGGATAGTGAAAGATTAGAGGGCCAAAATGAGTATGATTCAAAGTTTGGAGACCAAAACGCAGGAGATGGGCATTTATACCTGGGCGATCGCCCCATGCCATGAAACAAAAAAAGAAGTTAAAAATTTAGCCTGGGCGATCGCCTAGGCCAAAATTCGAGAAAGTTGAATTTTTTCGCTATTTTGTTTTCTTTTCCATTTAGAACTCTAATTTTGTTAAGTTTCTAATTATTTATGAATTAGATTAGATTTTCATTGATTTTTTCTATATAAACATTTCTCATTATAGACGAAAGACAATTTTGATTATTAAGAGATTAAATTAAAGTGAGATTCACTTTTCTTCTTTGTTTTTAATTGAACTAACCAAAATATATCAAAGACATCACAAATTTTTGTGGCGTTCAAACTTGGTTTTTTTATTCAAGAAATCATCGGGTAAAGGTCTTGCGGCTTGATTTTAGCTTTTTTAGGGGTTAATTATCAAATTTTGTTGTAGGTTCTGAGATTCAATCTTCGTGGGTTACCATCAACATCTCAGTAAGGTATTGCATGCGATCAGTAGCCTTGATGTTCTTTACAAGCATGTCATCAATGTATACTTCCATGGTCCTTCTGATGAGCCAGAAAACACAGTGTTGACCAGCCATTGCTAAGTTCTTTTGACGTTTTTTAGTCCAAATGGCATAACTCGATAGCAGTACAAAATACGGTCTGTTATAAAAGAGATATTCTCTTGATAGTCTTCATGCCTTGGGATTGGGTTGTAACCAAATTATGCATCTATGAAGCTCAAGAATTCATGTCCTGCAGTGGCGTCCACCATTTGAAAAGAGTGGAAAGTTGTCCTTAGGGTATGCCTTGTTCAAATCAGTAAAGTGAATTCATACTCTCCATTTACCGTAGCTCATTTTTACCAAGACAATGTTAGCTACCCACCGGAGATATAATGATTCTCTGATAAAGCAACATTTGAGCAATTTGTCAACCTCTTTAGCAAGAGCTTTGTATATTTCCAAGTTGGGAAATGTCGGCGCTACTGTCTTGGCTTAACATTTGGGTCCGTGTTCAACTTGTGACAAGAAACCTTGGGGTCTATTCCTTCTATGTCTGCATGTTCCCATACAAAGTCTTCGAGGTTACCTTTTAGGAAAGTTGTGAGTTGTGGTTTTACCGGCTCCTTGAGCTCTTTCTCGATGCACAATACCTTCTCTAGAAGGTTGGGGTCGATCTCTATTAGGTCTAGTTCTTCCACCATCTATGATCCATTCTTATTGGTCCAACCTTGGATCTAGGTGTATGACCTCATCACGTTGAGCTCAGAGCTCGTGAAATGTGTCTACTCTTACCAGAGGAAAGGTGATGTTGCAGCTTCTAGCGATTATCAGGTCTATCTTAACTATTCAAACTCCATAGGGAGTGGAAAACTTCATCACACAGTGATAGATAGATACAATAGCCTTGAGCTCATGTAATATCAGTCGTTCCAAGATTGCATTGTAATTGGATGAGAGGTCTACTATCACAAAATTGGAGATGATTGTTCTTTGGCATGAAGGTTGTCTTAGCTCGACCATGAGTGCTCTTTCAGCTCTAAGAATTCTCTAATGAAGCCCTGGAGGGGCCTTAGGAATGGCCTGACGTGTTATTCGTCAATTTCCATCTATTTGAATATCCTCAACTATAAAACATTCACAAAACTCTCGTCATCCACAAATGTTCGGTGGATATTGATTTCAGAGACTGGAATAGTGATGATGAGTGTGTCCAAATGTGGTTACAACATGTGAGAGACGTCTTTTTTAGAAAAAACTAAACTTTTTTGCCTCCAAGTCGACAAAGATGTTTGATAATGTTTGGTAGCTGGTATAGGCTTCTCGAGTGAGTTTGCGGCGCTGCCCAAGTAGCTCTTTAATAACTCTGTCCGTCCTTGCTTGATCCTCACCGGTGTTCTTTAGGAGTAGACCAAGATCTTGCTCCCATGAAGGTAGTGATGAACTAAGCTGAGAGGTAATTCCAACTTTAGATAGAACGCCATGGTAGTTTTTTGAACCATCTTATGGCCTTTTCACCGAAGGTTAAGAAAATAGCTCTTCACATGATGGCATCATTGGTTCTCTGGAATTTCATCCAAGTGGTATATCGATCGAGGTGCCCAACATTTTCTCTACCACACTCATAGCTGGCTAGCTGTGGCATTTTGAGCTTCTTTGATAGAGGTTATGCTAGAATGTCCTATGAGAACAGAGAGTGTCGATTGGTCACATATTATTCCAGTATTTTTTTTACTTGGCCTCTAGTTCGGCTAGGCATTGTTTCAACTGTTTTAGTTCATCTGGGGCGTTCTGTACACTTGATGCTACTACCGACGGGCTCTTTCAATCCTCCATTCTTTTTTTTTCATGTGGCACAACTGGGAGTTGCGAGAGATGAGCTATAAGATCAAAGACACTCACCGATCACTGATATGAAGCTTTCTTTGAAGGGCTAGGGCATCTGTTTTTTGCCGCTTTACTACCTGACAGTTCTTTCTCATCAAAATTCTAACTTTCTTTTTACCCGGTGATCTTTAGGTCAGTTTCAGGATGGCGACTTTGATTCTGATTTTAAAATACTTCTAGAGGTAGCTTGATTCTTCTCAAGATGTTCAGTGGCGTGAGTTAGATACTCCAGCTTTTGTAGGACTATTTCTTTTTCAGGAGCACGGGCTAGAGCTGAGGTTTTTCGAGATGTCTTCGAAGGAAGCCTATGGGAAGATCAATATGTTGACACTCCATTTTTCCACAGCTACAAATCCTTGAATACTGGCTAAGACTCATGTTGATGGTGTTTTAGAGAGGAAATGTTTAGGTATAAGGGAAGAAATTTACTTTGTGGAGATCAAATGGTGAGTTTCTAGATTGTGAAGAGCCCTTTAAGGGGGCCCCTCCTTCTAGTGCCAAACTGTTGATGTTGGAAAATGACGTGACACTTTCCTAGAAAACTTAATGTTAAGGATCCTAGTCGGTTGTGACCAAATTGAACTAACTACGAGAAATTGTAATAAAAAGTTTTGTTAAAAGCTCTTAGAATTTAAATTCTATTTTTTGAGACATTTAAGTTTTCTATTTATATAGGATTTATAATAATCTCATGCGTTTAATGCTATGTGCATTTAATGCCATGTTAGGCATTAAATGTTTACAAGACATGGACGGGTGGGTCGATCTGGGTAAAATAGTGAGTTGACAACATATTTTGAAAAAAATTTAAAAGTTGCAATCTCGTTAACATTAAAATACATTAGATATTAAAACTTGTGAAACATATAAATACTAACTGGAAAAATAGACATCAAAATTGCAAACACATAAATTATGGTTAGAAAAAAAAATTATCTCTCAAAATTGAGGATTCGTTTCTATTACAGAAGAGCTTCATCTTTGTCGTCTCACTGTGTGTTTAGTGAGAGAGAGATGTGAGCGAGAGTGCGAGATAATCGACAGTGTTTATATTGTGTATCTAGACAAATATCGATTGAGAATTTGAGATTTGAGTATTTGGAATTGGGTCAATTGAGTTGGCTTTAGGAATTGTGGATTGTGGACTTTTGGTTTGGGTACTTAGATAGTTGGACTCTTGTCTTTGGTACTGTGATGTTGGGTTAGGTAATTGGGTCATGGTGAATAAATTGTAAAAAATAAATTTTTTATAAAAAATGACAAATTCGATTCTAAAGCTGGGCACCTACGGTTCTAGTTCAAGAAATAAGAACCGACCCAGACCCGATCAGTTCTTGGTTCTGGTTTGGGAGGTTCTGTCCTAGTTAAAATCCCCACTCATATATGGTCTTGTCAGACAATGATCCATATGAAAGAAAGGCACTACAAGAGTACTAGGCAAGAAAATTTGAAATGAAAGATCTTGGGCAACTAATGTACTTCTTAGGAATTGAAGTTTCCAGGTCAAAAGCTGGAATTCATTTATCACAACAAAAATATGGGATGATACAAGCTTGGAAGTGTTGTAGATCAAGTTCCAGCCAACAAGGGACAATATCAATAGTTAGTTGGAAGATTGATTTACCTATCACACACAAGGTCGAACATAGCCTATGCAGTAAATATGGTGAGACAGTTCATGCGTGCTCCAAGTGAAGACCATATGAATGCAGTGTATCAAATTTTGAAATATTTGAAAAGTGCTCTAGAAGGAGGTTTACTATTCTCCAAGAATGAAGTCCATGGAATTGAAGGGTATACAGACTAAAACTAGGTAGATAATTGGGATGATATGAGATCTACATCGGGTTACTTAACGTTCGTGGAAGATAATATTGTTACATGGAGAAGCAAGAAGCAAAATATAGTTGCTAGATCAAGTACCAGAAGTAGAATTTTGAGTTATGTTGCATGGGCTGTGTGAGTTACTATGGGTTAAAGGTTGTTGACGTTGGAAAATGATGATGCACTTCTCAAGCTAATTTAAAGATAAGTGTTGAGGTCGGTTATGACTGTAATGAGTGGCAGATAGGTAAGTATATGTAGGAAGACCTGATTGTATAATCTTAGTAAGAGTGCTTTTATTAAGCAGTTGAATGTCTGAACTGTTGGACATTTATGTCTCATATTTATAGAAAAATATGTGATGATTACATGCATTAAATGCCAAGCTAGGCATTTAATGATTACAAGACATCTCCTTTATGGAAATTCAATGTGAAGTGACATCTCTGTGATGGACGGCTGATCTGACGTCTGACACGTGAGACGACGTGACATACTGGTGACGTGAGCTTAATCGTAAGAGATGGGAATGAGGTCCGACCTAGAGTAAGGCCCACCTTAGGATGAGGTCCGACCTGGAGTAAGACTCGCTTGGAATGAAGTCCGACCTAGAGTAAGGCACGTCTTGGGATGACGTCCGACTTGGAGTAAGGCCCGCCTTGGGATGAGGTCCGACCTGGAGTAAGACCCATCTGAAAATGAGGTCTGACCTAGAGTAAGACCTAGATGAGAATGACATCCAACATGCTCTTGTAGCACCAGTGAAGAATTACTTAGTCGATGTAACATATCGAATTGGATATCTACAATTGCCCCACAAGGCATGCTCATGACTTCAGTCATGGGTGGCCTTCAGTTCTTGAGCAGTTTTCATCTGTTTCGTGTGTGCACACATAGTTGACGTGATAGTACTGACTGTAGGACCTAAGATATCGATGTAGGATCTCTTGGACGATAGTGTCCTTCTTCATGGAGGTTAGGTTGGACCTCCCTCGTGGAGGTTAGGTAGGACATGATATATCGAGGTAGGGTCTGAATGGATAGGACCTCCCTGATGAGTGAACTCTCCCTCTATAGAGGTTGTAGGTAGGACCTCCTTCGTGTGATTCAGTATGACCTGAAGGGTTAGGATCTCCTTCTTGTGATTCGGTAGGACCTCCATGAAGAAGGATCTTCTTCTCCATAGAGGTTGTAGGTAGGACCTCATTCGTGTGATTCGATATGACTTGAATGGATAGGACTTCCTTCTTGTGATTCGGTAAGACCTGAATGAGTAGGACCTCTTTGATGAGTTAACTCTCTTCTCCATAGAGGTTGGGTAGGACCTAAATGGGTAGGACATCCCTGATGAGTGAACTCCCTTCTCTATAGAGGTTGGATAGGATCTGTTGTAGGTAGGACCTCCTTATTGTGATTCGGTAGGACCTGAATGAGTAGGACCTCCCTAATGAGTGAATTTCCTTCTCCATAGAGGTTGGGTAGGACCTAAATGGATAAGACCTCTCTGATGAGTGAACTCCATTCTCCATAGAGGTTGGGTAAGACCTATTGTAGGTAGGATCTGAAGGGGTAGGACCTCCATGACGAAGGATCTTCCTCTCCATAGAGATTGGGTAAGACCTCCCCGATGAGTTAACTCCCTTCTCCATAGAGGTTGGGTAGGACCTCCTTCTTGTGATTCAGTAGGACCTGAATGAGTAGGACCTCCCTGATGAGTGAACTATCTTCTCCATAGAGGTTGGGTAGGACCTCCCTGATGAGTGAACTCCCTTCTCCATAGAGGTTGGATAGGACCTGTTGTAGGTAGGATCTAAAGGGGTAGGACCTCCATGACGAAGGATCTTCCTCTCCATATAGGTTGGGTAGGACCTAAATGGGTAGGACCTCCCTGATGAGTGAACTCCATTCTCTACAGAGGTTGGGTAGGACCTGTTGTAGGTAGGACCTCCTTCTTGTGATTCGGTAGGACCTGAATGAGTAGGACATCCCTGATGAGTGAACTCCCTTCTCCATAGAGGTTGGGTAGGACCTGTTGTAGGTAGGACCTCCTTGAGGGAACCTCCTCTACATAGAGATTGAGTAGGACCTCCTACTCTTGACTTTGGTCAGGGGTGGCCTTTAGTTCGTACTATTGATTTGATCCATTCTGGATGAGAAAATGAGGCTCCGTTCTGAGGCTGTAGAGGAACTAGAGAGAAAAGAGGAAGAGCTTGCTGAGAATGAGTCCGAGCTCCAGGCTTTAGCACGCTAAGTAGAAGAAGAGAAGATGGAAAAGTCCGAGCTTGAGGCTTTATTTGAAAAGAGCCAAGCGGACCTCCGAGCTTCTGTAGAGAGGTCGTGGAGGAGCTAATTGAGACTGTTGCGGGGAAGCATCGGGACTGGGATGTCCAGTTTTTGAAGAACGAGCTCAAGAAAAACTCCAAGTTCAATCCTCCTTCTGGAGAGGAATGTCAACCTGAAGGCCAGGACTAAGCTTGACATTTTTTAGCTTACATATCTGGATCAAATCCCACAAGGAGATGAGGTCCGAGCTGGATCAGGTTCTACCAGAGATGAGGTCCGACCTATATCAAGTTCCACCAGGGATGAGATCCGACCTGGTTACGAACGTACTTGGAATGAGGTCGACCTTAAGTTGCTTAGCGAGTAAAGAATTACTTAGATGATATGACAGATCAGATTGGATATCAACAATTGTGATGTCTATAGTGGAGTCTGAACTGTGTGGGGCATTCGTGTCTAGAAGTTTGACCTTGGTCACATCCTCAGTTCAAACGTTGGCTTTTTGAGCTGATGTTAGCAGTGCAGTACTTACGGTGATTGATGTGGGTCTAAGCTGTGTGGGACCTTTGTGTCCAGAGGTTCGTGACCTTGGTCACATCCTCAGTTTAGACGTTGGCTTCTTGAGCTAATGGCAATAGTGCAGCACTTACACTGATTGACGTGAGTCCAATCTGTGTGGGACCTTTGTGTCCAAAGGTTCGTAAACTTGGTCACATCCTCTGTTCAGACGTTGGCTTCTTGAGCTAATGTCGGCAGTGCATTACTTACGCTAATTGACATGGGTCCAAGCTGTGTGGGATCTTTGTGTCCAGAGGTTTATGATTTTGGTTATATCCTCAGTTCAGACGTTGGCTTCTTGAGCTGATGTTAGCAGTGTAGCACTTACGCTGATTGAAGTGGGTCTGAGCTGTGTGAGACCTTTGTGTCCAGAGGTTTATGACCTTGGTCACATCTTCAGTTCAGATGTTGGTTAGATTTACTAACTTTGTAGCTATTCCAAGAGTGCGGGAACAGTAAGCCCTCTATGTTCTGGAGCTAATAAGCCCTATTCTTCAAGACTGTGGAAATTTTTTAAGGACCTTCTCAATTCTGGGCTCTACTCTGAAGGCTAGTGAGAAAGACATCTTTCTCGTGCTAGAGCGGTAAGTTGTGCGATAAGACCAAAGTATATTCGGATGTTCTTCTGCCTAGGCACCCTTGAGTTCATCTAATTGTGCCTTTAGGGTGTGTTTGATGATTTTCAGTTCTTCACCGAACGACTTCAACCTTGGCCAATGGTTCTGTTTTCGCTCATTTGGTGAAGTAGTGAGCATTGACTATGGCTAATTTGGTCCCGTCTTTTCTTGTGAGCTTTGGACTGATTAGATCAATCCTCTATTTTGAAAAAAGGCCATGGACTAAGGACTCAGGTCAGCTCTTCTGGGAAACATCTGGTGATTGAGGCAAACCTCTGGTACTTGCCGTATTTTTGGACAAACTCGATAGAGTCCTTAAGTAGTATCAGGCTAGAAGTATCCCTACCTCAGTTTTATGTGCTAGTGATTGCCCTCTAGCGTGATTGCCACATACTCCTTCATGAACTTTGCTGAGAGCGTATTTGTGCTTCGTCTTACCTTAAAAATTTGAGTAGTGGAAGTGAAAAGTTTCTTTTGTCGATGATTTTCTGGCCTCCGTATTATCTAGAGACACCCTATCATCCTTAAAAAATTGGACAATTTTGTCCATCTAGTTGTTGTTAACTTCTGCGTGGTGAGCATGGGCTCAAGTTGGGTGATCGTTGGATTGCTGATTCTTTTGATTAAGATGCTCTCTAGTTCTTCTTTTCCTTCACTAGTAGTGAGTCGAGCTGCAGCGTCAACAAGACTATTTGTGTCCTCGAAGTTTTCTTTTGCTTAGTCTCCAACTCGACTAAGCGTTGTTTAGCCCGTCGATCTTCAGGTCGGTTCTGGGCTGGAGACTGCTTGTGAGTTTGAGATGCATTTAGAGGTGGTTTGATTCTTTTCAAGCCATTCGATAACGTGAGTTAGGTACTCTAACTTTTGTAGGACTGCTTTCCTTACATGGGCACAGGCTGGAGCTGAGGTTTCTCTAGGGTGTCTTCGGTGGAACCCTGGTAGGAGATCAATATGTTGACTCCCTTTTCTTCCATGGTTGTGAGTTCTTGAGTCATGGTTATGACTCATGTTGAATACGTTTTAGGGATGAAGTGTTTAGATATGGTGGGAGAGACTTACTTTGTGGAAATCAAATGCTAATATCTTTTGGTGAGCTTCTGGAATATGGAGAGCCATTTTAGGGGGACCCCTCCTTCTAGCGCCAAACTGTTGACGTTGGAAAATGATGATGCACTTCCCAAGCCAACTTAAAGATAAGTGTTGAGGTCGGTTATGACCGTAATGAGTGGCAGATAGGTAAGTATATGAAGGAAGATCTGATTGTATACTCTTTGTAAGAGTGTTTTTATTAAGCAGTTAAATGTTCGAACTGTTGAACATTTATGTCTCCTATTTATAGGAAAATATGTGATGATCACATGCATTAAATGTCAAGATAGGCATTTAATGCTTACAAGATATCTCCTTTATGGAAATTCAATGTGAAGTGACATCTCTGTGATGGGCGGCTGATCTGACGTCTGACACGTGAGAAGACGTGACATACTGGTGACGTGAGCTTAACTATAAGAGATGGGAATGAGGTCCGACCTGGAGTAACGCCCGCCTTAGGATAAGGTCCGACCTGGAGTAAGATTCGCTTGGGATGAAGTCCGACCTGGAATAAGGCACGCCTTGGGATGAAGTCCGACCTGGAGTAAGGCCCGCCTTGGGATGAGGTCCGACCTGGAGTAAGACCCGTCTGGAAATGAGGTCCGACCTGGAGTAAGACCTAGATGAGAATGACATCCGACCTGCTCTTGTAGCACCAGTGAAGAATTACTTAGTAGATGTAACAGATCGAATTGGATATCAACAAGCATGTTTTACAAGATTTGAGAATTGATTATGAAAGTCCTACGAGTCTACATTGTGATAATAAGGCAGTTATTAAGATTTCACATAATTCAGTTCAACATAATCGTATTAAACATGTTGAAGTGGATCGTCATTTTATTAAGGAGAAACTTGAGCAGAAAATAATACAGTTTACATTCGTTAGGTTAGAAGATCACTTGGCGGATGTTCTCATGAAAGGCAGTTTGTTCCTTAATGCAATTGGCAAGTTGGGCATGGTAGACATGTATGCTCTAACTTGAAGGGGAGTGTTAAAGTTCTAGTTACGTTAGGAAACAATATGTTTTAGAATTCTAATTAATTTTCTTTTTCTTTTAGAGTTAGGACTTTTCGCTATAAATATAGTTGATTGTAATGAGTTATTTACACAATTATTGAATATACGAATCTTTATTAGAGAGAGAGAGAGAGAGAGAGAGAGAGAGATGTACCGATATTTTAAAAATCGGGTAAAGATCAAGGATTGAACTCAAGTTAAATTAGTGATAGAAAAAATTGATGGTGAACTATTTAATTTTTGGGTAAGTTGGCCGATTCTAGAGTTAATAATTTTCACAATTTTACATAAAATTATTCATGTGAATTATTAGGTTTGGACTTCGGATAGGTCAATTCGGGTATTTCAATACCCGGAACTACCCATTACAATTCGAGTATTTCGTAAATAGAACCATTCGATTTCATGTAATTGTTGGAACCAAACCCAAACCAGAACGTCGGTTCGGGTACGGGTTCAGGTTCGATTTACCCATAACATTTTCTTTTAAAATCATATGTTGACAACTTGTTTTGAAAAAAAAATTAAAAATTGCAAGCCCGTTAATATTAATTTACGTTAGATATTAAAATAATTACAAAAGATATAAACATTAATTGGAAGAATAGACACCAAAATTGTAAACTCATAAATTAGGGTTAGAAAAAGGAGAATTACCTCTCAAAATTGAGTATTCATTTTGGTTAAAAAGGAGTTTCACATTCACCGTCTCACTGTGTGTTAAGTGAAAGAGATGAGCGAAAGTATGAGACATATGACAATGATAGTATTGAGTGTCTGAGCAAATAACGATTGAGAATTTGAGATTTGAGTAATTGAAATTGAGTCAATTGAGTTTGAGTTTAAAAGTTGTAGGTTTTGTACTTTTGGTTTGGGTATTCGACAGTTGGACTCTTGTCTTTGGTACCGTAGTGTTGGATTGTGGGTCCTTGGGTTAGGGTGAATAAACTGTAAAAAAGTTAGAAATTTATAAAAAATGACAAATTTGGTTCCAATCGAGTACCCACGGTAAAACTGACCTGGGCCCACTCGGTTCTAATTCTTAATTTTGATTTTTTGGAACTGGATCAGAATCTCCAGTTTCGATTCAGGTTGGTTCGGTTCAATTCTGGTTAAAATACCCACTTCTATGGATTATATAGATCATTTTCCACTTTTCCAAAACGAAACATTGAGATAGGCTAGCTATAAAAATAGTTTTGAGAAGTGTTTGAAGGTATATTTAGTATAGACTTTTAAATCTTTTCATTGAAATTTTTTAAGTGGCTAATTTCTTTAGATTTCATTAATTTTTATTTACTTCAATAAATTTTAATTGAATTCCATTGATTTTTATAAATTTTCATTTTGAAAGACTTTAATAAAATTTTACATATTTTTATGGATTTTTAATTTTGTAATTAAAAATCTTGAATATAATGTCCAAGAAAAAGTTCTAGTAATAATTTATTTAAGTACTTTAATATTATTAAATTCATAAAAAAACTTTGAATTTATAATATTCTATTTATTAACATACTCAAATGACTCCCATATTAGTAGCTATACTAGCCATCAACTTATTAGCATTCCCTCTTTGTTATTTTCGACTCTCATAAAATAGTCTAAAGTTGTCTACTTGATTATGTAACACCGATGAAAATGATGAAACTTCACCATCTGATTCAAATGAAAACTCAGTAAAGTGCAATATAGACTCAAAGTAACTGAAGTAATTGAAGTAATATCAAAACAACCTTATAGAAAAAAGACACTCAAGCTCATCAAGACAAATATAAAAAATAAGATTAAGAATAAAAATAAAAATAAATCAGCAAAAAATTTGGTTTTTAAGTCGATAAAATTTATTAATAAACTACAATCAACCAATATAAAAACTTTAATTATAAATTTATCTTATTTTTAATAAAAATTAGAAAAACGATGAAAGATAAGAAATAGGAAAAAAATGGTTATGAAATTATTGAAGAAAAAATTCACATTAAAGAGAGAAAAAGTATTAATTTGTTTTTCATTTAAAAAGTTGGTAATTAATCATGTGTCTAGGGTTAATAGAAAGAAAAAGAAGAAAGAGAAAAAATAGTTTAAGAAAATATTGAAAATAGAAAAAAAAAAAAACAAATTAAATAGAGAGAAAAATATTAATATTCTTTTTCCTAAAAAATATTGGTAATTAATCTATAGAGTTTGTAGAAAGAACAAGTAGAAAGTGAAAAAAAAATGGTTAGGAAAATAATGAAGAGAACAAAAATCACATTGAAGAAAGAGATAAATATTAATCTTTTTTCTAAAAAGAATGTTGGTAATTAATCTTGACTCTAGAATTCATAAAAGAGTGGGAGAGGGAATGTTGCATAAAGTAAAAAATTCATAGAATGAAAGACTTTTTTTTTTTCCCTAAAGTCTTTCATTCTATGATTATAAATGAGAGAGAAATTGTAATATCTTTTATTTATACGTCGTGTTTTAAAGTTAGTATACATAAATTTCTATAAAAAGTCATTGATATTTTGAATACCTTTAAATTTTGTAAGATTTTAAAAGTTTATATTGAATGCCCAAAACTTTTATATAGTTTTAAATTTTTTTATTAAATCCACCTAAAATTTTAAACTCCGTACCATCATTAAAAATATAAATTAAATACACTCTCTATTAGATTCTCATCAATGTTTGGATTATAAAAAATTGCACTATTGGTCCTGACCTATTATCTTAGTAGCAAGTTGATCCTTAATAATTGAGGGTCTAACTACAATAGATGGATTTTTAAGTTACACAATAAATTTGAACAAAGAGTTTGTTGGATAAGGATTGCCAAAAGAGACTTTCAAATTGATTGTGTGTGTGTGTGTGTGTATTTTTCCCCCCCATTAAGGTTAATTAGGCTAAAACACTAGCATTATAATTAGTCATGCTTGATAAAATAGTTTTTGGGATTAAATACAAACGAAATGGAAGGTTTCATTACAAAAAAAAGTATCGTAGAATCGAGAATAAAATTATAATATTTGTACATCTCATATTATGAATTTATAAAGTAAGAGTCGGTAAAAGTATTGAAACCAATTGAATTGAACTGGAACTAAACTAAAGTGGCCTGTTTAAGTTTTAGATGGTTTTAACTACTAAAATCTAGAATCGACCAATTATAATCCAGTTCTCGATTCTAATAACCAGAATCAAAAACCGATATGACCAAATTAGCCTTTTTTTTTTAGTAATCCATTTTAAAGCATTGTAATTGTATTAATAATTTGAGAATTTTGGTTGTGGAATTGACCCAAAACACATCAGATCTATTCGGTTCAGTTTCATAGTTATTTATGGAAGTGGAACCAATTGGTCGTTTATAAGATATTCATTGATTCTCTTGAATCGAACAATGTCCACTCTTAAATTATTGAAAAAAAAAAAGAAGAAGAAGACGAAAATAATTTTTTTTATTTTGCACGTGTAAGATTTTTTTTTTCAAAAATAAATCACATTTATGAAGAACTTTGTCAACTTGTGTAAAACGGATTGAAATCAAATTGGTAAACATTATTTCTTCGAACACGCCTTGGGTGCTATATATAAACACCTATAACAAAGTACAGCTACAGATATCCGAAAACTTCCATAAATGGAAAAATAAAAGCATTATTTCTCTTTAATCAAAATCGTGCAACTCTAGTTTATGTTTTACATTGAATTACTTTTTTCAGTTTCATATCCAATCGTATCGTGCAACTCACGTGACCACATGGTTTTTTTTTTTTTTTCGTATGTTAAGTTTTATCAAATTCAATATATTTAAAATATTAATTGAAAACTATTTATAATTTAATTGTTCTATATTATTTTCAATTAATTGTTCCATACTATGGAATTCAATTTTAGAGTAGGTTTAAAAAAAAATTGGGACCAATTCTATGAAGTAAAAAAAAAAAAAAAAAAAAAAAAAAAAAATTCCCAAACTTTAGCCCGTCTATGAACCAAATTTTACCCAAAAGGTTTTGTAGCTTTACATAAACATTAAAAACCGTATTTACTGTTTAGATTTTCTAACTAGTAAAATGATTTTAGTAAATAGTAGAATTGTGCACAAAAACTATACTAGCTATAGTTATTAGACCTAACCCGGATATCAATTTGAATAAGGAAGCGGGTTACCGAATTGCTGGTTCAACCGATGATCCGGTGGTTGAACCGGTGTGTCATTTTATATCGTATCGATAAGTATATTTTTGTTAAATATATCATAAAATCATGAATTATTACACTATAATAAATTAACATTATATTAATTTTGTGACTAAATATCACCCTGCAAGTCTAAATCAATATATATATATATATATATATATATATATATATATATATATATATATAGACTATTAGTATCATCAACTAATTCTTGTAAAAAAAACAACATAAATTATAGTATTTCATTACATTAACATCTCATTAATAGAGTGGAGAAGTACTTAGTGTATTTTTGGACAGAATATGGTAATAAAAGAAATGAAAATTTTTATTATGTAATGATTCGAACGAATCACCGGATCACTTAAAAAATCAGCGATTTTTTCAGATTGTAAACGGTTCGATTGTTGGGCTGTCAAATTAAGAGAACTGGACCATTTGGGGCATCGGGTCACCGATTTTCCGGTCACACCGATCGAATCGATCCGAATTTAATAACACTAATACTACCAACCTATCTAATTAGTTTTAGAAATTTTTGGATAAACTATTAAAGCGTGTAAATTGACAATATATATCATAACTCAAAGATCTATTAGTGCACGTTCCATTTTTACACAACAAGATTATGAAAATTCACGAGAAACGATTGCATCTATTGCATGTATCAATTACCATTTGCCCATATTCCGTGGATGTTAAGGTACCACAAGTGCTACTTTCTAATTTACCGACATTTCAAAAATTTCTTCAATGTAAAAATAACACATTATTTTTCACAAGTGATCTAAATTTGCTATATGAACGCAAACTTATCTAGTCGACTTTAGTATATATGTTTGACTTTCATCTCTATTCAATTTTATTCCCATCTATTATCCTAAATATTTCAGTAATTCGTACAAATGATCCATTTTTGACAATTTTACCCCTAAATTAGAATAAACTAAAAAAGCAAAATGAAAAAAACAAAAACAAAAACAAAAATTTGCAAATATGCCAAACTTTTTAAAAATATATCGTAATGTTTTAAACTTTCTAATCCTATCACATAAATGCACATAAATCTCAATAAAAAAAAAATAAATAAATAAGAAAAAGAATTAATATATATATCTTTTCCCAATTCCCCTTCCCAAAGTCAGCCCCACTACACCAATATATATATATATATATTTTCCCAATTCCCTTCCCCAAAGTCAACCCCACTACACCATACTAAACCTACCAACAATTCCATTGCACTGTTACAAAAAAAGGTCCCAAACCTTTTAAAAATGAGATAATTGCATCAAAGGTCCCCAAATGTTTCAGAATCGTTAGAAATATTCTCCTAACCTAAAATAATAGCACCAAATGTTCCCAACGTATAAAAAAATAGGCATCATAGATCCCTATTAACAGTTTCATCTATTTTATCCGTTAAAATCTAAAATTGGACTACACGCGCTATATTTATCCAAAAAACGCGACTAGAATTACATGGATACAACTGTCACTCCACTCTAGGGGTGGGCGTGGGTCGGGTTGGGTCGGTTTTCGACCCAACCCGACCCAAATTCGGTTTGGCAAAATGCCAAACCGAAACCGAACCAAAAAAAATTTTTTGGACCCGAAACCGACCCGAACCGACTCGGGTCGGTTCGGGTTTTCGGTTTTGGGCCAAGTTTAGTTAAAAAAAAAAAAAAAAAATTTTTTTTTTTTTTTTTTTGGAAAAACCGAGTCGGTTTCGGGTTGGGTTTTCCCAACCCGAAAACCGCCCAAACCGACCCAAACCGACCCGAGTCGGTTCGGGTCGGGTCGGTTTGGCGGTTTGGCGGTTATTTTGCCCAGCCCTACTCCACTCTATACCTGGAACAATCTATTTGTCTTTACCAAATATGAAATTGAAAAGTGGTATTAGATAGTACATGTTAGAATTTTTCTTCTATGTTATGGGATTACGAGTAAAATTTGTGGAATTTGAAAGTTTTTGAATGTTCATGAGGAAGAAAATATAGTTGGGTACTTGGTATTTTGGTGGAAGGATCAACAAATTTTGAAAATTTGTTTTTGCTCTGCGGCGGTGATTGGGTATTGTCTTGAATTTTGATTATTTGCTTCAGCTTTGAAATGATTTGAAAGAGTGATGACCATGTTCATTAGAAAATCTAGATCTGCTTTAAATCTAGAACTGCTTTAAATCTTCCACTTCTGATTTAATCTTTTTCGTATGGAAATTACCAAAAATTTCGATCACAAAACTAGACACCGAATTCATGCAAAACCCACAAATCTATAGAATTTATATTTTATACAGATACTTACATGTTGAGAAATAATGCTATCGATCTCCAACTGATATTGTTGCATTTGAGGCAAAATTTCTTCAACGACAAAAGATGGAAACTGAGAAATGTAATTGTTTTTCTGGGGTGCACTGAAATTAGATGTGGCATATAACTGATTCATGGATTCTCTTAAGTTTCTTAGAGCCGCCACCGGTGGTAAGTTGTATGTGAGTCCACTGTCGGTGTTCACGGAATTTTTCACTAGTTCACCTTCTCAAGAACCACCGCCTAGATCTCCCCAAAACCCTACCAGACTTGCGAGTAACATGTTGTAGAGATTTCAGCCTCCGCGGCTCCGCCTTTGTCAACGATGAATCAACCTCGACTCCCAATTCATCCTCTTATGCTGATGCCAATGCCTACCAGCACATCCTCCAACTGATGTTTGGAGAAATACAGCTTATATGCGCTACCTGCAAAATTCAATCGTGGATCCAGGTTTCCAACAAACCCAACTTCAATATCAACCTCATTTGCAATCTCATGTTCTTGGTCAAAATCTAGCTCATGCACTAGGTTCTGGTTTGTTATTCCTAACTTTACCCCTACAACAATTCCAGTAGCGTTTTTTGGATAAATATAGTGCGTGTAGTCCAATTTCGGATTTTAACGAAGAAAATTGATGTAAACTGTCAATAGGGACCTATGATGCCTATTTCATCATATGTTGGGGACGTTGATGCTATTATTTTAGGTTAGGGACATATCCCTAACGATTCTGAAACATTGGAGGACCTTTGATGTAATTATCCCTTTAAAAATTTGCAATAAGAGTAAATTGGTAACATTTTCACCCAGCAACGCCTCATCTCCGAGGATCACTACTTAGATTAATCTTTTTCAGTACTCAAATTCTCCGCAAACTGCTATTTAGATACTATTTTCACATTTTCAATTCCAATTTTTGGACCCTAATTTCATCAAATTTTCTTGAATATTCTGTTATGCCTCAGTACCACGTGGGCTGGTCAAAGTGAAAGTTTTATGGTAGAGGTGATGACATCACCGCTGATGTTCTCTTTAGTCCAAAGAGGTCTGGGAAGAGGTGGTTGATAGGTAAAAGCAGACAAGACCGATACAGGTTATGTATTGAATAAGCATCTACTGAAACTCTGCAGATAGGACTTGAAAAGATTAATAGGATAGTCTGTCAATACATCTTATCACAGTCATAGACTCTTAACATGCGGCTAAAATGGACCTCTTCCTTAAACCTATGACATGACAACTTGACAACTTGGATATGACAAGAGGTTCATTAGGATTGCACCACTTGTCGCGCATCCAGAGCACCTGACAAATTAGCTTTGGCCTATAAATACCGAAGTCATATATACAAGAAAAGGATGATGAAATTTCAGATAGCAAAACTATATCAAACAAAGTCCTCTCCATTGATTAACTTAAGGGTTCTTCTACCTACTTAGGAAATTTGTAGTTAAAGGCCCTCAAGCTAATTCCTCGGCCATTACGTGTCTCTTCCACATTCAAGTACCTATCCTACCCCCTTCCCGGTTAACCATCGTGATCCATAGGCTAACGTGGATGTCCAAGTGTGTTGGTAAAATACACGTAGGTAGAGGATGCATCTAGATCTTGTTCATAGCTATTTTTGGAGTTCAACAAATTGACGCCGTCTGTAAGAAACCACACATTTAACCATGAGAAAAACGTGACTAAAAGCATAAACCTCATTGAACAAAGGATTTTCCTTGAAGAAATGACCCATCCACCAACCAAAAGAAGAAAATAAGCGGAAGCAATGAAGAAGGGAATCCCAGAAGATCTCGATGCAAGACCGGAGAAAACGTTCCAATGGACGATGAGGAGAGGACTTTCACCAACCTCTAGAGAGAAATGAGAACTATGGCTTCTAGCGTAAGGCAATTAGCCCAACACCATGCCCAAATCTAGGACTTTTATCCAACAGATGAATATGCCTAAGGGGAACCAGGCTCAAGGGCCTAGGATGAATGTGCATGAAGAGGAACCAAAGGTTGGTAACTTTTACCCTCAAGGCTCCCAGGTAAAGACCGGGGTCTCCCAGTCTAGAATGAGCAATAGAAATGATGGCTACTTCTCTCCGGGATATAAGATGGAACCCCAGCCCTCAATGTCAGCCAATGTCTTTGACAGACTTGGAAACAAGCCCATGAATGGGCCTCAGTAGAACCTCCCAAGGAGGGAGCAACCCCAAACTCCCCCGAGAAATAGGCAGGAAAGAAGGATAGTAGAGGTGATGATAAGGGAAGAATCTGATTACTAACCACATCACCCATGGTAGATGCAACACCAGCAGCCCCAGTACTATAGGAACTATCAACAACAACAGCACCAGCTTCAACACATGTCCCACTACCAGCAGCTATTCTTTACTAGTTTTGCGTGCTAAAAATCACCCCTTACATGGCAAGGGTGATCCTTTGGACCACGTAAACACTTACAAGACGAAGATAAGCCTCCGATGAGCCTATCCAGCTTTGAAATGTAGAGCTTTCCACCTGACCCTATCTAGAGGGGCGAAGAAGTTGTATAACAAGCTTGGAAATAGTAGCATATCTAACTGGCCAGAGTTGAAGAAGAACTTCATCAACTAATTTTCATCATAGAAGATCGGATCTGCCCCAGTGAAATTCCTCCATGACATGAGATAATGAGCTGGCAAGCCACTTCAAAGCTATCTCAGCTACTTCAATGACAAAATGCTATTTTGTGAGAAAATATCAGACATCGATGCCCTTTCAATCTTGAAAGGAGTACTCAAATAAATCTACTATTCTAGAGAGAAGTCCGCAATAAAAATCCAACCACCTTTGCAGGTGACTTTGATAAGAGAATGTTTACTTCTTCTTACATTTTCACACTTTGTTATGGCTGTATTAGCTAGAAGTCACAACTTCAGAAATTTTGGCCCTTTTCTCTATAGAGGCAGAATATATTACGGCATATGATGCTGTGAAAGAGGGTTTCTGGTTAAGAGGTTTGCTAAGTGAAATTAACTTCATAAATGAAATTACCAGGTTATATACTAATAACCAAAGTGCTATTCATCTGAGTAAGAATCCAATTTATCATGATAGAATCCAATTTATCATGATAGAACTAAACATATCGACATTAATTTTCATTTTGTTAGAGACATTGTTGAAAAGAATTTGATAAAACTGATTAAAATTCCAACTCAATTTAATCCTGCTGACCTTGATACAAATGTTCTTCCATTAAAAAAGTTTAATGACTGTTTAACTATCTTAAATGTTACTAATGAATAATTTCTTTCTTGCTAATAAGTTACTAGCTGGAGATTAATTTGTGTTCTTTAGAACATATACTATTTTTTTTTCTTTTTTACTGGCACATTATAGCAAATGATACTATAGTAACATAGTCTTGAATACTAGAAGTTGAGTAATCTCTTCAGCAATGTGGAGTTTCTTGGGTTTAAAGTGCTTCAATGCTGACTTAAGTTAAAGAAGGCGTGTGATAAGCGTGGATTTACACTTATCTGGACCATTAAAACTGGACGATTGTAAGTAATCATAAGTGAATTTTTACTTAATTGTGTGTTGATTTGATTGCTTTAGGTCAAAACCCAAGTTCGGATGGAATTGGAGGGGAAAAAAAAGGCAAAATATGTGAAAAAGGACTGAAAGTGCACGAAGACTTAGAAATGGAGACCAACTTGCAACATTCAAAAGTTGAAAGACTTGGATTGCAAATAAAAGAGGATAAAATTGAAATGAAATAAGAAATCCAAGAACTAAAGTGGAGACATTAAAAAAATGAAGGACTTATCGTGCAAATAATCAGGAACTTAAGCTGCAAAAATTGGAGGAAGTTTTGACATTGCGATCACAAGGGCCATTAACTTTGTGATAGCAAGGTTCAAATAGAGAAAAACAGCATTTGATCATACATAACCTTGCGATCGCAACGATTTTGCCCCTGCGATTTCATGACTAGAATTCTAGTTTTCTTATTTTAGTCAAATTCTAGTTTGGTAATTCTTTTGGAACACAACTTGTACATTAAATTAGGATTTTTTTTGGATATATAAATAGAGATTATGATTTAAACAAAAATGAGATACCATATACAAGAATTAAAAGAGATTAGAGAACAAATTATATGAATCAAGTTAGAGTTTCAAACTTTGCAAGGAAGAGATAAATTCTTGGTGCAAGATCTTCATCTATTTCTTGTTTTCGCTTCGAACCCGGTTATGTATTCTATTCTCTTCTTTTGTTTTTATTTTTTTGATCTGTAACTAAACTATAGTTGGGATGAACGATGCAACATATTTTAGATTATTCAATTTCAATTCTCAAGTTTTGAATATATGTTGAGTTATGTATTGATTTTGCTTCTTCTCATAATGCTTGAAATAATTGACCATTATTTTCATACAATTGTGGATTATAAGAAACCGAGAGGTAAGTTATTAATCTAGACCACGTAGTAAAATCTGGCAATTGGATAAAAGGCATATATATGCTTTTGTTATTGTTGCGGTCTTAAGTTGAATTCTTATGAGATTTAATTCATATAGTTAATGATTATTCTGACTTCACATAGAGATATAGTGAGTTGACTTAATTAGATATGACTAATTTGAACTCAAGAGAGGTAAATTATGTTAAATTTGTGAATTCGAACGAGTACAACATTAGGAAGAAAACTTGAGATGAGAGATTGGATATGATAAATATGGTAAATTCATGAATCCCAATGCTTTGATAATCATATTTGATAAATTATTGACATTTGTGTTCACATACGTTAATCACATTATTTTTTTTAAAATTAATAGTTATAAGTTAATAGTTAAAATAAACGATTTCAAATTATTTTCAATAGATTAGGATTGAGATTAATTAAAGTAATATCTAAATAAAATAGTCTTCGTGGGAATGATAATCTGGCTCATTAAGTCTACTTTAAAACATGTTTGTGATATTGTGCACTTGCAATTAATATTTTCTACAACAAGTTTTTGGCGACTTTGGCGGAGACTATTCGTATTTGATATTAGTTTAGATTAATTGTTAGTGTTAGTGTTAGTTTTATTGTTTATTGTTTATTGTTTATTTTTTATTTTATTTTATTTTTATTATTTTATTTTAATTTTTTTTGTTTTCTCTTTCTACAAAAGGTGTTTGTTGCATGCTCCGTTTACAAGACGGCAATCTCGAGCCTATCAATCCTGAGGTTGAACGTATTTTCAGATGAAGACACAAAGAACACAACCAAAAATATAAAATTTTGGAACAATTTCCAATGGCAGAGGTACAAGTTAGAAGAGAAGCTGAACAAGCCTAATGCCGCCGCCGTAGAAGCAGCCTGATTGGCAGCTTAACAAATTCAGCAACAGGATGATGAAGAAGAAGAAGAAGACGATGGAAATATGCCAATGACTCAGTTCTTAACTCCGGCAGTAGCTCCTGATCATTCAAGCATAGTTTATCCTATTTTTGGTCAGCATGACTTTCAATTAAGGGCCGATCTGATTAATCTCTTCGACAATAACCTGCAATTCTATAGAAAGATGCATGAAAATTTGAATACTCATCTTTTCAGACTCCTACGGATGTGCCGCAACTTTCAGTTTTCAGGGGATGAATGATAATGCCATTAGACTTAGGCTATTTTTTCTACACATTGAGAGATGGGGTATTAGAATAGATAGACTCAGAACCACATGCTAGTATCACCACCTGGGATGACTTGTCTAGAGAATTATGCAACAAGTATTTTTCACCAACTAAAGTAGTCAAGATGAAGTTGGAAATATCTACTTTTCAGCAACTAGATGGGAAAAAGGTATCATGAAGCTTGGGACAGATTCAAGGAGCTACTTAGAAAATGTCCAAATCATGGTATTAAAAAAGGATTACAGGCTCAATATTTTTATTCTGAGCTATCTCATCAATCCAAATCTATAGTGGACTCTTCAGCAAACGGGTCTATTACAAATAAAAATGTCAATGAAGCATGAGACCTATTTGAATTGATTGCAAATACACATACCATGTTTTCATCTGATCGTGTCACTCCAAGAAAAGTAGCATGTATACATGAGATTGACAATCTTTCAGCTACTAATGCACAAATTGCTGTATTGACAAAGAAGGTAGAACTCTTGGTCAAAACACAAACACATGGTGTGAATGTTGAATGCAGTCCATACAAGTTCTACTTGTGAAAATTGTAGGACAAATCATTATGCTGCAGAGTACGTTGTTGGCCAGTCCAAACGAATAAGTAAATTTTGGTCAAAATAATTCAAGCTAGTAGTACAATCCATTCTCGTAAACATACAATCTAGGATAAAAATAACACCCAAATTTTAGGTGGTCTGAGAATCAACAAATGGCAATGCCAATAATGCTCAGCAAGAAAGAAGACTAAGTTTGGGAGAGATGTTTCAATAGTATATGTAGAAAACTGATAAAATATTAGAGTCACTGGACACAAACTATTAGAATCAACAGGCGTCTATCAGAAAATTAGAGACTTAGATTGACCAATTAGTCCTGCAACTGTCAAATAGAAAACCAGGCACTTTGCCTGGCAATACAGTGAAAAATCCAAAAGAATAAGTAAATGCAATCATTACTAAGAGTGGGATACAACTGTCAAAGATTCACGTGAAAATGCTATAGAAAATGGATAAACAGTTGGTAATTGAGGAAGAAGAAGCTGTGAAACAATACGCGAAATCAAAAGAAGAAGATTCAAATGAATCTGCCGAATCATCAAAAGTGGGGCGACAATTCCTGTCAAAGCTTATGTGCTACCAATTCCTTTTTCTCAGAGGCTGCAGAAGCACAAGCTCGACAAGCAGTTTGAAAAATTTCTTGAAGTTTTCAAAAAACTACACATCAACATTTTCTTTGCTGAAGTGTTAGCCCAGATGCCATTGCACTTAAAATTTATGAAGAAAATGTTGTTTAAGAAGAGAAAACCAGAAGAATACGAGATAGTAACTTTAACTGAGTAGTGTAGCGCTATTTTGCCAAATAAGTTGCATATGAAGTTAAAAGATCTAGAGAGTTTTAAATTACATTTCACAATTGGAAAATTCTATAGTTTTAATGCTTTATGTAATTTAGATGCAAGAGTTAATTTGATGCCTCTTTCTGTCTACAAAAGATTAGGTTTGAGAGAGGTAAAAGCAACAACTATGTCTTTGCAACTTGCTAATAGATCAATCAAGTACCCACGGGGTGTGGTTGAGGACGTGCTCATCAAGGTGGATAAATTATATTTTCGATTGACTTCATTATTCTTGATATCGAAGAGGACTGGGATATGCTAGTAATATCAGGCCGACTATTCTTAGCGACAAGTCGAGCCCTTATTGATGTTAAAAAATGTGAGCTGATTGACGGTACAAGATGATGAACGAGCAGTATTCAGTATGTATACTGTACCCGAGCAACCAGTGGACCTCGAATGGTATTTTAGAGTTGATGAATTAGTGAAAATTGGCCAAAAAAAGTGCAAATTGAATGTCGAGATAGGTGGACTAGTTGGAGCAATAAAAAATGAAAAGGGTCAATTTAAAATATGAAGAGAAAAGAATAAGTCTTGCAAAATTGGTAATTGCAAGCAATGCAAGACCAAAGTCCAATTCGAGCATCCATAAGTGATACTTACAAAAGTCGAGCTCCAGACTATAAATCAAACGCTTAATGGAAGGCAACATATCTTTCTATCCCTTATCTATTTATTGCATTACACGTAAAATTTTAGGATTGCATTAGAAATTAGAGCACATTTCCCAATTTTTAGTAATTCAGTAAATTTAAATTTTTTGACTTAGGCTAGGCATCGTCGTTCAAAAATAAATTAGTTCTATCGTAGAGAGGTGCATATTCATTGCAATTTAGGCCTAACTTTTTACATTTTCATCTTTTCCATTAGGATTGCACAGCGGTAAAGGTGTCATGAAGAATCCCCTCATGATACTTACTGATCGGATGACAATCCAATGGTGTCTCCACGCCTTTTCAATCGGGTAAACTCTTTTCTTTTTTCTTTTTTATTTTGCTTTATTTTACTCCCATTGAGGACACTGCATATTTTATAGTTTGCGGGTGCAGTCATTTGGTTGTTATTATGTTTGTGTGTGTTGTTGATAATATTATGTAAGTAAATAAAAATCTTTTATTTGTGTGCTTCTATGTTGGATAGTCTTACCGGCTAATGATGATATCTATTTGAAAGTGTTATCGATTCATGAATTATGACTATGTGATACTGCTTATGCCTTTTTTATATTATACTTATTCATATGAGATATGATTAAGTGTAAGCACAATAGTCATGAATATTACTACATTTGGTTAGTTTATTGAATAGAATACAATGAAAAAATATTGAATCTAAGTTGTGAAAACCAAGACCACCAGTTGAAAGCTCAATTACTTAACCAATTGAAAGGATATTTTGGGGGTGGTTAATCCAATGTGGAAAATATTTAGATAGGTGTTGATTCTGTGTATGCTTATGTAGTGTATTTGGCTACTAGGTGGAATCTAGGTATTGACCGGATTCTAAGAATCTAATCCCCGCATATTTATCTTGCATAAAAAAATAAAAGGCATTGCACTTGCATTATCTTATGCCCCTCTTCGTAGCCTATTTGACTCGAGTAATAAAGTCCGTAGGGGTTCTCAAAACTCGATGTCCTAAGGTCTATCAAACCTGGGAGTCATCGGCCTAAAGCTCGCTATAAGGGTCATTTAGAAAGTTTAATAGAGTGAGGTCTTACATATAAGATATAATATATATATATATATATATATATATATATAAGCAAGATTGAGCATTCTGTAAGTATAACTTGGGGATGTAGATAACTAGTGGGTTTGACTTGTCTAGTGGAAGTTTGATGATTGAAATACTCAATAAAGAGAGAATCATCACATATCTAAATAGTTACTGTATTGGATAGACCAAACCAAATTTGAGCGGTAAAAGACTAAGTGTTTTGAGTACAACTTTAGAGTCAATACCCAGAGTGAAAATTTGAATATCAATATGGGAGTGTGCATTCTTACGAGAGACAAAGGAAATATTTGACCATTGAGGAGCAGAATATTACCAACCTAAATGTTTATGGTGATTATATTGATTATGCGCGTACACACACGTCAGTCGATTATCGGATGAGTAAAAAATTGATTTTAATAGCATGATTTAGAAGTCTTTTATGAATTGTTTGATGTGTTTTAAAAATCTGAGGCAAATATAACAAGCTATCTATTATAATAAATTTTAATATTATTTGCTTGATTATCTAAATAAATAGTCATGTTTGAGAACAAACAAATGTTCAAGTTTGGGAGTATTTGATAAGTGTAGATTTACACTTATCTGAACTATTAAACTAGATGATTCTATTTAATTGTGTGTTGATTTGATTACTTTAAGTCAAAACCCAAGTTTGGATGAAATTAGAGAAAAATAAAGCAAAATAGGGGAATAAAGACTGAAAGTGCACGAATACTTGAAAATAGAGACCAACTTACAAATATCCAAAAGTTGAAAGACTTGACTTGCAAATAAAAAAGAAAGAAATTGAAATGAAAGAAGAAATCCAAGGATTAAAGTAGAGACATTAGAAAGATGAATAACTTATAGTGCAAATAATCAGAGACTTAAGCTGAAAAAAATTGGAGGAATTTTTTTTCATATAGAGAAAAACAACATTGAATCATACATAACATTGCGATTGCAAATCGCAAGGGCATTTCGTGACCAGTATTCTAGTTTTCTTATTTTAGTCAAATTCTAGTTTGGTAATTCTTTTGGGACACGATTTTTACATTAAATTAGGATTTTTGGGACATATAAATGATTTAAACAAAAATGGGATATCATATACAAGAATTAAAAGAGATTATAGAGCAAATTACACGAATCAAGCTAGGATTTCAAACTTTGCAAGGAAGAGATAAATTCTTGGTGTAAGATCTTCAAATATTTCTTATTTTTGCTTCAAACCTGGTTATGTATTTTATTCTCTTTTTTTGTTTTTATTCTTTTATGATGTGTAACTAAATCATAGTTGGGATGAACGATGTAACCTAGTTTAGATTATTCAATTTATATTCTCAAGTTTTGAATATATTTTGATTTATGTATTGATTTTAATTCTTCTCATAATGCTTGAAATAATTGATTATTATTTTTATTGAATTGTGAATTGTAAGAAACTGAGAGGTAAGTTATTAATATAGACCACGTAATAAAATTCGGCAATTAGATAAAATGTAGTGATACACTTTTGTTATTGTTGCAGTCTTAAGTTGAATTGTTATGAGATTTAATACATCTAGTTAATGATTATTTTGACTTTACATAGAGATATAGTGAGTTGACCTAATTAGATATAACTAATTTGAACTCGAGAAAGTTAAATTAGGTTAAATTCGTGAATTCGATCTAGTACAACGTTAGGAATAGAACTTGAAATGAGAGATTTGATATGATAACTATGGCGAATTCGTGAATCCCAACGCTTTAATCATCATATTTGATAATTTATGTTCACATACATTATCACATTATCTTCTTAAATTACTAGTTATAAGTTAATAGTTAAAATAAACGATTCCAAATTATTTTCAATAGATTAGGATTGAGATTAATTGAGCTAATATCTAAATAAAATAGTTTTCGTGAGAATGATAATTTGGACTCATTAAATCCACTTTATTACTTGTTTGCAATATTGTTCACTTACAATTAATATTTTCTACAACAACGTGTTTTTGTCAAATGCATTTTTCCTTTAAAATTGAAGTTGATCTGATCTTCACATGTGGTAGTGCATTTGTGACCATTGGATGGAGGGCTTCTGTATATGTCTTTTAAATAGTCCAAACCATCAGGTTTTGCATAACCAGAGATATATTTCTATTTTCTTCGTCCTCTTCATCCACTATACTTCTTCCTCCTTCTTTTTTTCAGAGATACTTATTGAATTTCTGATGGTGTAATTTGAGAGAAAAGAGAGTATGTTGTTCATTTGGTGAACAATAACTTTGTGTTGGCCCTCTGTTTGTCAGATGAAATCTATGGGATTTCAAATTCTGTAATAAACTTTGTAATACTGATTTTGATTCTAGTGTTCGAGCTTTATCTATTACGGTAGATGTTCAACAAGTGAGTAGCATTTAGAGTACGTGAATATCCAAACACATTAATGGGTAAAAAATCTTGTTTTCAATTGTTACGTGTTTTGTTCATATCTTGTTAAGATTCTTGGAGTATTTTTTGTGATCTTAGCTCATCAGAGTGGATTCTAATTTCTAAAATTCCAACATTCATTATTATATAATTGTGATCAAGACTTGTTAAGTCTAAATTTTGGATGGCACAATCTAGAAGATATTGAATATGATATACGTATAATTTTTATTTCTAAATCAATATACCCGTTATTTATTCTAAGCTTTGAATTAATTAATTTAAATTTATCACAAATAACCTAAATTTGTAATTTTTGAGTTTTACATAGCAGTATTTACTCAATTTCAAATAAAAATAAGCCAAACGGTGAATCGGAGAACAATAAAAAATAAAACACCAGATATTTCTCATCGCGATTAGATCTACATCCACGGAGCTGTACTAAACCCAAAATAAGCACTACAACTTCAGTCTCCACAGTCAAAATATGATACCAAGCCGAGAGCAACACAGCACAAAATAAACAGTAAAGTCTCTCTGAACATTAAAAGCCCTAAATTTCACCCTTATTCATTAAACCCTAGACCTTCTCTTTTCAAAGACAAAGGAGATGAAAAGGTTCTCAAAAACCGTAAAGAAACAGATCAAGGGTCTAGAATAAAATCAATACACTTGAGCTGAACGAAATGAAGAAGAAATATTAATGTGATTTAGATTTATTTTTGATCATTTCAGTCCAAATTTCAACTCATACTTACAAAAGCCGTCCATTCAAAATTTGAGGGATCAAATACTTTTGGTTGGTTTTAAACAGAATTAAACAGAATAGTTTTGAATTTGAGTTGTATATTTTAACTAAATAAAAACTTACTTGAATAAGATTTCTTTGGTCAAAATCGAACACAACTAAAAAATTCGAATAATTGTTTCAAGGAAACCTTCTCTTGTACAATAGATTACATGTTCATAGAAGAACAAACTGTTAGAATATATATTAAAAGATTATCATATATATATTATAAGATTGTCCCAATATATTAGAATATATTAGTTGATTGGTTTACTTAATATAGATTAGGTTTACTTTATTATATAATCATTATTTTCATAATGCCGTCTGTTTAATAAAGTTGATTGTTTTATTCTTTCTCTGTTCTTCTTTATTCTTTCACATGGTATTAGAGCAGGTTTGATCCAACTTGGTTTAAACTTGAAATCGCTTTCGTTCTCCGGCGAGTGGTATTGTGCCACTTGTCCGGCCAAGTCTAAAAATCTGAGTAAGTAAGGCGTGCCCACGACTTAAGCAAGGTCTGTTTTTGCATTATGCATCTTTTCGAGCTAATCATGGCAACTAAAAGGGATGATTGAAATTTGTTCAGTTGTTCTGTTCTGAAATTTGGTTGATTTTGCATCCAGTATGTCCAAATCAGTTTGGAATTTGTCCAGTTGTTCTGTGCTGGAATTTGGTTCGACATTCTGTCTCCCCCTTTCTATTCCATTCTTTTCTTCTCTACAATTTGGTATTTACATCCATTAATTTGGATTTAGAATCTGGTCCAGTAACCTGTAATTTGGTTGGTTAATCTGGACAATCTGTCTCCCTCTTCGTATCCCCTTCTTCTTATCTCTGCAATCTAGTATTTGCATCCATTAATTTGGATTTGGAATCTGGTCCAGTAATCTAGAATTTGGTTGGTTATGTTTCTGGTTAATCTGGACAATCTGTCTCTCTCATCCTATTCCATTCTTCTCTTCTGTGCAATTTGGTATTTGCATCCATTAATTTGGATTTGAAATCTGGTCCAATAACCTGTAATTTGGTTAGTTTTGTTTCCGGTTAATTTGGACAATATGTCTCCCCTCTCATCTCTTCTGGTATTTGCATCCATTAATTTGGATTTGAAATCTGGTCTACTAATTTGGAATTTGGTTGGTTTTGTTTCTGGTTAATCTGGACAATCTGTCTCTCTATTCCTCTCTTTTGGTTTTTGAATCTATTAATTTGGATTTGGAATCTGGTCTAGTAACCTGGAATTTGGTTGGTTTTGTTTCCGGTTAATCTGGACAATCTGTCTCCCCTTCATATTCTTTTCTTCTCTTTCCTTTTTCCCTCTTTCTATAATACTGGTTTTTTGTCCACTTTTGGGTGATTCTCTTATTTCTTGGAAGAGTAAGAAGCAGACTGTTGTTTCCCGTTCTTCTACTAAAACAGAGTATCGTGCTATGTCGTCTACTACCATTGAGATTGTGTGGTGGCCTTAGTTACTTGCTGTGGTTGCATTGGTTACTTGCTGACTTTTTCATAATGTTACATCTGGTCCATCGTTTTCGTTTCTTGTTTGACAAACTCTCGCTGCTTATTGTTGTAGCATCGTGAGTTTGAGTGGAGATATTAGAATATATATTAAAAGATTCTCATATATATATATTATAAGATTGTCCCAATATATTAGAATATATTAGTTGATTGGTTTACTTAATATAGATTAAATTTACCTTATTATATAAATCAGTTGTATCAGTATTTTCATAATGCCGTCTGTTTAATAAAGTTGATTGTTCTATTCTTTCTCTGTTCTTCTTTATTCTTTCACACAAACGATTGCACATAGTGAAATATATTAATATGCTATTAGGAATCATTAAATCCATACATGTATAAGCATGAGTGTGTTTGATATTAATAAAGGAATTGGAAGAAAAAACAAATATAGAGAAAAGTTTTGAAGAATTGCCAGTTTAGTGTAGTCATTAACCCCGGAGAAATCCCCATGGTCCTGTTCTTGTCCCAATCCTGCACTTGTAAATATGCAAATGTTAAGCAATTATATTTTCGACAGTGATACTGTTTAACTTCTATTCAGTAGCATGAACATTTTGTCATGAACTTGCTCCTTTTGCTTTCATGCCGAACTTAGCTCCTTAATTCTGCACCTTGCAGCTCCTTAGTCAGTTGGATATGCAGCAAGTGAGGGTCAAGTTCATGACAAGTTTTTTTTCAGGTTGCTGCGTCAAAAGGGAAACCAACCATAAGTAAAATATAATTGAAGAGAGATCGGCTGATGATGTACCTCAAAAATCCAGCCAGTGCCCGCAAACTCATAAAGATAGACAAGGCAATCCATATACCCACAAAACCATGAGTAGACGACAGAAAAAACAAGCAAAAGATACTCGATGCTGCAATTAAAACCTGTGTCAACAAAAATTGACAAGTGTAAGCTCAAAGTGGAGCCAATTCTATGTTCTTCATCCATCAACAAATAATCTGGAACGGTATCTTAATATATTCCTTGCTGTGAGGAAATAGTGGAAATTGTGTACTTGCCATGGAATACGCAGAAAAAGCAAAATCAGATGCTCCATAGTTTATGCCATCGAAAACAAATGCCAAGGAATTAATTGGTTGTGTCACTGCCACAAACTACATGGTAAAAATGAATGTTGTCAGCACAAATGCAAGTGAAGAAAATAGAATCCCTATCATTTTCTCGATATATTAAGTTACCGGGATGCTTAAACGTAAAAGGTGAAGAACGGCTGTATCCTTTGTAAAGAGTTCAGATGAAAATTTTAATATAACCGCCACAACGAGAGAGAGAACAAGCCCCAGAACCAAACTCCACTGCAGAATAAAGACATTATCAGTACTCGATATTGGAAGGACAGGTTACAAATAAAAGAAACGAGAAAGGGATTAATCATTAGAAATTGATAATTAACTCAGGAAATTATGCTACCTGTAATACACGAACAACAGCGGCTGTGGCTCTCTCATAATCTTTTCTAGCAAATGCATTAGCCATAATTGCCTGCATAACCATTTGAAGTCACTAGATAATCTATCTTTGGTAGAATCTTAATCAAAGATTGTTATGGATTAAACCTCAATCCCTAACTGTCAAAGCCAAAATCAGAAACATGCGAATTCACAGTGGTTCACTCTCAATATGAGAACTATGTTCATTTGCCGCTGCAAATTTTTTCATTGTGATAAAAAAAGAGATTACAAGGTTTTTCAAAAACAAAATGGCTCCCTCTAAAATCCTAGGAATATTAAGATGACCTAATACACATGTAGACTCAAGCAGGGAGGCCGTATGGCCCCATGCAAACTCCGTTCGACCTTAATGCGAAGGTTGATCCATAATGGAGGGGAAATGTGTAAAGTACAATTAGGTTCCAAACACCCTAACAAAGCTGGGAATGAAACAGGAATAGTAAAATAATTCTTACTTGTCCAGCAACAGCCAATCCATCAGCAAGCAAAGAGGTTGCTAACCAAACCTGCAAGCACACTTGAAAGGCAGCCATGGATGTTGATCCCAGTTTTGCAGCCAATGAAGCTGCCAGTGTCACACAGAACGTCGCGGCAATTACCCTGAATAATAAAAGCAATCCTGGCACCCAAGTATACATATAAAAAAAGTTATGCTTTTATACAGTTGATTTCATCGACAAACAAGCACAAGATAATTATGTGAGGAGTTAAGATGGATGGATTGGCAAGGGAATGGAAAGGACATTTTGTTGATCTAATAGTCACTCAAATATCATACACTTTATCGTATAGAAACACACACAAGTCCTACAAATTTACGTATTGAAAAAGAATGCAATTTGAGTAAAACACCGTTCTGTAGTACTACTAAACAAGAAAAATAATTCAGCAAAGATGAAACCCCTATACCAGTTTTACTCATTTACACATTAGAAAATTAGGAAATTTAATAATTTTCACAGCTATGATGTGCTTTTTGAATGTGTAAATTTCTGTATTATATCTTGCGATGTCTTGTCTATTTATCCATGTTGACTTATCCAAGTCAAAGTTGGAATTCTAGTCCGAAGTCATGTTTAAACTTGTAAAAAGGATGACTTTGTTTCAGTGGAGCAATTGCATCTGAGCCATTGATTTCAGAGTTGCATGTCGACCGTTGGATAAGGGTATAAAAGGTGTGTTATCCGAGTTTTTTCTTCAATACATGAAAACTTTAATCACTTCTTCTCTCTCTCTCAAAATGCTACGCTCTAATTTCTTCCCCTTTTACTCGTCTTCTTCTCTTTCTGATTCAAGAATATGAGTGTTGTGGGGGTGCTCTCTGTGTGAAAGTATTTGTTTTGGGTCCGAGGTCAATTATTGATCGACTCTCGAGTTGTAAAGGACTTAATCTTTTGTAGTGTCTATAAACTGTATTTTGAGTTGAATCTTGAAGATTTTTAATGCACTGAAGCCGAATCTACTCAAAGTGGAGCTTAGTGGTTGAGTGAACCCGGCCCTTAGGGGCATAAAATTTGGTGTTATATTTCTTTTTTGCATATATACTTTGTGATTTTTGATCTTGCGTTAGAGTAGAAATAGTAACAATTCACATTATTTCTTCAAGTTATAGAACACTACATATTGAGATCCCCTATTCAGTGCAAATCGTGAAGCTTTTCCCTTTTGATTGAAGAGAAGATGATTAAATGGTAAAGGTCATACAAAGATGCGCAATCATGTCATGTTTGGTACACAATACTATTTGAGACTGGACAGTACATATTTGTTTTCATCTTTAGTGCTGTCCAGAACTGACCCATTCAACTTACCAAACATGTAATGAAAGCATGAATAGAATAACATGATGCAAAGATATATATCCCTCACCATTCTTTAAAAACCGACCAAATTGCATTTCTTTGATTGTTGGAGGCAAGAGAGTAACTTGTTCCATTAATCTCCACAGGAGCATCAAGGAAATTAAGTACCTAAAATACAGTACGGAAAATGAACCAAATAATAAAGTTCATAAAATGCAGTTTTAAGAGAAAATTCAAGTTGAAAATGATAAATTTTTCCATCAAGTAGTAAAACTTACTGGGAAATGACATGGGCAATGGCTGCACCACTAACACCCATACCAAACAGGAAGATGAATATTGGGTCCAATACAATATTCGCCACATCTCCAACCACTACATTGCAAGGCTAAAAGTTAACAAATTTAACTTCTATTCACTAGCAGTTGAGTATTTTCTAAGTCGATACAAATTATTAAAAATTATGTGATCATATTCATATGTATGTTTAACTCTAATAAAAGCGAAAGATTTGCTCACTAGTTGCATATAGAGGAGTTTTTGTATCCTTAAAACCCCGAAAGACCCCTTGCATGGCCAAAGAAAGAAGAACAGCTGGAGCACCAAGTGACCTCAATGTTAAATACTTTAGTGCTGGTTTCAGCATAGGCGAAGTCTACACAAGTAAAAGTATTCACTTTGAAGAAATTTAAAATGACTACAAATCTGAAAAGATGTCGACTTTGAAGAAATTTAAAAGAAACAAGTATCCAAAAGCAAAAATATACTTACTGATTTTATACCCATGTAGCCAAGAATTGGTTTTGCTGCACAAATAAGAAATATAGATTGGATGAGGCCAAGTATGGCACCAATCATCAATGCTGATGAAGCTGATGATATATGCCTTTTCTTATACCCCCTGTCACTAGTTTCTACAAAACTAATGGTAGAAGGTGACTTTCTTGTCAACTCTGATTCAAAATTCAACAGAAAATTATCACGAGTTAAAGTCAAAAAGATCACTTGGTTAATAAATTCAAGAGGATGGGACTCGTGCATACCAATTTCTGTTATCAACTCTTCCTTTTCAGTGTCTGCAGAAAATCCTTTTTCCAATAATTTAATCTCCTCTGTTTCACCTTTCAAACTTCGCATACCATCTTCTTCAGCAACAAAAGAAGTCGTGATGCTAACAAGTGGGAAAATTGCAATTTTTGATACTTGATTTATGACAGCAATTGCAACTCCTACAGCAGCTAGCTCCACAGGACCTTTAGGATAAATCAGTATTAAAAAATAGACAGGAATTGTGACCACTTCAGTAAAATCAAAATCAAATAGATTCTGTTTCCAAGGATGGTGCTTAATTGATGAAATCTCATAAAACAAGTGACCATATGTCTGTAAATGTAAGCATAATATTAATGAATTACTAAGAAGAGCAACCAATCCTTCCTAGCATATCATAAGTAACTAAATATTTCTAAACATGAGGGTTTGGAATTAAAACTTCAGAAGGAAAGACGATAAAAGTCTAGAGTAGATTAAGTTCTCTACTACATTAGATTATCCAGACAACGAAAAGATGTCCATATTTGATGCAAAATTAGCACCAAAAACGAATGTCTATTAACCATGAAACACTAGACGCAAAAACAAGAATCAGGAAACACATACCTAAATGGCCAATGAAAGCAGTGTCAATTAGAGAAGCAATAGGGTCCGCAGTTAGACCCAGTGCTGCAGGTAAGGCAATCTGTGCCATTTCGACACCTAACTCGTCTTTCTTGAAAATTTCCCTACAAAATATTAGAAACATGCATCAACTGCAATTGCATTATCCCTTTTTTTTTTTTTTTTGGGTCATTTATCTTGAACCAATTCAGAAATATCAACACAAGAAATGATGAATGTGAATTACAATCCAGAAGCCTAATTAACATAAGTCACAACAATGAGAATTATTAGGTATATAAAATTTCTGTAGCTCACAACTTGGAAAAGAAAAACACGAGGAATGTCAAACAAAACAGAAACAATAATCAAGATCAAGCTTAAAATTTAGCAAGAATATTCATCAGTGTGTTGCTTGTTAATAATATAAATTATTCTATAAACAAAAGAAAATTTTCTGACAAAGGAGTAAAAGCTTTCCAAGTAACAATACCATGGATTCTTGAATAGATCCCATAGAGGATTATCACCCATATTGTTCCACAATGAAACCAGCACCAAAGTAATCATGACGAATTCCCGAATTAGTAGTTAATCGCCAAGTTCACGGTTGAATTCTGACTCCCATACCATTTTAGGCAACTGTAGAGAAGGTGCTAAAAATATAATAAAAAGAGAAAGTTACAGAAAAGAGAGAAAAATCTTGGAAGAAAAATGAAGATGAAGGGAACCCAGAAATGATCTACAAAAAATTGTAAATGTTTTTATTATAATGATACCAAGAATCCTTAGAAGTCAAGAAAATGGACTTATATGAACCACAAACAAAGAACTAATAACAAAAACTAGGTTGTAACTATGCAACCAACCATTTTGACCAGAGCAATCACATAAACCTTCCTCAGTTGTTCAAAACCCTGAATGTGGGTGCAAGTTGTGTAATAAAACTTCATAAAATCATAAAATACTAAACAAAAGCATGTAAGAAAGATATCTAATAATATTAAATACCTCATCTTCCAAGAAATACAAGAGATTATATTCATAAAAAATTTGCATTACATTTCTGCAGCAACTGGATTTGGACAATAGGAAAGAGGGAATAGTATGGACAAAGTTCAGATGGTACAAGTAGTAACGAGTGATGGTAAATAAATAGTAGCAATTCCATCTGTTCGGTCCCAAATCAGTCGTAGGATGGTGTCTTTTCAATCGCTCGACAATGGGCTGATGCATCATTTTCCTTAAAACTGCTCCTCTGCTTGCGTCAAATGCTCAAAATACTTTGTTCAATGGAAATGGTAATTGGGTTGCCTTGCAGCAACGGAGGGAGTTGCACCTTTTCATTTTGGCTGGGGGTGGGGATGAGGTGGGGATTAGTATGCGCTGGTGCCAAACAAGGCCGGGTTACATTCCAATCTCAAAAGTCTGAGTGAAAAATGGGTTCTTTTGGAAAAAATAAAATTTATCATGTTTAACATGACAGTTGAACAACAGTTTTATACTACCGGGAGGAATGTGCCACTATTTGAAAGCATGAGACCAATACATTTGAAGTATACATTAAACATTTCATGTTCTTCAGAATGCTACAATGTAAAAAGCAAAATTTTAATCAAAAACGCAAAAACTTGTTGAGAGAATAGTTTTCCATCCAAAGTTCAATAACCATACAATTGTTGGCATTACAGAAACAGCCATGATAAGAAATTCAAATCCCTATCCGAGGCAGAAATTTCAGGAAAGGTTGAAACATGGGGTGCTCTATCTATCTATCAGATTTTTCAATCCACCGGTTTGTCATTGGCAGTAGGACAGGTTCTTTAGTTTTGTCTTCGGTAAATGCAACTGGTGGGGCTTCCACTGCTCAAATATTGTTAAAAAAAACTTCATTTCTATTCTGTACAATTGTGTTTGCATCCCTGGATACATTCTTTGCCATCACTGTCAGGAGCTGGAGGAGATGGTGACACGTTCATTTCCATTCTGTAAAATTGTGTTTGCATCCTTGGATACATTCTTTTCCATCACTGACAAGAGCTGGGGAGACAGTGACATGTGAGATTCACGTGACAAATCCTTAAAAGACGGGTATATTTTTAAGGCTTGAGTCCTTGAATAAGACAGTTTCATTCATTTGAACAGCCTTATCTTGTGTCGAAAGGTTTTTCGTGCTATACACCTGGTCGAGGAATACAAAGCTCCTACGTACCACACTCTTTTTGTATCTTGGAAAGGAGGTCCTCCTTATGATGCTACAGATGTGGCTATCCAAAGTGCACTAGGTAAACTTGGTCACAGATAGGATAGGAGTGTGCGTGTCAACCCTTTGGGTGCCATATTTTGGAGACTGGCAGTCTGAATTTCAGCGTCTGTTTAGAGAGGTGTTGGATTAACAGGTCAGACTTCCTATGCAGAAATGAGTAAATATCATAAATCGATTTATTTGGGAAATTGGGAAAAGGTAAATGTACTCAATCACCAATAATCACCACAAGAGCACTTCCCACCCTCAAACCGATGAAATCGATTGTTATCTCTCACGATAATTATCCGTCCAGTGCACCTGGACATAAACTTTATCGCAGTGTGGCAATCACCACAGACACGCAAGTTCTTCATAACTCTAATTGGTCGTTCGGGAGGAAAGGTAATGAGTGCAAATGCAATGGCTAATCTCTCACTATGATACCGAATACTCTGGATCTTCTCATCGGCACCAACTTCTTGCAGCACGTAACTTGTGTCAGCAACATAACCAGCTCTTGCCATGTCCTCCCCTAATTTCTCCAGCTTCCTATAAATCTCTTCAGATTTTGCATGCGCCCTATCCCCTGCAACAAATGTGTAGATCCTATTACCTTCCTCTACCCAGCTCAGACCGGTTTCCTTTTTCATTCCACGGTCCCTCAGAATTTTCCTTGCCTTTGCAGCCTCTTTATATCTACCAGCAGCTGCATAAGCATTGGATAATAGCACGTGTAGGCCAGGGCTAACAGGGCCTAAAATAGAGACTCTATCAGCTACATAACCTGCCAACTCAGTGTTTCCATGAATTCGGCACCCAGTTAGCAAAGCTCCCCACACAGACTCCGTTGGTTGCATTGGCATTTCTTTAGTGATTTCCACAGCCTCGTGCAATTTTCCAGCTCGGCCTAGCAAGTCAACCATAGTAGCATAATGCTGATCCCCTGGCTCTATACCTTGCTCCTTCATCAACTGAAAGTAATACTTTCCCTCCTCAACTAGCCCCGCATGGCTACAAGCATAGAGTAGACACAAAAATGTAATGAAATTCGGCTTCATCCCTACCCTTTCCATTTTCCCAAACAACTCAAACACGTTCTTCGTATGTGAATGTTGAGCACACCCGATCAACATCGCATTCCACATTCCTAAATTCTTATCCAAAACCTCATAAAAAACAAGATATGCTCCCTCAATCACACCACACTTTGAGTACATGGAAATTAAAGCACTCCCCACAAAACTCGACGAATGATAGCTCATTTTCAAGCACAAACCATGCATCTGCTTCCCTAGTTCAAGCAAGGTCGAATTCCCACAAACTCTGATCGCACTCGAAAAAGTAAAATCATTCACACTCAAATCCTCAATTAAAGCCTCCTTAAAAAGCCTCAAAGCCTCCTCGTCCTCACCCATTTGCGCGTACCCATATATCATCCCACTCCAAGACACCACATTTTTCCCTGGAATTTCATCGAACATCTTCCTAGCATCTACTAAATTCCCACATTTAGCATACATATCCACTACAGAACTCCCAACAAATACATTAAAGTCATATCCAACTCTCACCGCAAGACAATGTGTCGACTGCCCCGCTCGATAATCATTCATCATCGCACACGATTTCGTCACACTAGGAAAAATGTGGTCATCAGGATACACTCTACCATTACGAAGCATTAAGCACAGATACTGAAAGGCACGAAATGGTAGATCATTTTGCGCAAAACAAGAGATTATAGAACTCCAAGTGGTAGCAGACTTGAAGAGAGACTCGTCAAACGATTGTTCAGAGTGGTGCGGGAACTGTAATTTCGCGTAAAAGTTGATCAGATGGTGAGATATAAGTGGGATGATTTGAAGTCCAGATTTAAAGACATGGGCATGAATAGATTGCCCATTTAAAAGGGATTTTGCCCGCGTGAAGTCAAGCAAATGGTTGCAAATGGTTCGGTAGTTCTGCTCGAAGCTTTGTTGGTTGAGTGAGTTTTGTAAAAAGTGTGTGATGATGGGGTGTCTGGGGGGTGCTACTGCTGGTGGTTGCAGGGGTTCTTTGAGGAAAGGCTGAAGCATTTAGTGAATATTTTAAAGAGGCTTGTGGTCCGGGTGCATGACGGTGGCGTAGGAGTATTAGTTTTCAGCACCGGAATGGGATGGCGGCCGAACGAATTTGGGTTTTGGGGAAGGCAAAAATTGGCGGGTCTCCCTCCCTCGCGCCGCGCTGGCTTATTTATTAACGAGAAAATTGGACAAAATATCAAATTTGAATTTTTAATTTTGAAAAATATCTAATTTGAAAATTCTTTTGTCAAATGGTGGCTATATTTAAATTTGCAATTTTTTATAAGTGTATTATATTTTTTTTTGTTGAATTCTTATTTTTAATTTCATTAGTTATAACCTGTTTGACATGGTTTCTAAATCAATTTTAGTTTATTTCAGCCGTCATTTTTGACTTTTCAACCCACTTTTAACATGAAAAGTCAACAATTTCAACTCAAATAAATCAATATTGGTTTATAAAATAGTTTATAATCTCTGTCAAATGGACTCTTAGTACATCTCATCCTTAATGATGATTTATGTTAAGATATTCTATTTGTGTGCTTCTAAATGGGAAAAAAATATTTTGACGCACTTTTATATTTATTATTTTTTAATAGAATATAATGAGCAAATAAATTGTTTTGCTCATTCCCAACAGATTTTTTGAATAGAAACCATTATTAAACACAAAATGTAGTATTAACAAAAAGTTGAAGATAAAAATATGATAAAAACAGTTAGGAATATGAGTGCTATAATTAGTAAAGATTGAGGATGTTAAATGCAATTAAATTGGCCAAGTAGCTAAATTTGAAAAAAAAAAATTTGGACAAAAATACATTTAACAAACAATCAAAATTCTTTTTTAACCATATTCCCTCTCCAACTTTGCCATTTCACACCAGTCGCCCATAGCCTATTTTCTACGTCTTTGTTAGATTATACTATTATTGTCGCAAAAATCAAACACATTGCATGATCTAACACTCGCCTCCCGCTTTAAGTGCACCGTGCCGCCGCCAATGTATTGCCTTCCCACTCAAGCACTTAAACGACTTTTTTTTCACCGCCATTTTATCGAATTTTGGATCAAATAAATTTTTTATTTTACTTATATTTGTGTGCATTTATTTTTATTCCACAAGATTACTCAATTGAATATTAGATTTCATCGATTTGTTACAATCCATTTAGTTTGATAGTTGACATTGTTGAGGTACATCTCGATTTATTTTCTCATTTTCAACAGTCGATTGTTGATTCACATTTTTTTTTTCTAATTGTTGATTTTTGGATTGATCTGTCAATAAAAAAAAAATTGACCTTTTTTAAACTAAATTGTCGATTTTTTTTTTTTAAAAAAAGTTTCAACTATCGATTTTTGGAGAATGTTCAAAAAATCGGATCGGACATCGACCTGGAAAAGACAACGGGTCAAGGGTCAAAAAGTCGAACTGGGTTTAATTAAAAAATTTAAAATTAATCCAAAAATGTCACAAAATTTCTAAAAATAAGTTATTTGTAAATAAACCAAATAGACAAAATTACTCACTAAACTTGGTTTTAAATATATTTTTCATAAGTTTCAATTAAAAATTAAAAATTAATCCAAAAATTTCACAAAAAAATAAGGAACAACCGAAGAAGAAGAAGAACAATGGGAGAAAATGGAAAGAAATGAGTGATTTTGCCCTAAAAATATTTCAAACAGGAAAACATTATAATCGAACTTGTTCTACCGAGTCGCGGTTTAATTGCTAAAAACCCTAGTTTTCAGTTTGGTGATGTTAGGTTAAATTGGTAGATCGGACCGATTTTGCGACCGGCTCCCGATTTTCCCGGTTGAACAGACTTGCTCGGTCTGGTTTTCTAAACATTGTTTTTGGACTAATTTTTCGATAATTATTTTTTCAACTATCATTTTCAAAAAAATAAAAATTCAATTGTCAAATTCAAAAAGATAAAAATTTTAACGATTTTTCGAAATTTACGTTTGTGAACTGTTGATTTCCAAAAAAACAAAGTTCATCTAAAAGTATATTTAACATTTTGTATCTAAAAATGACATATTTACAAATGTTTCAAAAAATTACCATATTTCCATTCATCATTTACTTTTAGGAGCTTTTCAAAATTCTCTTTTATTTATTTCATGGTAAAATAGGGAAAAATTAATTAAATAAAAAAATCCAATTTTTAGAGTAAATTTAATAAATAATCACCAATTTTACCCAAGATTACTACTTACTCACCCAACTTTGAAATATTATCCATTGTTCACTCATCTATCTCATACTATTTTCTATTTATCACCCAACTCATTTCTGTCAATTCACCTTAACGAAAAATGTGACGTGGCAGACGAAATCCTATGTGACACAAAAATCTATTAAAATCTACCACATGGGTTCAATAATTAAAAAAAATATATGTAAAGAAATTCATGTCTAAACACAAATCAAACAAAACTATAGTGCCCAAATGAAGAAGATCCCAAATTAACCCTAATTGCTAAAAGTTCTTCCCCAAAATTATCAGCTAAACCACAGTTATGCCTCGATTTTGAGTGAAAATGATGACCCACAGGCACTCGACATGTAAGACAACGTAACTGTGGAAGAAGCATTGTTAGAGGCACAAGATAAGAGACAACCATGATATAAATTTATTGTGCCTTTTAATATATTTTGATTTTACTTGTTGTCTTTGTTTGGGACCACATCTATGCAGCCCCGTATATTTTTTTATTCGTAACCGCATATGGAATGGAATCTGAATTTTGAAGTTCTGGGATCACACTTTACTTCTTTGGGACAATAATCATGCACTTTTATATTTTTATATTGTATCTGCATTTGAGTACTGTTTGAAAAACCATAACCCTAGTGTTTTCAATGAAACCAAGACATTTGACGAAGATGAATTTATACATCCCGAATTCAACTTGAGTGATTCAGATAATGAGGTTGACGATGATAGTTTTCTGTATGACATGAATGCACTTGAACGTGTTGCGGTGGGATTAAATGTAGAGCCTACAATCGAACTTGAGGCTGCAGGTATAGAAGAGTTAGGATCAGATGATAATTATTGTCCAAGTGAAGAGGAGTTACTCACTGATTATTCTTCAAACGAGGAAAACAATTATCGTTTCCCTATTTATGATGTTGAGAAGGAGAAGTACGATCCGTAGTTCGAGGTTGGGAAGGAGTTAAAAAATATTGAAGAGTTTAGACAAGCTGTTAGGAATCATGGGGTTGCAACTATGTGCAATTTTATGTTTAGACTGAATGATGATAAGAGAGCACATGCCAGAAACAAAGAGGAATGCTGTAAATTTAGGATTTGGGCATCGTTGAACAAGGTGAATTCTTGTATCCAAATAAAGCCTATGAGGTGATACTTCCAAATTTAGCTTCTGGTGATACTTCACGCGATAATGGAATGCCTCCATTTCTCTCTAGCAAAACCAAATTGAACTTTGGGAAATTAACCCTCATCTTCTGCCTCCAACAATACTTCTTTCCCCGTCATGTTATCTTCCATGTCAAGTACTTGTGAGTCACTCTTGCCACTCAAAATCGAGGCAGCCAATTGATTCGTTAATTTTGGGGAAGAACTTTTAGCAATTAGGTTAATTTGGGATCTTCTTCATTTGGGCAATGTGTTTTGTCTAATTTTTATTTAGACGTGAATTCCTTTGCTCCATAATTTCTTTTTTTAATTATTGAACCCATGTGAAAGATTTTAACAGATTTTTGTACCACATAAGATTCCATTCTCCACATGGCATTTTCTGTTAAGGTGAATTGATAGAAATGAGTCGATTGATGGATGTAAAATGGTTTGAGATAGATGAGTGAGCAATGGATAATATTTCATAGTTGGGTGAGCAAGTGGTAATATTAAGTAAAGTTGGATGATTATTTATTAAATTTACTCCCACTTTTTAAGTTGAATCCGCCAGTCAACAGGTAAAGCAGTTGGTACTTATCTGAACTAGCAGGTTTTGATCTAAACTATGGATTTTTGACTTTTTCATGGTTTTAAAAATTTGTGGGTTTCTAGACATAATTGGACTAGTTTTCTATTTTTTGGTTGAATAGATCATTTTGATCAATGTTGACAACATTTTGTATACACGTCCGATGTTTGTTGCACACGATTAAACAACATTTTTGAGATTTTATTGTTAAACTGATTTTACACTTTTGTTTTCAAATATTTCTCTTGAGCCTTATATTTTACCTTCATTTTGACAATTCTGTGTATTTTCTTTCAAAGTAAGCACTAGCAAAAGATAATTTGAGTTCAAGTTTAAATAAACAAATTACACGTATAAAAGGGACAGGATTTCTCGATGAATTGGGTTATCAGACGAGATTGTTTCCTAGGTCGAAGACGGGACGGGGCAGGGCGAGACGGAAGATTTTGCTTGATAGTATTACTAATTCTTGGTTAGTTACTATGTGCATGGTTGACAACTTGTTATATCCTAACTAAATGTTATTCTCTTGTCTAACTATATTATAAGAGCCAATCCCAATGACACTAATCATAAGAATTGGTCCTCTCATATGACGTCGTCTTCTCTTAGGGCTGCCATGTTTTGATTTTTTTTTTTAATTTCCTCAACTGCCACAACCTTCATGCCATCCTCAACCACAACCTTACATGTAATAATGACGAAAGAAACTTGTTCAATCCAATTTATGTGGTGCCCCATCCTGAATGGTACAAAATTTCTCGATTAATAGGGTTATCAGGACAAGAGATTTTTCCCTGGGTCGAGGACGGAACGGGACGGGACGGGACGGGACGGGGTGGGATAGGGCGGGGCGGGGGATTTTCTTGATAGGGTTGCTAATCCTTGATTAGTTAGTATGTGCATGGTTGAAAACTTGTTATATCCTAACTAAATGCTATTCTCTAATCTAATAACTATATTATAAGAGCCAATCCTAACGGAACTATTCATAAAAATTGGTCCTCCCATACAACGTTATCTTCTTTTTTGGCTGCCAGGTTTTGATTTTTTTATTTCATTCTCCTCCAGTTCACGCCTTTCCAAAATGAAATCTTCTTTCGACTGTACTCTTTAGTATCAGAAGACCACACCGTCCACACCTTCAGCTCCCGTTTTCCACTTCCTCCAACTAGCGAGTTTTTCGGATTCAGACCTTCAACTCTCATTTTCCTCTTTCTGCCAACCAGCATTTTTCCATATTTTTGACCAGCATGTTCCCTGGATTTAGACCTTCAACTCCTGTTTTCCTCTTTCTTCCGTCTAGCGTGTTTCCAGATTTCATTATTTGTAATTCAGATGTAAAGTTTTCTATTTAGAAATCTGATACAGTCGCGGTTGTGTCTTTGTCATACACAGATTCTGGCAATTTTGTTTGGATACAAAATACCTTTGTTTTCATTCAATCGCAGCTTCTAGTGATCTGTGTGGACGCCTCATCCCTGCTTGTTTGCGTCATCGCGGCTGTCTGCTCATACGAAGTTTTTTGTCATCTGCAGATTTTTGTTTGTTTTAGTGGTCACGTAGTGCTCGGTTAGTGCCCGGAGTTTTTATTAGCTTATTTACTTTCTATTTGGAGGTTTCCTCTGTTGTTCATCTAGACATTGTAGGAACTTCATCGTGGTGGGTTATGATTTTTTCATGTTAAAAAATCTTCCCTAGCCACCAAAAGAACAAGTTATCTGATAGTATGCGAATTTTTGTTTATTGAATTTTGTTATAATTCGACTTTGTTATTAAAATTTTTGGTTTGTGGAATTTTTTTTAAAAGTTTTTAGCGACCTTTTAGAGAGAAATAATGGATTATTTGTTCTGATTAAAAGATTGATGATGGATTTTTGTTTTTCTTTGCAATCTTTAGAAAGTTTCCATTTTGCAATTGTTTTTCGTTAAATTTAAGAAATACGTATTTTTTTTAAAAAAAATAAAGAATCCTTTTTCAAAAACCCATTCCAATATAAGGATACTTCAAATTTTACTTATTTTAGTAAAAATTGTTCTGTTTGTTGAAGTTCCGTGGATGATTTAAACATTTGTGGGAGTGTAATGTTGAAGTGGATTTGGAATATTAAGGCAGTATTGTAATCTATTTACAATTTCTTTTTGCTTTTTGATTCTGGTAGAGTCTATTGTGAAATTTTGTGGAAAAGAATTGAGAATATGGAAGTCTGTTGCCAAAATCATTTATGAATATGATGGTGTAAATGAATAGAAGGTTGCCTAAATATCAAGTCATATCAGCAATATTATAAATAAGGTTTCATATGTTTATCATTTGCGCGTCACTAAAATGAAATGAATGGTGATGTTTTATAATTCTTGGGAGTTTATGCAGTAGTTATGGCTCTCAGCTTTTAGCATTAGCATAAATCGAAGAGTTACAAACGTTTTATCTTCTCAATTTTTTAGTTGCTCGCCATAGTTATATCTCAAAATATGAAATATAACTCTTATATTTCTTAGTTGTGGATACAATTAGAATATACATAAATAGTTATGTCTGTAGACAGTTGCCCTTTGGAGTACACAGTGCTTGTTGGGAATTGAGACCAATTCCTATATTGCACATAAGATCATTGTTTAGAGAAAAATAACGAAACAGAAAAATATAAAAAGATAGAGAAAGAGTTACGAACTGTCAAAACTTTCACTATATGAAAAATTGTTGCAATCATATAGATTTCACTCACTCAAATCCCCAAGTATCTCAAGAAAAATAATATCTTAAGCTTTACCGCACTAACCAATTTTTACTCTTTGTACAACCCACAAAGAAAACAAGAAAAACAACTAGGATGCTAGGCTTACAAATTTTCTCTCAAAAATCCTCAAGCCACACCTACAAAAGAGAATAAACAATGTTAATTTATAATTAACGAATGACCTAATTTTCTTACAAGTTTAAACTGCCAAGGAGTCCAAGATTTAGAAACTTGTTCAATTTTAGTCGACCTAGATGTCTTCCAAGTTTCGAATACCAAGGAGTCCAAGATTAGGAAACTTGTTCAATTTTAGTCGACCTAGAAGTCTTCCCTTTTAACAATTTGTGCATCTTTTGATTTTGGCAAGTTTTGAAAAAATATCCCAACAATCTCCACCTTGACAAAAAACGAGTCAAAATTCAATCATCTTCTGTAGCTCTTCATCTCGATACTTAAAAAAACTGGTAAACTTTGACAATTCCAATTCTCAAAACAGAAAATTAACATACTCCACCATATAAGTATAATCACTTATAATTAACAAATTCTAAGAATTTCATCGGCTCATATCGAATAAATTTGCTAAAATATTATGGTGCAACTCTCTTGCTTGACTTACTTGGTAGTTCATCAGCCATCGACATCAATTTCACCACACACACCTTACATTAATATCAAGTCAATGTCCGTGTGCAAACATGTGGGCCCTCTAATAGTAACACATCCTCAATCATGACAACTAGCGCATGCCACAAGGATGTAAATATTTACTCAAGCGACATCATCGTCTCCTATAAAGAGAGACATATTGTTAGTATCTGATGTCGAGCAGTTAGCAGAGCATGCTCTACCTTTTGGACAATTTTTCCTCACGTGACCAGGTTGTCCACAATTTCAACAAAATACTTTCCTTTTCATGGAGTTATTATTCTTCCATTTTTCAGCAACAAGTAATGAGTTTTCAAATGAAATATTACTTCCACAACTCAACCTTCTTTCTTCAGAAATTAATTTACTTATAACTTCTGCAAAACTCAGAGTTTCTTTCCCATACATCAAAATTGGTTTAATGGTTGAAGAGGATGGAAGAGATCACATAAGTCTTAACGCTTTATCCTCATCATCAAGTTTAACTCCAATAGCCTCCAGTTCAGAAACGATCCCATTGAGAACACTCAGGTGGTCTGAAATTTTTGTACTTGCATTCATTTGCAAAGAATGAAAATGCTCTTTCAAGTATAATCGATTTGAAAGATTCTTTATTTGATACAATTGTTCAAGTTTTTCTCAAAGTTCCTTTGCAGCAGATATTCCATGAATATTTGTAAGAACATTTTTGGCTAAACAAAGACGTATTGTACTTGCAGCTTTCAAATCCAAATCTTCCCATACCTCATCGCTCATAATGGATTTTTCCGTATCATTGTCAGAAATAGGAGTTGGTTTCCTTTTCAAAGCTTTGTGTAGTTCAGATTGAATCAAAACATCTTTGACTTGTACTTGCTACTCCGTCAAATTTCTCTACGTCATATTTAATAGACATATCTTCTCTGTGCGCCAACACTCTGAACGACCTGACTCTCTGATACCACTATTGGAAATTGAGACCAATTCCCTTATTGCACACGAGATCCTTGTTCAAAGTAAAATAACAAAACAGAAAAATATAAAAAGATAGATAAAATTTTTGGACCGTCAAAGCTTTCACTATATGAAAAATTGTTACAATCATATAGATTTCACTCACCCAAATTTCCAAGTATCTCAGAAAAAATAATATCATAAGCTTTAATGCGCTCACCAATTTCTACTCTTTGTACAACCCACAAAAAAAACAAGAAAAACAACTAGGATACTAGACTTACAATTTTTCTCTCAAAAACCTTCAAGCTACACCTACAAAAGAGAATAAACTAGATTAATTTATAGTTAACGAATGACCTAATTTTCTTACAAGTTTAAACTGCCAAAGAGTTCAAGATTTGAAAACTTGTTCAATTTTAGTCGACCTATATGTCTTCCAAGTTAAGACTACCAAAGTGTCCAAGATTAAGAAACTTGTAATTTTAGTCAACCTAGAAGTCTTCCCTTTCAACAATTGGTACATCTTTTGATTTTGACAAGTCTTGAGAAAATATCTCAACAGTTCCAGCAGTGCTACCATCGTCAATCACGGGGAGAAAGTTCCTATTCAGTTGTCAAAAATATTTCAAATTTGGTTCTTATTTATTCATATAAAATACAGTTGACCTATGGTTCACTTTAAACCTTAATGTTTTGATTATAACAAACAAATTAATATTGTTTACTAACAATTTATCTTCAAGTAATATTCAAAGAGCTACAAATCGAATTCTCAAGCAATGACAAGATCAAAGTCAAATCAATACAAGAGTTCAAGCAACTCAAGTCCAAAACTCAAGACTCGAAGATCAAGATCAAATAATAGATTTCTAGATAAAATTGTAAAGATATTAACTCTTTGATATTTAGCAATTAAATCAATGAAAGCTCAAAAATACTTTTATGCACAAAACGTATGTCATTATCACTTGCATAAAATATTTTTATCAAAGTCAAAAATTAATTTTTCAAAACTGTGGAAACGGTCATCTGTTAGATGAACCGGTTGACTGTTTGGGTGAACCGGTCAACCGTCTGACTATCACTTTTTAAAAAGTATCCGTTCTGATTTTTTCTATTCCAACGGCTAGTTTTGATCATCTGACTGGATGACCGTTTGGTCATCCAGTTCAACATAAAGTGAAGAAAATTCATTTCTATAAATACCTCTTTATTTATTATCATTCAATAACACTTACAAGAGTATTTATAGAAAGAATCATATTCAGAAAATTCATTCAAAACTTCATTGTATTTATATCTTCAATATCATTCATTCAAAAACTTTGTTTGATCAAATCAAACTTTTGATTCACATTATCAACAAAGTTTTCTTCTAATACTTGAGCTTTCTCATCTATTGCTATTCATTAAAGTGTTAGTCTCTCTTAGAACCAAACTTGTATTTATCATTCATCAAGAGAAAAATACATTCTCAAATCTATTTCTTTATATCTTTGAGTCGTATTGAGATTCCTTGAAAGCTCAATATTTTATAAGGATCGGTGCTCCTTGTTTTTAAGTCGCCGGATACATTGTAAGGGTTTGGATTGCACCATAAGTCAATTAAGTTAGTGAAAAAGCCATGCTCGTGTTGGAGAGCTTGGTGATGGAGGACGTAGATCATTGGTTGGATCGAACCTCCATAAAAATATCGTTTGCACTCTCTCTACCCTTTTATTTATTTACATTGTGCTCATATTTTGTGGATTAATTTTATTTCTTAATCTTCTTAATTTGAGAATATTTTACAAAAAAGTTTGAGAAAATCAATTCACTCCCCTCTTGGTTAGTTATTCTTGGGCTATCAATTGGTATCAGAGCAAGGTGCTCATTATTTTTTTAAAGATTATACAATCTTGAGTAATGGCTAACCAAAATATTGAAAGTCTTGAGGGACACTTTTCAAATTGTCATCCCTTCTTCAATGGCACCCACTACAACTATTGAAAAACTAAAATGATGATATATATTTAACCAATTGATTATAACATTTGGAAAGTCGTTGAGTTTGGTCCTTATGTGCCAACAAAAATCATTAAAGTTTATGATAAACCGGACCAAACTATTCCTAAGCCTAGAGAAGAATATGATGAAGATGATAAAAGAAAATTATCTTTGAATGCTAGAGCCAAAAACCTCCTTTATTGTGCTTGAATTTAATCGAATTAGCAAGTGATTCTGCAAATGATATTTGGTATGCATTAGAGATAACTCACTTAGGTACTAACAAGGTTAAAGAAACTAAGATAAATCTATTAACAAAATATTTTGAAAATTTCTTTATGAAACAAGATGAACCTATAGTTGATATGATTACTCGCTTTACCGATATTATTAATGGCCTTAAGGGCTTTGATCGAAAGTTTACTAATGGTGAACTTGTGAGTAAAATGCTTAGGTCTTTCTCAGAAGATTGGAACTCCTTAAGGATGTTGTTAGAGAATACAAAAGACGTCAACACTTATCCATTGGAGGAGCTATATGGAACGTTGATGACGTATGAGCTCAACAATTCCAAAACGAAGGAAAAAACAAGAAAAAGCAAAGAAGAGATGAATGAGCCACCCAAGAGGCAAATTGCATTGAAATCGACAAATGATGAAGGATCCTCCAACACGAACATGAGTGATGAAGAACTTGATAATCTAGTTCTTCTTGTCAAGAAGTGGAGAGGGTTTAGAAATAATTGACAATTTCAAAAGAAAGAAGACAAAAGTGAAGAGAAAAATAAAAAGATCATATGCTATGATTGTGACAAACCCGGTCACAAGAGGACCGAATTCCCTAACAAGAAGAAGTTCACCAAAAAGAAATCACTTCAAGCTACATGGGATGATAGTGATGAGGATGATCTCGAAGAAGATGAAGTTCAAGAAGAGATCACCAACATGTGCTTCATGGCTATTGAAGATGAGGTAAGTACAAACAACAATGACTTATCTATTTCTTATGATGAAATTCTTGAGGAATTTGAGAAACTCGTTTCAAAAAACTCTATTCTTAACAATAAACACTCCTTATTGAAAAAGGTAGTCAAGAAACTTTTTATAACACAAAAGGACTTTGAAAAGGAAAATGATGATCACAAATCTTTAATTAAAGAAAAATTTTCTTTGAAAGAAAAAGTGGTTAATTCAAAAAGCATTATTCACAAGTTTACCCAAGGAAAGAAAAATTTTGAATTAATGCTTGGTGAGTGAGCAAAAATGTGTGTTCAATAAAGGGGGAATTGGATATAAACATTTCTTGAAACAAAAATCCATTGAAACTATATTTGTGAAATCATTCAATTTTTCTCAACAAAACATAACATATAGTTTTTGCAAGAAAATTGGTCATGTTGCTTATAATTGTTCAACTAAAAAGAGACTATACTTTGAAAGGAAACATAAGTAGATAAAAGAATTCACAAATACTAACTATCAAGAACCCAAACTTATGTGGGTACCAAAAATCAAAAGTTAAAATGATTTTTGTAGGTACCACGAAAGGTCAAGAGCAATTGGTTCTTGGATAGCGGTTGTTCAAAACACATAACCGGGGATCGATCATTACTATCTAGTCTCAAAAGAAAGGATGGAGGTCATGTAACTTTTGGAGACAATGCTAAAGGAAAAATCATAGGCATTGGGAATATTGGTAATCATTCTTCTCCTTCCATTAAAAATGTATTATTAGTTGATAATCTTAAACATAACTTGCTTAGTATAAGTCAATTATGTGATAAATGTTATCTCATTAAATTTGATTCTTCCAAATGCTTCATTGATGATGCTATATCTAAAGAAGTATTGTTGATGGAGAGCTGAAGTAAGAATGTTTACACCATAAATATTGAATTTGAACTTGAAAGAGAAATAAAATGCCTATCGAGTATAAAAGATGATTCTTGGTTATGGCATAGAAGATTAGGTTATGTTAGCATGGACTTACTTTCAAAAATCTCCAAAAGTAGCTTTGCAAAAGGCTTACCAAATATAAGGTTTGAAAAAGATAAAATTTGTAATACTTGTCAATTTGGAAAACAAGTAAAAAGTTCTTTCAAAAAATTTGTGATGCTTGTCAATTTAGAAAACAAGTAAAAAGTTCTTTCAAACTTAAACAATACTCATTCTCTTCAAGACCTTTACAACTTCTCCACATGGATTTGTTTGGACCCTCTAGAACCACTAGCTTAAGTGGAAAACATTATGCATTTTTATTGTTGATGATTTTTCAAGATTCACATGGGTCATATTTTTAAATTTAAAAGATGAAGCTTTAAATGCATTTAAACACATTTGTAAAAGAGTTCAAAATGAAAAGGAATATACCATTACCACAATTAGGAGTGATTACGGTGGAGAATTTGAAAATATAGTCTTTGATGAGTTTTGCAAATCAAATAGATATGAACATAATTTTTCGACTCCTAGAACTCCTCAACAAAATAGTGTCGTAGAAAGGAAGAATCGAACATTACAAAAAATGGCTCGGACCATGTTGAATGAAAACAATTTACCAAAATACTTTTGGGCCGAAGCCATAAATACTTCATGCTATATTTTAAATAGAGTTTTGGTTAGTTGAAAGAAAACCAAAACTCCATATGAGCTTTATAAAAATAGAATTCCCAATATCGGATATTTTAAAGTTTTTGGGTGTAAATGCTTTATATTGAACACAAAAGAAAATTTAGGAAAATTTGATCCAAAATCTGATGTTGGAATTTTTTTTTTGGATATTCATCTACTAGCAAAGCTTATAGAGTTTTTAACAAAAGAACTTTAGTAGTTGAAGAATCCATGCATGTTGTTTTTGATGAAACTAACTCTATTGAACAAGAGAAAAATATTGATGATGAAGATTTAGAAATTCCATTTGAACAACTAAGTGTTCAAAATCAAGACAAATGGAATCCAAATAATGTTGAAATTCAACATGAGGAGGAAATAATTATGCAACAAAGTGAAGATGAACCTCGTGAAGATCCTAACACTTCATCATTACCTAAAGAATGGAGGTTTGTCCCTTCTCACCCAAAAGATCTCATCATTGGCGATCCATCAAATGAGTAAGTACTAGAAATTCTTCTAAAAAATTTCTTAAAAATTGTACTTTCCTTTCGTAAATTGAGCCAAAGAATTTTAAAGAAGCCGAGTTTGATGAATTTTAGATTCTAGCTATGCAAGATGAACTAAATCAATTTGAAAGAAATCATGTTTGTGATTTAGTTGCTAGACCAAGTTCACAAACCGTGATTGGTACAAAAAGGGTTTTTCAAAACAAACAAGATGAAAATGGTATAATTGTGTGTAACAAAGCTAGATTAGTGGCTCAAGGTTACAATCAAGAAGAAAGTATTGATTTCGAAGAAACATTTGCACCGGTTGCTAGATTAGAGTTAATTCGTATGCTTGTCGCTTTTGTTTGTCATAAGAATTTCACTCTTTTTCAAATGGATATCAAAAGTGCATTCTTTAATGGATTCATTCAAGAAGAAGTTTTTGTTGAGCAACCGCCGGGATTTAAAAATCACAAATACCTAGACAAAGTTTTCAAACTTAGAAAAGTCCTTTACGGATTAAAGCAAGCTCCTAGAGCATGGTATGAAAGATTAAGCAAATTTCTCTTATCAAATGGCTTTTTAATAGGTAAGGCGGATACTACACTATTTATAAAAATAAAAAAGAATGATATGATTGTTGTTCAAATTTATGTTGATGATATCATTTTTGGTGCTACTAACATTTTCCTATGTGAAGAATTTTCTAAGTATATGAGCAGGGAATTTGAGATGAGTATGATGGGTGAACTCAAGTACTTTCTTGGGCTTCAAATTAAGCAAACTAATGATGGAATATTCATTAGTCAAACCAAGTATATCTTGGATATGCTCAAAAAGTTTGAAATGGAAGAATTGAAGCCAATGAATACTCCAATGAGCTCATCAATCAAATTAGCTAAAGATAAACAATGTACTTCCGTTGACATAACAAAATATCGAGGTATGATCGGATCTCTTCTTTATTTAACCGCTAGTAGGCCCGATATTATGTTTAGTGTATGCTTATGTGCTAGATATCAATCTAATCCTAAGAATTCCCATCTTAGTGCCGTAAAACGTATTTTTCGTTACCTTAGCGGAACTAGATCCTTAGGTCTTTGCTATCCTAAAGAGACTCATTTTAATTTACTTAGTTATCTTCGTAACTGCGGTAATGAGCGTTTTGGTGTACATGTTGAGTCCCTTTCTTTTTATCATCATTAAGGGTTTTAAAAGGTCATAAAAAGTTTTAAAAGGGCCTTCACAATTGGAACTCGGATGTCGATGGCCGGTTGCACAATTGACCGTAAAAGTACTAGCAGAACTTATCATTTTCTAGGCTTTGCTTTAGTTTCTTGGTTTAGTAAGAAACAAAATTTCATTGCTTTATCAACCGCTAAAGCCGAATATATCTGATCCGCTAGTTGTTGTACTCAAATCCTATGGATGAAACAAACTCTTCGTGATTATCACCTATAGTTTGAAAATGTTCCTATCATGTGTGATAACACTAGTGCCATAAATCTATCTAAAAATTCCATTTTACATTCTCAAACAAAACACATTGAGATCAGACATCATTTCTTTCGAGACCATGCACAAAAGGGAGATATATCCTTAGAGTTTGTAAATACGGATAAACAATTGGCCGATATATTTATAAAACCATTAGCACTTGAAAGATTTGCTTATATTCAACGAAATCATGACATAATTGATGAAGGTAAAGTTTGTGGGTAACTCTTTATGTTTTCTATAATTGATTGCATTTCATGTGATAAATGTGTTTTAAAGTCTTTATCAAATGATCAAATCGTTAAAAATGCTTGATTTTTCAGAAAATCCGCTGAAGCGGACAACTGCATAGCTAAACGGACTTCCGTTTGAAGCTAAACGGATGAAATTTTGTTCATCCGGATAATCATCCGTTTAAACAGAGACTTTTGTAAAAATTTAAAAATTTAAACGGTCGACCGCTTCTTGAAACGGTCGTCCGTTTAGCTCACATGGACAATACTTGTATCATCCGTTTCCATTCAACCGGACGATCGTCTCATCATCCGCCTCATCATCTGTTTGAACATAAACTTAATTTTGAAATTTTATTCAAACGGTCGACTGTTTGAGTAACCCGATCGACCGTATTAGCGGAAATCATGGTTTTAAGTTAGAAAATTTTCAAATTTCTTTATTCCAACTTCGCGCGACCCACGATTTTCTCTCCCAATCTCTTCCCATTCATCAAATCTTTCTCAAATCTTTCAAATTTGCGTCTAAAATAAAAAACCCATAACATTTCCACACTCAAATTAAAAAAAAAAAAATCCCCAATTTCTGTCCATGAAATCATCAAATTCCTCAAACGGACGAACTTAAACCCTAGATTCACTCATCCACATCCATCATCATGCCTCGAGTTAAAATGGCTGCCAAACGCTCTAGGAGGGAAAGGCAACCTTCTCCATCCTCTGAAGAAGATGGTTCTCCTTCAGAAAATCGGATTGACAAATGCCCTATTCTCATCGATAAGAACGTCGATTTTGCCTCTTTTACTTTTGAAGCCCCCTCATTTCATATTGAGGACCTCTTTGTTGCCATGGGCTGGATTTCCATTCTTACTCTAAATGAAAAAGCCTACACGACCATTATGAAAGATTTCTATAAAAACATGACTTTTTCACCGGGGACGGGTATCGCGTGTCTAGTTAGGAATAAGCGAGTTAGAATTAATCAAGAACTTATTCATTCTATTCTTCATCTTGAGGATGGGGGTATGTGTCGATATACCACCAAAGCAATTCCTCATCGTGAGGGATACAATCCGGTTGAGGCATGTTGTCGTGACACCGAAAAATACTTCAAGGCTGCCGTACGTCTCAATACAAATCAGCTTACACTTCTGTGTCGTGTCCTACACAACATCATTGCCCATATCATTGTCCCTCGAAAAGGTCATCTTGATGATGTCAATCAATATGACGTTTTTCTTCTTGACTCTATCTTAGTTGGCCGTAAACTAGATTTCTCCTATATCATGCTTAATCATATGGACACCGTTCTTTTCGGTACTAGGGCTAAGGCCTTACCGTACGGCATGATCCTTACTAAAATTTTCCAACATTTCAAAGTTTCGTTCCATGACGCGGTCGCCCTTCTTCTAAAATCCACCGACACCATCAATACTCTTACCCTTCGACGAATGAAAATCTTTAAAGTGGATGGGCAATAGGTGGCAAAATCTAAGGGATTTAATGATGATTCGGGACCTTCTACCTTGCCTTTTGAGGGTGGCGAAGAAATGGACGAAGGTAATGATGACGAACATGCTCCTCCCCCGTCTCAACCTGGACCAAGATCACAACGGCCGTTGTCCTCCACTTCCGGCTTCACTTTCACCGAGGATCATTATAATTTACTCAATGGTCGGATCGACTCTCTTGCCTCGACAGTTGAAAGCGTGCAATCATTGCTCCACCAAGTGCTTGCTTCCCAACAAGCACTTCATTCTTATCTCGACACCGGATTTCTTCCAACTCCTCTGCCGGACGCTTTGCTTTTTTGCTTTTTTTTTTTTTTGTTTGTTTTTGGGAATACTTTCAAGTCTAGTTTTTGTTTATGAAATATGATTGTTAATAACTTTCAATTTTATCAAAATATGGCATGTTTTGTTTAGGAGAAATTTGTTATACCTTAATGTTTCGATTTTGCCTTTTTGTTTATGTCAAAAGGGGGAAAATATGATGATGTGATAAAGATGATTATGATGATGTGATAAATATGAATATGTGATGTGATGAAAATTTGATAATGTTTAACAAGCAACTTGGACATGTAATATGTGATGAAATCGGAATATTGTCAAATGATGTAATACAAAGAGTATGTAATACAAAAATGGTATTATACTACAAATTTATCAAACCATATTTACTTGAAAAAGAAAGGAGGAATATATATACACTTTATTTTATCTTATTACTCTCTATATTCTCACATTGTTTGTCATAATCAAAAAGGGGAAATTGTTGACCTATGATTAACTTCAAACCTTAATGTTTTGATTATAACAAACAAATTATTATTGTTTACTAACAATCTATCTTCAAGTAATATTTAAAGAGCTACAAATCGAACTCTCAAGCAATGACAAGATCAAAGTCAAATCAATACAAGAGTTCAAGCATCTCAAGATCCAGAACTCAAGACTCGAAGATCAAGATCAAAGAATAGATTTCTAGATAAAATTGTAAATGTATTAACTCTTTGATCTTTAGCAATTAAATGAATGAAAGTTTAAAAATACTTTTATGCACAAAACGTATGTCATTATGACTTGCATAAAATATTTTTATCTAAGCCAAAAATCAAATTTTCAAAATTGTGGAAACGGTCATCCGTTTGATGAACCTGTTGAACCGGTCGATTCTTTGGGTGAACTGGTCGACTGTCTGACTGTCACTTTTCAAAAAGTGTCCGTTCTGATATTTTCTGTTCCAACGGCTAGTTCTGACCGTCTGACCTGTCGACTGTTTGGTCATCCAGTTCAACAGAAAGTGACGAAAATTCATTTCTATAAATACCTCTTCATTTATTATCATTCAACAACACTTACAAGAGTATTTATAGAGAGAATCATATTGAGAAAATTTATTCAAAACTTCATTATATTTATATCTTCAATATCATTCATTCAAAAACTTTGTTTGATCAAATCAAACTTTTGATTCACATTATCAACAAAGTTTTCTTCTAATACTTGAGCTTTCTCATCTATTGCTATTCATTAAAGTGTTAGTCTCTCTTAGAACCAAACTTGTATTTATCATTCATCAAGAGAGAAATACATTCTCAAATCTATTTCTTTATATCTTTGGGTCGTATTGAGGTCTCTTGAAAGCTCAATATTGTATAAGGATCGGTGCTCCTTGTTTGTAAGTCATCGAATACATTGTAAGGGTTTAGATTGTAATATAAGTCAATCAAGTTAGTGGAAAAGCTGTGCTCGTGTTGGAGAGCTTGGTAACGAGGGACGTAGATCATTGGTTGGATCGAATCTCCATAAAAATATCGTTTGCACTCTCTCTATCCTTTTATTTATTTACATTGTGATCATATTTTGTGGATTAAATTTTATTTCTTAATCTTCTTATTTTGAGAATATTTTATGAAAAAGTTTGAGAAAACCAATTCACCCCTTTCTTGGTTAGTTATTCTTGGGCTATCAAGTACCACTTCGATAGAGAGAGATGGAACCATTGGTGGTGTTGGGTGAAAAAAGATTACTTAGCATGCTGTTGGAGCGTTAAATTTGCTGAGAAGATGGTTTTAGCCCGTTCTTTCTCCGATTATCAAGAAGCTGCCAACACTACAAGAGATATTTGGTTCCACAAAGTCTGTCCCTTTCTCTCTATTCGTGCAGATGGTTGTGTTTGTATATATATGTGGTTTTTCTTATTGGGTGAATGTATCTGTTGTTTGGAGGATGTGAATGGGTGGTTGGAAGCCTTTGCTACTCATCCATAGATTGGTGAAAGCTCTTCTAGGACCCACAAAAGTCACACCAGTGCTCATTTCAGTTTTTCCCCTCTCTTTCACTCTTTAATTTTCTTTTCAACTGGTTTTTTTGGTGGGTAACCATCAAGGGCTCAAGGGTTGGAAAAGTACCAAGTGAGGTTTTGATTTCAACACTTCCAACTTAATGATTCGACCTCGGATCTTTGAACCAACCCCTTGGAGTTCTCTATTGAATTAGATCTACTGCATGTTAGTGTTTTAATTTTTAAATCTCCATTATATGATTTTTTGTTTGATATCGAGTTTAGATGTGATTGGGAACTTATGAGTTTACTACAAGAATTTTATGTTCTTCTCTAATGAATTATTTGAAGAAAAATATAATATTTGTATTGCTTACATATGATGGTCGAACTTATTTCTCATAAGAAAAGAATCATCTTCCTTTTTTCAAAAAAATATTCGTCACTATGGTCGTCCTAATTTAGCCAAGAAGCCGAAATTATATAATTTTGGAGATGGGAACCTTTTCGTTTTCTTTTTATCTTATTGGGCTCTCTTTTGAAACCGGGAAGGCCACGAGGTTGAAGGAAATGATGGGTGTTCCCAACTACAATGGATCCAAAAGTGATGCCAAATGGTTTTTATCATACCGTTGGAGTTCTCTAAAGTGCACTTTACAAACATCAATAACAAGTCTGATTTCTAATTTGTCTCGACTAGATGAGCTCTTTTTCTCAACTTCACTTGATTAGAGCTACATCTACTAAAACGTAATCAATGGTTTTTTTCAACCATATGAAGCCATGTTAATTTGATCTTCCCTTCTCTCTTTCAATTGTTGCGTTGGGATGGTGTCTCAAATTGTAAGTGACTACTTATTTTTTAGTACACAAGAACAATTGCAATGATTTATATAATTTCATTTAATTTATCCTCAATTGGTGGCCTTCACTTGTTTTTTTTTTTTTTTTAAAAAAACTATCAATTCCTATGTTATTTATTATGGTTTGGTCACCGCATCTTTAAATCATCAACTTCGTTTAATCACTCTATACATCTTACGACTACCCCCCCTACCTGTAGTGAGTTTAACATAATACTCAAGTCAACAAAGATGTATCCATATGCTTATTTGTAGTTGGTGGAGTTTAACATTATACTCAACTCAATCTTGATCACATTTGTAGTCTCTTTTATGGAATAATTGTAAACGTCCGATTATCTCAAGAAAGGAAAAATGAGGACAAGAAATCTATGAATAGTACTATATGTTGTTTATTTTACAAGTATGACAGTATATTCTTATTCATCATTAGCATTCTAGCTACAGGAAACTAGATCATGAGATTGGAAGTAATAGACTATAAATCTCATGTTACAGGTGGAGCAAGGGAGATGAGCCTACAATTTTAGCTATTGCCATTGGCACGACGTTACGTGTATTTATGATAGCTATTCTGTTTCGTAAGAGATAAGGACCTCATATTTTTTGTAGCTGAATTTGAAGGGCTATTAAATATTCTAGGCCTAAAAATATTTGTATTACATGAGACTCCCTTTTCAGCAAATGCTGATGTTTGATTTGCTGGCCACTAACCAGGTGCTTACATGGCTGTAATGTTTATTTCTGAGCAAATTCACTTCTATGCACAAAAATGACGAAATTTCTCCTTTCTGCAAGTGTTTTCTTCCTTTTCGAGTTGTGTATGTTGAGCTTTTCTTTTTTGGTTGGGGGTTGGAGGGTTTGCGAAAGGGTTATTTAACACTTCGAGAGTGAATCTTCTGGCTTCAGTGAAGTTGTTGATCCATTTTATTTTTTAGGAGCTACATGATTGGAATGTCCGCCATAGTCAGAAGTTTGGATTTATCTTTTTGATATTTGTCTGCTATAGTCAGAAGTTTGGATTTATCTTTTTGATATTTGTATCTACGAGGAGCACACTAGAGATGCTCGCTGAGATGGAGGTAATGGTATCATTTCTTGATTTCTTTTTATTGAAGAGATTGCTATTGAGTTGTTTAGACCTTCCAGAGTAATGAATCACATGGTGTGGCAAAAAATGATTAATGTAGCCTACTCCAAATTTACAGGGAATAATGTTAGTATGTTTTGTTGTTGTATTAATTTTGAGAGGAGATTTTCTTCGTAAATAAATTGTGATGCAATTTTATTTTTTCTAATCTAACTATAATATAAGAGACTTGTAGGGATTTACTGCTCATTTTTTGGTCCAACAAGGCCGAATACGACGTCGTTTATGGATTCTTTTTTTCATCGTTCATTAAACGGCACCTTTTAGTACTTTTTTTTAACCGGAACGACATCGTATCTTAATAGAATTGGGTATTTTCTCTTTCCCTGACTCCTTTCTCTTTCTCTCTTACTACACAACCTATCTTCTTCTTCTTCAATTCAAGAATTGCATTGCTCATCGTTGATTGCCACCTTTCTCTTCAATAGAAATCCTTCATTTGTCTTTTGGTCCTCCATCCTTCATCGGCGCTCTTCTTCTTCCTCCCCATCGTTGATTGCCACCTTTATCTTCAATAAAAATCCTTCATTTGTCTTTTGGTCCTCCATCCTTCATTGGCGCTCTTCTTCTTCCTCCTCCTCTTCTTTTTGGACCTTTTTCTAAAGTACATCGGACACAAAATACCTGGATCCAAAAGAAGGATGTTCATGGATTTTAGCACCATCAAAGGTAATGTTTTTTAGTCGAGAGTGGCCAGCGGATTATATATCTTTTAAGTTTTAGGGTTTTCAATTTTGGTTTTTTTTAGAAATTAGTTTAATTTTTTGGATTTTGTGTAGTTTCTTTGAATCTATTGTTTACTTTAACTGAGATATATATGTTTGAGGTTTTAGAGTTTTCGATTTTGAGTTCTTTCAAAAATTAGTTTAATTTTTCTGGGTTTTGTTTAATTTCTTTCAATCTGTTGTTACTTTCAACGGGTTACATATTTTTGAGGATTTAAGGTTTTCATTTTTGGGGTTTTTCCATAAATTAGTTTAAATTTTTTGGGGTTGTTTTAGTTTCTTTGAATCTATTTTTTGCTTTCAACCTAAATGTTCTAATTTGCCAGTTTTTGTGTATCTTAGTCTCACAACAAGTTTTTGGCGCAGTTGCCGATGACTATTCTTATTTGATTTTATTATTACTTTTTATTTATTTAATTTTTATTATTATATGTTTTAGTTTATTTCAGTATTTGATTTGTCTCTTTTCAAACCACAATACAAGATGGAATACCTTGAAATTGATGAGGACAACATGCTTTTTTGAGATTTCATCGCAATGCATCAAGCTAATATAGTGAGACATGATGTGACTTCTGAAATTGATGAGGACAGCATGGTTTTTGGAGATTTCATCGCAATGCACCAAGCTAATATAGTGAGATATGATGCAACTTCTAAAATTGTTGAGGACATCATGTTTTTTAGAGATTTCATCGCAATGCATCAGGCTAATACAGCGAGATATGATAAAAATTCTAAAATTGATAAGGACAACATACTTTTTAGAGATTTTATCGCAATGCAATAGGCTAATACAACGAGATATGATGAAACTTTTGAAATTGATGAGGATGACTTGATCTTAGGAGATATATGGTAACTACTGGTTACACAAATTTTTTGTCCCTAGTCCTACACATTTTTAATCGACACTGAAGCCAACCTAATGGAACACATGCCAAGCATTACAACAATGAATGGAGAGAAACTGTCCGAAATTTTGGATAATAGACATGTCATCCAACCCAAGGAAGCACCAATTAAAGAAGAAGATTATGTGGAGAAAGAGAAGATGATCCTAAATGGGCAAAATGAAATAGTGACATTTAATGTTGTTAAGTCAAGCAATTCTGTGACTCCCATCTTTCTTCTAAAATTAATTTTGTGATCAAGGTCGATGAGGAAGTTGAAGTTTTCGTAGTTGTGTTCGAGCAATGTGCTAAACTACGATCATATGTTTATGAGGAGAGCAAATTCAAATATTTGAGGATAAACAAAAAATGGTGCAAAGTCAATAGATGCAAGCAAATCAAGTCCTTCAAATTACTATTTAAAGTGCCGTAATGCAACCAAACAATAAGTCGAGCTTTAAACTATAAATCGAGCACTTAATAGGAGACAACCCATATTTGTAACCCTCTGTTTATTGCATTGCACGTAGAATTTTAGGATTACATTAAGAATTAAAGCACGTTTTTCAATTTTTAGTAATTAGGTAAATTTAAACTTTCTGAACTTAGGCTAAGCATCGTTGTTCAAATTTGCCAAAAAAAATTATGGTTGACCACGGCAAACAGTTGCACTAAAAAAAATTATACTTCATTTTATCCACTTCATAGCAATTTAGACCTCCACTTCTTATATTTTCATCTTCTCCATTAGGATTGTACAAAAGTAAAGTTGTCATGAGGACTCCGCTCCCGATGCTTAATGATTGAATACCATTCCGATGGTTTATACACACCTTCGCAATCAAGTACTCTTTTTTTTTTTTTTATTATTTTGCTTTCTTTTATCACATTGAGGACAATGTGTACTTTATACTTGGAGATGTCCTTGACTTTATTATTTTCATTACGTTTGTGTGTGATGTTCGATAATATTATGTGATTTATAAAAAATCTTTTTATTTGTGTGCTTGTATGTTGGATAGCCTTGCTGGCTAATGATGTTATCTATTTGAAATTGTTATCGATTCATGAATTATGACTAGATAATGCTACTTATGCCTTTTTATATACTATGCTTATCCACGTGAGATATGATTAAGTGTGAGCACAATAGTCATAGACATTACTACCCTTGGTTGGTTTATTTAATGGAATACAATGAAATAATATTTAACCTAAGTTGTGAAAACCAATACCACCAATTGAAAACTCAATTACTTAACCAGTGGAAAGGATAGTTTGGGGCCAATACAGAAAGTATTTAGATAGGTGTTGATTTCATGCATGCGTAATGTTTGTGTTGAGTGTATTTGGCTACCAAGTGGAAACTAAGTACTAATCGGATTCTAGGAATCTAATTTCTGCATATATATCTTGCAAAAAAATGCATTTCACTTACATTATCTTATGCCTCTCTTCGTAGCCTATTTAACTCAAGTAATAAAGCCTGTAGAGGTTCTCAAAATTTGGTGCCCTAAGATCTATCAGACCTGAGAGCTATCGACCTAAAGCTCGCTACAATAGTCATCTAGAAAGCTTAAGGGAGTAAGGTCTTACACATAAGATACATACATATAAAATGAAAAAAAGAAAAAAAAAAAGAAAAAAAAAGAGAAGCAAAAGCAAGATTGAGCTTTGTATGTATAACTTGGGAATTTAGATAACTAGTGGATTTGACTTACCTAGTGGAAACTTGGTAGTCAAAGCACTCAATAAAGGAAAAATCATCATAGATCTAGATAGCTACTGTATAGGCTAGACCTAAACAAATTTTGAGCAGTAAAAGAATAAGTGTTTTAGCGGGCAACTTTAGAGTTAACACATAGGGTGAGAGATTGAATATCAATTTAGGAGTGCGTATTCTTACGAGAGAGAAATGAAATATTTGACCATTGAGGGGTGGGATATTACCAACCTAAAGGTTTATAGTGATTAGATTGGCTATGTGCACACACACGTGTTGGTTGAGCATCGGATGAGTAAAAATTGATTTTGGTAGCATGATTTAGATGTTTTTTATGAATTGTTTAATGTGTTTCAAAAATTTGAGGCAAATACGGCAAGCTATCTATTATAGTATATTTTAATATTATTTGTTAGATTGTTTAAGTAAATAGTCATGTTTGAGAACGAACAAATGTTCAAGTTTGGGGGTATTTGATAAGTGTCGTTTTACACTTATCTGGACCTTCAAAAGTAGATGATTGTAAGTATTCTTATGTGAATTTCTACTTAATTGTGTGTTGATTTGATTGCTTTAGGTCAAAACCCAAGTTCTGATGAAATTGGAGAAAAACAAAGTAAAATAGGCGTAAAATGACTTAAAGTGCACGAACACTTGGGAATGGGGACCAACTTGCAAACATCCAAAAGATAAAGAACTTATCGTACAAATAATCAGGGACTTAAGCACAATTCATGACTAGAATTTTAGTTTCCTTATTTTAGTCAAATCAAAAACTTGTTGTGAAAAATATATGATTGCAAGTGTGCAAATAAGTAATAAAGTTGACATATTGAGTTTGGATTATCGTTCCCACGAAGGCTATTCTATTTAGATACTAATTCAATTAATATTAATCCTAAATTATTTAAAACTCGTTGAATTAACTTGATTTGAATATTTAAACAATAATTATTAATTTTAGAAAAACAATGTAATAGATTATGTGGATGCAAAAGTCAATATTTTATCAAGTATAATTATTAAAGGATTTGGATTCACGAGTTCACCATAGTTGTCATTTCTAATTTCTCCTCTCAAAATTTATTCATAAAGTTGTATTCGGTCGAATTCACGAATTTAATCTAATTTTTCTTTCTCGAGTTCAAATTAGTCCTATCTAATTAAGTCAACTTATGAAGTCGGAATGGTCATTAATTAGATGCATTAAATAGCCTAATAATTCAATTCAAGACCGCAACAATAATAAAAATGCATCTCTACCTTTTATCAAATTGTCGAATTTTACTACGTGGTCTAAATTAATAACTTATCTTTCGATTTATTACAATCCACAATTCAATGAAATAATAGCCAATTATTTCAAGCATTAAGAGAAGAAGTAAAATCAAAACATAATTAAATTATAAGCAAAACTTGAGAGTCGAATTTAAAGAATCTAAATTATGTTACATTGTTCATCCAAAATAAATATTTAGCTACTCATAATTCGGTAGAAAGAGAAAATGAAAAAGTTTGAATATATAACCGGATCTTGAATAAAAGATGAGAAGACAATGAATATCTTGCACCAAGAATTCTTTGTCTTCACGTTCCAATCTTCAATCTTGCCGTCGTTCTTCCTCTCTTTGTCTATTGTCTTCCCAAAGATTCAACTTTGATTATTGTATATGGTATATGGTATATCATCATTCTCCTTATTTCTATGTCCTAAAACTCTAATATAGTGTAGAGGTCTTGTCCCACAAGAATTACCAAACTAGAATTTCACTAAAATAAGGAAACTAAAATTCTGGTAATGAATTGTGCTTGAGTCTCTGATTATTTGCACGATAAATTCTTCATCTTTTGGATGTTTGCAAGTCGGTCCCCATTCCCAAGTGTTCGTGCACTTTCGGTCATTTTTCACCTATTTTACTTTGTTTTTTTCTAATTTCATCCGAACTTGGGTTTTGACCTAAAGCAATCAAATCAACACACAATTAAGTGCTTGTTTGGTCTAGTTTTTAAACTAGTTTTTCAACACAAATTGGTTTATTTGACCATAATTTTGCCTTCCTAGCATGACATATTTGACCATTTTTGTTGAAAAACTAGTTTTTAAACTAGACCAAACAAGCTTTAAGTAAAAATTTACTTAAAAGTACTTACAATCATCCACTTTTGATGGTCTAGATAAGCGTAAAACGACACCTATCAATTAGTTAGAATGGGTTCTTTTTTTTAATGGTGTTTTTTATTCAAATGTGAATTTTATCCAGCCAAGTGTCATGGAACCAATTTCCAAATCACGATAGCCGATGATCCATCTCTGCAACATTATTCCACACAATAGGTTGTTTTGGAAGGTAATTTTGGAGAGAGAGAAAGACAATGAAGAGGATAGTAAACCCTTTTGACCCATATACTCAGTTCTCCCTATTTTGAGTAACAGGACTTAGGTTTCGTTTGAAAAAGGCCTTACCATACTCACATGTAAATAAAACAATTGAAGTTATAAGGATTATATTGTTTCTTATTCTAGCACCCACATTCCTTTATCTCATCTTAATTTACCGAACTCTGTTTCCCATCCTGGTTTTCAAACTCTCCAGTTTCTTATGCTTTATCTTAGTTGGCATCTTTAAATGTTATTCTTGGATGACTTCACCAAAATCATATATTGCAAGATGACCTAATTTTACATTCGAGTGCCATTTCGTGCAATAATATGACCTTTGAAATCAAAATTTTACTAGAAATACATCTGAGGGGAATACAAGTCCTTGTACTTATATTAAAAGGATTAATCAACACTATTTATAACCATCTGGATCAATCGATCCTGTTGACACTACACTATAGCTAGATGACTAAATCATCAATCACGATCCCAGTTTGCAAGAACTCAAATCAATTTGCTAAAGTTTGTTCTTATTCCAGCACTTGTATTTATTTCTCCTATGATCATCAATCTCTCCAATTTGTTAAGCTTCCTTTTATATAGCATTTTTATAGTTTCAGGGTGTTAAAAATCCATGGCCAAAAGAGGCTTTTGTGAATCTTCTAGTTTAGATTTATGTTGGCCTTTAGCTTGTCTCTGAGCTCATCTCATGATTGCTATTGCAACTTTGGGTCAATAGAAGTTCGATTTGAACTTTTGAAGTTTATAGTCAATGTATGCTGTTTCTTTGTTAAGTAGAGATTTGAAAAAATTGATTAACATATCCTACTTTGGTTTTTTGTTTTTGATCATAAGAATATTTTATTTCAATGAAGTGCCACACAATATCATGAGATAGCCTACTTAAAATTGAACTTTCATTGAAGTAAGTATGGTGACACTCGATGGAAACGTCCTTATAATCATTCTTTCATGTAAGTTTTCTTCTATTGTTGTGATTTTTCTCTTGATTTATGGCTTGGCTTTTAGGAAAATGAATTCGTACAGACATAAGTTTATTTTCTGACCAACTTCAGTTGGTTTTGGTTTCAGCCTCCAGTATCAAAAAGTTGGTTCTCTTCAGACTCAAAAAGTCAGCACTCTTTAGACTTAAAAGCTTCTTCTAGATGCATTCCTTTCATCCTTCTTATATATATATATATTATGTATGCATTTTGGGTCGTGGCTGAGAGAGGATGGGGTTGAGATTGGTGACAGGAGCTTTGGTTGTATTTTTTTTTATAGATGTAGCAACTTAGGTTGAATGCTCTTCTTTCGTTTTAATGAAATTTTGGATGAATGTTGAATGTCCACCACCTTTCTCTATGCAATTGACAATTAGATGTAGTAATACTGCTCTTTATCAAGTGGTGGAAATTACAAAAAGAAAAATCAGAATGATGTGAATAAATATGGTATGTGATCTAATACTTACCCGAGCGTATATGAATTGATGTTGATGAAGCTGATGTAGTAGTAATCAGTAGAGGCTTTTAAACGTAATAATAGGTTTGAGATTCCATATTGGCCATGTACTTCTAATACTTGACAAACTGTCAATTTGCAAATTGCTTAGTAACACTGTCAAATTCAGTTATTAAATCTAACCTCATTATGATTTATCTTTTTTGGTTGAATTAGAAAGAATATGAATATCAAGATTCCCGTTTCATTTTCTTTAAATGCTTACATTCAATAATCAATATTGGTTTCATATCGATAAATAAGGCCTCTTTCATATGATTCACCACACACGAGTCGAAACGTGCTTCATACCTACGTGGCAGGGGCAGTATGAAGACAAGTTTTCTTTTGTAGCATGAGTCAAAATATTGTATATTCATTCTAAGCATGCATATGTTTCACCACTCGAATTTCAAGAAAAACAGGTCCACTAGACAAGTAACCTGCCGTCCTTGCCAAGTGACCGAGAGTCGAATTTCTATTCAGAATGGACGACAAAGATGATTACATTAATAATAGCGGTGACACGCACGTTATCTCTGCTGCGGTGCTGCCACCAGTAAGGAGGATGACATGAAACTCCTTTAGAACATCGTCCGCTCGCTGCCACCTTAGGCCGTGAAAGACTTGTTGTCCAACGGGATAATGAAGAAGCAGTTTGGTTAGTAGTTTTCTTTTTAAGAATTATTGACTTTGAATTTGTTAATGCTTGGTACTCTTAGTTTAATCTCTATACATGTACTTATAATAACTAATATGTCCTTATCCTTTAAGGGTTTTTTGGGCTCGCTTTTGATATAAAATGTTATGAGTGAGTAATTTATGAAAGTTTCTCTTTTTGTTCATTTCAGGTTGTGTATGAAAATGAAGTATAAATCTGGTACCGTGAAAAGTTTTCATCTTAAAGCATCACCATTAAAGATTTCTTAAAATTGTCCGTGACAAATCCTCTTGAAATGTTGTTTGTAATTTTGAACACTCTTCTCAATTTTAGTGCCACTATTTTGGACCGCCAAATTTTGTTCAAAATGTGAACATATCATGAATTCAATTTAATTTTGTTCGAAATGTAACACATCATGAATCTAATGTGTACTTTCTTGTTTCACCAGGCTTGAGGATGATTTTGTTAGAAACTGATGTCTGGCAGTATAAATTTTAAGAGGCAGGTGGTGGGAATGGTTGCTAATAGTTTTTCAACTTTCTTGGTTAAGGCCACCAATATGGAAAACTTATTGTCATGATGTGAAAGAATCCAAGCTCTATCTACATTCCTTTGACATACACAAAAGAAGTTTTTCACATCAGCTAAGAATTTAGTTCTATCTTGTTTAGTCCAATGTTCTGGAAGCTTACGTGTAACAAGATAATTAACTATGTCAGCAAACCAAGGCACAATATCAATATTCATAAGTTGTTCATCTAGAAACAACTCATTTAATGATAGTTTTTCCTATACAGAGTCAAGCACAATACGAGATAAATGGTCAACTACAACATTTTTAGAACTATTTTTATCTCTAAACTCAATGTCAAATTTTTGCAAAAGCAAAATCCACCGAATCAACCTTGGTTTAGCATCTTTTTTAGTGAGAAGATATTTGAGGGCAGCATGGTTCCATTAAATCTCTCCCAAGTTTCATAGAATGGTTCTTTGTCTTTCTCCACAAACTCTGAAATTTCCCTACAAATAGCATTAGTCTTATGAACAGGAAAATATTTATTCAAAAATTTAACATGCTCGGTTTTAGCTCAAAAATCTTAGCAGCTACTTGTGGGTATTGTATGCATGAGGTGCTCAAATTAGCTAACGGATTAAAATAGTCCCTAAAAGGTCTCTCCTCAATTTCATCATCTATTGCGATTATTACTTCGGTTCCTTCAAGTTTATCTAAAGTGGTAGCTTGTTTTTGTCGGTGAAAAGTTCTTTCAATTTCACTATCTAGATGTTCTAGCTTAATTTCTAGAGATCTACGACCCAGCATGCACTATATACTTATGTTTTTTTTTTTTAAATCCTAAATTATAACTAGTAAATAATAAAATTAACTAAGACTAAATTAACTCTTCGACGCAATCTCCGACAACGGCGCCAAAAAACTGTTGTCAAATTTTAAATAACTCGCAAGCGCACGAATCTATTGGAATATAGAAAAGTAGCGACGATGTCGATCCCACAGGGACTGCAATGAAGAAAGTCTAATTTAATCCGAATTAACTATTATTCTAGGTTAGTTGGGTCGAAAGAATTTAATATAAAGATTAATTAACTATACTAAAACAATTAAGTTGAAGATTCAAGTTGTTTGAAGTACCAAGATTTCAGAATCCACCATTGTTTAACTTAGCAATTATCCAATTATTGATTAACTCTAAAAAACAAACGATAACTCGAAATCAATCTATTGTCGTCTTAAAATATTTATTAATTAAATCAAAAGAAGAAAATTCAATATTGGCTTCCATTTGCTTCAACATTAAATTACTTAAGCATTTCACGTATCAAACTCAATTAAAAGAAAACAAAGAATCAAATGTTTCACATACTAAGCATTCTATGTAACCCAAATCGATAACAAAATAATGGAAAATCAAAAGAAATTAATAGAACATGTTTAAGCACCAAGCACAAATTAATTAAATTAATTTGTCACTATAAAAAATACGTGATATTTAAGATGAAAGAGATTTTATTTAATTAATCCAACAAGAATGAAACATGAAAGTTAAAGCTCGAAAATGAAATTAAAAGGATATTAAGATAATCACTTCGTTTAAATAAGGTTTTATCGTCTACATTGACTCGAGAAAATTAGAAGAACATAATTAAATTAAAAACAAAAAATTTGATAGAACCCAGCATGGATTTAATAAGAAGAAATCTTCCAAAAACTCTTCTTCGCCACGTAATTCTTTTCTCTTGTTTCTAGCCGTCTTCTTCCTTTAATTTGACCTAATTCGGTCTTTATATAGTGTTTTATCATTTTTAGAACTCGTGTACGTAAAAAGACGAAAAGGCCCTAACTTAAATTTGAAAATAAGTCAAAAAATGTCCATACAGGTTGTAGACGCACACCAGCCATTTTATTAATTTACCGTGGTCAAACCGCGGTTAACCGAGGCAAACAGTAAGAAATTTGGCCAAAATTTGTTCCAATGCCAATATTGCACACTTGGTCGCCAAAGTTCTATTATATATATTATTTGATCCCCACTTCAAGTTTTAATTGCAGGTTCAGTCCTTTTTACTCCAAAGCTTTATGTTTGTTCCCATACTTTCAAATTCTATCTTGATCCCCAAATCTTCATAGTTGTTCACAATATGTCCTAATTCAAATAAGACATTAATTAGTACATTTATCAATGAATAATTAATAACAAAATAAAATAAGCAGGTAACATGTATACTAAAATTGCGCTCATCACCCCTCACCCTTTTCCTAACCCACCGGCTATCCCCCATCTCTCTCCATCAAGCAACTACGTAGGAATTACTATGTGCAAGTAGAATCTTAATCCCTTATAATTGTTACAATTGTGTAATTATTTCATGTTAAAAGAATATTTTTATGACCATCTATATAAGAAAGAAGTATAATCAATTTGATTATACAAAAAGAAAGAAATAAATTGGTTTAATCCCATGTGATTGAACATGAGAAGAAAGATTTGAGCTTGAGCTCACCAAAAATTAGAAGTTTGCATTAATTTCAGCTTTTATTTGGGATTGCAAATGATATTAATCGTATTCCTATTGAGTTTCACCCAAACTCATTCATTCCCCTTCTCCTACAGATTATTTGGGTTTGGATGGAAGCTTGACGATGGAGGTGATGAGCTATGGTAATAGAGACCGACGATCAATAATTTTTCTGTTGTGTTAAGTTTTCAATAATTAAACCTAGCTGAATTTGATAGTTTTGAGGATTTTGTTAGATGTTATATTTTTATCAAGTACTTATAGACCTTATTCAGAGTTTTGATGTTTAGAAATTGTTAATTGACCTAACATACTTCTATTTGATCATAGGTTGTAGAAAACTTACTTAAACTCAAAGAAATCTCAAGATAATTATATTGAATCACTTGCATTCTCTACATGATCTGAGCACTCCTCTTGGTCCAAGCCCAATCACAATGGAGGGAGCTTTTGTTCCACAACCTAAGTGCCAAACCTTTTTTATGATTCTTTGCCAAAATCAAGTCACAATCATTTGTGTGCTTTTCACCTTTTTTATGTACAAATTTTAGTTGTTTCTTCTCATTTTGTTGTATGTAACTTTCCCAAACAAAAACTTATATACATGTCCGGAGGTTATTTAAAGTTGTGGAGTAGTATGAAGTTATAATTCAAAACAAACTATAAACTCCTCCCTACAACCTGTTTCTATACTCCATGGGTCGGGTCAACCATCATGGATGACCCACCCATATATAAGATATCTCACACTTGTACACGATGAGTTTGACCTGAATCCAATATAATCATCAAATAGATATTTCTCAAAGTCTTAAAGTTTATACTAGCAAATAGGTCATCCGACTAGCGAGTATATTTGAAGAGCACGCAATACTATATACCTTTTAGGGATATATAGTAGCTCTATAATAGGAATGACATTTCTTGCCACACCCTAGACTTATTTTCTAACAATAGTTCAAGTATTTCTGATCTCTCGATCAACGAAGAACATACTTGAACTCCACACCTTATAATCTATTCACAAATGTGTCCTAAATCCCAAATAGTTAAAATAATTGTCCCGCCAGTGAATACAAGCATGTTGGACAAAATAGTCATTCATTTTTTACTCAAATCTCTTAACTTTGAATAGTGGCTTTCCTAGACATATCCTGTAAAATTGAATCAATCATGATCATTGGCAATATTTCAAAGTAGCAACACTGTGATAAAGGTCAAAAGTCATAAGCGTATATAGGTGAGGTTGTATATATACACACACACACACACACACCCCTTAGGGACTCACACAATGAAGAAGCAGGGACCATTCTTTCATTTTTCATTGGTCGTCAAAACACATATTGTAGGAAACACGTGCTACGTTGTTTATTTTATTTTCTTAGGGCGTATGTCATATGCTATAAATTAGACACACTGTACAAATATTTTCAAGCATTCATCAATACCTAACTTGTGTTCTTATATTATTCATCAAGGCAATCCCAATCGAGAACTCGATATGCCAGCTAAACAAGTCGAATGGACAGTGGAATCCATTCCGATTACTTACTGTAATCTCATCTTTATTCTTCTTCAAGGCGACTAGATCACGTACACAACATGATCACTTTATCTCATATCAGCAAATCCCAAAATGTATGAGGTGATTGCTCATGTGAGTGAGGCAACATCTACCTGTTTGACATACTTTCTATGTGTGCATGTAAATTACTCATCAATAATGACAATAAAATATTACACTTTATATATATGAATCCAAATTATTTCTTCATTAAAGGACATTTAAGTATTTACAAGATACATAACTAAATTCTACGCAATCCTAGAGATTTAGCATGTGTCACAAAGACATCCATATGTATCGGTTTCGTAAGCGGGTCAGCTACCATATGATTCGTAGAAAGGTACTACAAAGTCACTTCTTTCTTTGTTATGATGTCTCACATAAAATATTTGTTGTATTAATGTGTTTGGTTTTGTTGTGATACTTGGGATCCTTAGTATATACAATAGTATCTTGGCTATCACAATAAATCAATGTAGGTCCCACATCATCATTAATGACTCTTGGATGCTGAAAGAATATCCTTAACCAAACAGCTTCTTGTACTACCAAAGTACGTGCCACAAATTCTGATTCAATTGTTGACAACTAAATGCATGTCTATTTCTCACTACTCCAAAATATGGCACCATTATTAAGCAAGAATGCATATCTTGAAGTTGATTTGTGATCATCTAGGTCTCCATCCCAGTTAGCATCTATATATCCTTTGAAGCACAAATCATTCCCTTGATAGCACATCGAATAACTAGTAATACCCTTCATGTATCTTAACATCCTTTTGAAGGCTTTTCAATGTCCTCTTACAGTCCTTGCTGACCAAACCAACGACATAACAAATGTTGCAACGATTACACATCATAGTGTACATCAAGTTCCCACTTGCACTAAAGTATGGTACTCTGGACATTTTTTCTTTTTTCTCAAGAATCTTACGACACATGCAAAGACTTAAATTTTCTCCTTTCGATATTGGAGTATCAATTGGGTTGTGATTCTCTATTTTGAAATGTTCAAGAATCTTCCTTATCGTTCTTGTGAGAAGTCTCCTCAAACAATCTCTATGGATTTTAACACCAAGTATGAAATCTGCTTCACCCATATCCTTCATGTCAAATTATGAGGACAACCATTTCTTAATGGTCTCAACACACGTCTTATCATTTTCAGGCAGTAAGATGTCATCTACTTAAAGAGATAAATTTACTAATTCTATGTTAGACTTTTCCACACAAATGCAGTTATCTTTGTCCAGCATAACGAAGTTGTACGAGATTACAACCTTGTTAAATCTCAAGTACCATTGTCTGGAAGACTGTTTTAAGCCATATATTGATCTTTACAATTTACAAACCTTATTCTCTTGGTCTTTTAAAAAGAAACCTACTCATTTTTGTATGTGGATTTATTCATCCAATTCTCCATTTAGAAAAATAGTCTTACGTCCATTTAATTAATTCTAATTCTAATCATGCCAATATAGCTAACACAACACTTTAACTATAATATATGAGCATCTCGAAAACTCCCATTCGCTAACACAACCCTAAAAAAAACATTTCGGTCTTAACAATTTTTTAATACCAAAAAATTAATTTCACGATATTGTAAATACCTGAATATTAAGGGGGCCATACCGCAATTTTATAAATTGTAAAATACTTATTCACGCGTCTTCATTCGCTAATTTGTTTTCCTAATTCAGGCCCATGACGATGCCCACTGTCACAAGTTGGCACGTGAACTACATGTGCCGCCTTCCAGGCATCGTTGAGTTTTTATTTTTGTCTTGTTACCCTAATTTTGACGTTTTGAGTTCATCCGTGTGGTTAGAATTCTCAAATTCTTTACGTAGTGTTGTGTTTGGGACAAGATCATATCTGTGAGTAAGGAAGGAAAAAATTATTGTCCATCTTCTTTAACCTATTTTGCTGCATTTTCTGATTTTTTTTAATCAAAATTTGACCTAAACTTTAAAAGCTTGTAACTTCCTCGTTTAAGTCCGAATTAAGAGTTCTTTATATCATACAAAAGCTTACGAAAAGATCTTTCTAACCACATCAATTTTACTGCACAAAAATAAATGAAAAAGAAGCACTAATTTTTTTTTTTAAAATCTCTTCTAAATCAACTAGGGCTTGATTTTTCTCCAAGAATATAAAACTGAATAATTTAAAAAAATTCACATGATCTACATCATGAAAGAGAAATACTGTTGTCAAATTTTAAACAACTCGCAAATGCAAGAATCTATTGGAATATAGAAAAGTAGCAACGATGTCGATTCCACAGGGACTGCAATGAAGGAAGTCTAATTTAATCCGAATTATCTATTATTCTAGGCTAATTGGGTTGAAAGGAGTTTGGTTCAAAGAATTTAACTTAAAGAATAATTAATTGTGATTAAAAAATTAAGTTGAAGATTCAGGTTGTTTAAAGTACCAAGGTTTCAGAATGCACCATTGTTTAACTTAGCAATTATCTAATTATTGATTAATTCTCAAAAAATAAAGGATAACTCGAAATCAATTTATTGTCATCATAAAATTTTTATCAATTAAATCCAAAAGAAGAAAATTCGATATTGGCTTCCCTTTGCTTCAATCTTAAATTACTTACTCGTTTTTCGTATCATACTCAATTAAAAAAAAAAAGAATCAAAGATTTCGCATCATAAGTATTCTATGTATCCCAAACTGATAACAAAATAACAAAAAATCAAAAGAAATTATTAGAACACATTTAAGCACCAAGTACGAATTAATTAAATTAATTTCTAACAATAAAAAATACATGATATTTAAGATGAAATATATTTTATTTAATTAATCCAAGAAGAACGAACCATGAAAGTTAAAGCTTATAAACGGAATTAAAATGATAACAAGATAACCACTTCGTTTAAACAAGGTTTCATCGTCTACATTGGCTCAAAAAATTAGAATAACATAATTAAATTAAAAACAAAAGATTTGATAGAACCAGTCATAGATTGAAGGAGAATAAATATTCTAAAAACTCTTTTTCGCCACGTGATTCATTTTTCTTGTTTCTTGCCGTCTTTCTCCTGTAATTTGACCTAAATTCCGTCTTTATATAGTGTTTTATCAATTTATAACTCGTGTACGTGAAAAGACGGAAGAGGCCCCGAGTTAGAGTTGAAAATAAGCAAAAAAAATACCTAGACGGGCTGCGGACGCACAAACAGTGCCTTTTCCAATTGCCGCAGTCAAACCGCGGTTGAAGAAGCGATTTGACCGCGGCAAAAAAAAAAATGTGTTCTACCAATAATTGGTCACTAATCCAAATTTACACACTTGGTCATCAAAGTTTCAATATGTATATTATTTGGTCCCCACTTCAAGTTTAAATTGCACGTTCAGTTCTTTTTGCTCCAAAACTTTAAGTTTGGTCCCATACTTTCAAAAACTTTCATCTTGGTCTCCAAATATTCATAGTTGTTCACAATGTCCTAATTCCAATAAGACATTAATTAATACTTTTATCAATGAATAATTAATAACAAAATAAAATAAGCGAGTAACATGTATAATAAAATTGTGCTCATCAAATATCTTCAAAGCTAGATTTTGCTAGCCCTCGAGCAAAAATTGAGATAAAAATACTATTTATTTAATTTTTATTTTTATCAAGGTACTTTGCAATCAGTTCATCAATCAAACTAATAACAACTAATGGATAAAAGTACAAGTATTATCAAAGTTTTGGAGAAATATCACTCTCACATCCATCAATTTACACATATCAGTTAATAAACTTGTGCAATTAGATTAGTTATCAAAGCTACAGTAACCAAACAATTTCCAAGAATACTATGTCAATCCCCAAATCTCACAATATGTATGTGAACATTGCTCTCAAAAGAAAATAATCTCAATTTGTATGTGCTCAAATAACATGGTAAAGTGAGGGACGTTGAATAAAAATAGTATCACACACTCACTCCCAAGATGTGCATGTAAAGGAAAAACTCGTTCATGATTTAAAAGTTAGTACAATCTCTCAAATATTAGTAGACAAGTAAAGTTAAATTTTTTCCTCCCAAATATCACTACTCCTTACGACCTATAGTGCTAGCATCGACTTCAGACATTTGCTCTCTAAAATTAAGAGGGACTTTTATTTGGTTGTAATGTAGGCTCGGGATAAGGCTAATCAAATAAAGGGATAAGTGGATAAACAAAGTATGAGTGAGAACAATAAAGATTTTTTTTATAGACAAGGATTATTGTGCATTTTCTCCCACTTTTTTTTCTCAAAACAATTTCCAAATAACCTTTTTTTTTTGTAAGTGCATCATATGTGGTGAGTGCACATTTTTCAACTCTTTTTTTTTTATATTTTTTTTTTCAAAAGAGATACTTTTTTACTTTGATCTCTTTCACTTTATACCCTTCATCCTCATCTTCTGATTATACTTTATTTTTTATGCCTCTCTTCTTCTTTCACCCTTTTTTGGTGCACCACCATTTGATATAGTTTTATCTCTACGTTCTCAATTATAAAAAGGACATAACATATGAATCACATTATGAACGTGGATTGGCTCATAGTAGCGATAATTGGCTAACAAAGAAAAATTCAAGGCTTTTTACTCTTTTTTTTTTTTAACATAGGGCTTCAAACTGGCAGTTAGGGATCAATGTTCATTTGGTAGGCTAGAAAGGCTCAAACGCATCAAAGATGGCCTCACTATCACTTTCTAGATAGCAAATTAGTCATCCAGCAACACCAATCTTACAGGCTTTCAAGTGCAGTGATACTTAGGAAAAACGAAAACTGACCATAGTGAATGTAAAAATTAGGCATAAAGGAGTTCTCTCCAAGAAGATATAAGGCTCAAGACTCACTTGAATTTGGTTATATTTAACACGTGAATTCTCTTTAATTGATTAATCACTTTCACTCATCAAACTTCTCTTTTCACACTTGTGACTAACATTAATATGCAAAACTGACAAACAATGTGTCACAATACTCCAAGTCAAAGGTAATACAAGTACTAAAATCAAAAAGTCCTTACTTCATCCAATTTTCAAAGTCCATGCGCAGTGCCTTAACTTTTTAAACACCCTACCCCAAATCTATTCTAAACATTGTCCTCAATGTTTCAAATTATACAATTCAGTTAAGTGCATACAAATATAATCAGTATCAAGGAATAAAGAGAGATGAGAAAAGAAGAGAATAAGTTGGAAAGAATGTACCTGGATCAGTTGTACCACCACGCACTCTTTCTAAGAAAAACATTAAAATAAAACACAATTTTTTTTAAATTTCAATTTTTTACAATTTTTTTTATTTTTTATATCTTTTTCAAATTTTTATTTTTATTTTTTCAAATTTTATTTTATGTTTTAAGATAGATAGATAGGATCACTCAAATCATTTTCTTCCTCCACCTCTCAAGAGTTGAACTCCAAATATGATTTTAATCTTTGGCCATTTACTTTGAAAATATAACCATTTTTGGAGTTTCCTACCACAATCGCTCCATGGAAATAAATTGTACGAACAATAAAAGGGTCTGACCATCTAAAACATAACTTGCCTGGAAATAAATGCAAACGAGAACTGTATAAAAGTACTTTCTGATTTGGAGTGAACGATTTTCTTACTATGTGCTTGTCATGAAATACTTTCGTTCTTTGCTTGTAGATCTTTGCATTATCATAAGTGTCATTCTGAATCTCTTCATGTTCTGTCTGCAATTTTCTTTTTGACCCAGCTTCCTGCAAATCAAAATTAAATTTCTTGATAGCCCAATAAGCCCAATGCTCCAGCTCAACCGGTAGGTGGCAAGCTTTCTCATACACTAGTCTATAAAGAAACATTCCAATGGGTGTTTTGAAAGATGTTCTATAGGCCCACAATGCATCCATAAGTCGTAGAGACAAATCTTTTCTATCAGGTCAAACTGTCTTCTCTAAAATATGCTTTATTTCTCAATTTGAAACCTCCACCTAACCGCTAGTTTGTGGGTGATATGGGGTTGCAACCTTGTGTGTGATGGAGTACTTTGCTAACAGGGTTTGAAAATGCTTATTGCAGAAATGAGATCCACCATCACTCATTATGGCCCATGGAGTGCCAAAGCAAGAGAAAATATTTCTCTTCAAAATGCCACCACACTTTTGTGATCATTGGTCCTACATGGAATTGCCTCGACCCACTTAGAAACATAATCGACACCAACCAATATGTAAAGATAGCCAAATGATGGGGAAAAGTCCCGTAAAATTGATCCTCCATACGTCAAATATCTCAACTATGATAATAGAATTAAGTGGCATCATATTTCTTTTCAAAATGCTTTCCATGCGTTGACACATATCACATGAAGAACAAAAAACATAAGTGTTAAGAAAAAGAGTAGGCCAATAAAACCCACATTGTAAAATTTTAGCAGTAGTTTTTTTAGCACTGAAATGACCACCACAAGCTTGGTCATGGCAAAAAGATATCACACTTTGGAATTCACTTTCTGGAACACATCTCCTTATAATTTTATCAGTACAGTATTTAAACAAATATGGATCATCCCAAAAGAAGTACTTCACTTCAGCTTAGAACTTAGTTCTATCTTGTTTAGTCCAATGTTCTAAAAGCTTACCTGTAACAAGATAATTAACTATGTCAACAAACCAATGTACAACATAAATAGTCATCAGTTGTTCATCTAGAAACAACTCATTTAACGGTAGTTTTCATGTACAGAGTCAAGCACAATACAAGATAAGTGGTTAGCTACAATATTTTCAGAACTCTTTTTATCTCTAAACTCAATGTCAAATTCTTGCAAAAGCAAAATCCACCGAATCATCCTTAGTTTAGCATCTTTCTTAGTGAGAAGATATTTGAGTGCTGCATGGTCAGAAAAAATAATCACTTTACGCCCTACATGATATGATCGAAATTTATCTAATGCAAATACAACTTCTAGCATTTCTTTCTCCGTAGTAGAATAATTTAATTGTGTATCATTAAGAGTCCTACTAGCATAGTAAATAACAGAAGGCAACCAATCTAATCTTTGTCCTAAAACTTCTCCTATAGCATAATAAGATACATCACACATGAGTTCGAAAGATAAATTTCAATCAGGTGGTCAAATGATAGGTGCAGTGGTCAACAATTTTTGAAGTCATTCAAACGCTTATAAACAAAAATCATTAAAAACAAAAGATGCATCATTAACAAGTAAATTGCATAAGGGTCTAGAGATTTTACTAAAATCTTGAATGAATCTTCTATAAAAACTAGCATGCCCAAAGAAAGATCTTACTTCTTTTACTGATTTTGGCAGTGGAAGATTGGAAATAAGATTCACTTTGGCCTTGTCAACTTCAATACCACTACTAGAGATAATGTGACCAAGAACAATACCTTGTTTCACCATGAAGTGACATTTTTTCCAATTTAAAACTAAGTTATTTTTCTCGCATCTCTGCAAAACTAAAGTTAGATGGCGCAAATATTCATCAAACGAATCTCCATATATAGAAAAATCATCCATGAACACTTCAAGAAACCTCTCAACCATGTCAGAAAAAATAATAAGCATACATCTTTGAAAAGTAGCTGGTGCATTACACAAACCAAAATGCTATTCTTCTATATGCAAAGGTTCCAAAAGGACAAGTGAAAGTAGTTTTCTTTTGATCTTCTAGAGCTATGGAAATTTGATTATAGCCACAATAACCATCTAGAAAACAATAAAAATCTTGACCTGCAAGCTTATCAAATATTTGATAAATGAATGGAAGAGAACAGTGATCTTTTCTAGTAACTGAATCGAATTTTCTGTAATCAATGCAAACACGCCAACCTGTAGTTATTCTAGTTGAAACTAATTCATTGTTTGTATTAGTAACTACTGTGATACCTGATTTTTTTGGGACAACGTGTACTGGACTTACCCACGTACTATTAAAAATAGGATAAATAATCCCAGCATCTAACAATTTTAGCACCTCAATTCTTACCACTTCTTTCGTTTTGGGATTTAATCTATGTTACATCTCTCTAGTAGACATAGAATTCTCCTCAAGATAGATATGATGCATATAATATACTGGGTGTATACCTATGATATCAGCAATGGTCCATCCTAGTGTCTCTTTATGTTCAGTCAAAACACTTAACAACTTACCTTTTTGCACATCATCAAGAAAAGAAGAGATCATTACCGGTAAAGTGTCAGTCTCTCCCAAGAATGCGTATTGAAAAGTGTCAGGCAATGCTTTAAAATCTAATTTTGGTGGTTGTTGAACTGATGGGATGTTCAAGAAAGGCTCCAATGCCCAGCCAACAACTATCCCACCCACCTAGTCTAGGGTACAACTATTAGGCTACCGAGGTGAATGCTGTCAATACTGGAATAATGTACAACTAAGGAAATTCATACCCAAACTCCAGAGATAGAAGGATTCCATCTCTAGGAATGTATTCCAGGTACCACCATACGCACGATCACGATATTACTGAGTACGTGATTATGAAAACAATGAATGATCTAATCCTCCGATACTAGGCAATCATGTATAAAAGCGTATTGAACTTACGCATCAAGAGGTCGGCCCTTATAGAAAATACTACAATAGCCTCAAAAGAATATAGATCCTCAATAGAAAAATCAACCAAGGTAAAATCTCCACAATAGTCGGGGTAGTGAAGGACCAGTTACAAAAATCAAAACGATCTTTGGATGGCCATATATCAGAGAACAATAAATGAGTGTAAAGTAAAATTATACCTAGAAGGCAAGGAACCCTCTGATGACTAGCATTCTGGTACACAAAGAAAGGCCAACCAAGACCAGAAAATTTGCATCCTAATTCATATGTTTCCCTAAAAAGGGATAAGAAATGGGTTCATTATTCCATTGTGTTGCCCTAGTTATCAGGGCCGATGTGGCAAGGAACTGTATAAAGAGAATACTGATGAACAACAAAAGCTCGGTCAATATTATCTTCAATTTGGTCTTTGACCAAATGGAGATAAACTACATGCTAACCCACACCACAAATCCATTGTATGGGTTTACTAGAGAAGGAATATTGTCGGATGCACAATCACCCTGCCAGTCGTATTAGGTGAAGCCCCAAGGTCAGTCAAGACATATCAAGATTTTTTGATAGTTGATAGTGGACCGACTTATAATGCCATGGTTGAAAGACCTGCATTAAAAGAGTTACAAGTAATTACTTACACCCACCACTTGGCTAAAATGTTCCAGACCGAAGAAGGTGTGGCAACAGTTAGGGACGATCAGAAGGGATCCCAAGAGTGTTATTTAAATTTCACATAGAAAGCTACTCTTTTGGTCTGTCTTAGCATTCATGATTGTAGACACAATGATGGACAAAAAACATGCCTGATGTAGTGGTGGACGAAGTTCATATGACAGACCCAAGAAACTCACCATCCTGATCTTGATTACAAGTTGACAAGGGATAGGACAGAAGGGATATTAGGGCTCCTACAAGATTTGGAGATTTTGTTTCTCTTGCTGTAATGTCTTATAATGATCTGGTATTTAAAGAATCAAACTCTTACAGTGAAGCTGTAAGTAGTAAATCTGCTGATAACTGGTACAGTGCAATGAAAGAAAAATAACACATGGATATTAGTTCCAAAACCTAAATGCTAGTCTCTAGTAGACTACAAGTGGATTTTCAAAGTAAAAGAAGGAATTTCTCAAAAGGATTCTTGGAAATTTAAAGTCAGACTTGTGGCAAAAGGTTTTACTCAAAAGTATGGCATTGATTACAATAAAATCTTTTCTCTTGTAGTTAAATACACTACTATCAGGATTCTACTTGCATTATTTGTTCATCATGATTGGAAAATTGAACAAATGGATGTCAAAAATGTTTTTCTTCATGGTGATTTAGATGAAATCATTTATATGACTCAACCTGGAGGTTTTGTTGATCCTTCAAAACCTGATAGTGTGTGTTTACTAAAGAAGTCTTTATATGGCCTTAAACACTCACCAAGACAATGGTATAAAAGGTTTGATAACTTTGTATTATGTGTTGGTTTTCAAAGAAGTGCTTTTGATCATTGCTTATACTCGAAGAAGAATAAAAATGATATGGTATGGTGACTGTTTATTTACTTCTTTATGTTGATGATATGTTATTGATTGGTTCTAATATGCATGACATAAATGAAATAAAGAAATATTTATGTTCTGAATTTGATATGAAAGATTTGGGTCATGCTAAAAGAATCTTAGAAATGGATATTAAAAGAAAAAGATACAAACGTGTCTTGCTGTTAAAACAAACAGCTTACAATAAAAAGGTTATGTCAAAGTTTTCAATGCATGATGCTAAAACTGTATCTTTACCTTTAGCAAGTCATTTTAAATTGAGTAAAGACCAATGTCCTATAGATGATTCAGATGTAAAATACATGGAGAGAATGCCTTATGCTAATACTGTGGAGACTGTCATGTACACGATGGTGTGTACAAGACATGATGTTGCCCATGCCATAAGCACTCTCAGTAGACTCATGGCCAATCCTGGTCCTGAACATTGGGAAGCTCTGCAATGGTTATTAACATACTTGAAAGGTACTTCTAATTTGGGATTAATCTACGAGACATGTAATGAAGGAGTAATTCTTAAAGGTTTTGTTGATGCTGACTTTGCTGGTGAAAAGGATAATAGAAAATCAACCATTGCTTATGTTGTTACATTATGTGGTACTTGTATAAGTTGGAAGTCACAACTCCAACCAATTGTTGCCTTGTCCACCACTAAGTCTGAGTATGTTGCAACAACTGAGGCAATTAAGGAAGGTTTGTGGTTAAAGGAATTGTTAACTGGAATAAATGTGCTATCTAATCATGTTGTAGTTTATTCTGATAGTCAAAGTGCAATACATTTGTGTAAGAATCATGTCTTCCATGAACGTACAAAACACATTGATGTTAAACTTCATTTTAGTAGATATGTTATTTCTAAATAATTAGTGTATCTTGAAAAGATAAGATACCATCCCAGTTTAATCCATCTGATATGGGTACAAAGGTACTGCCTCTAAACAAATTTCAATCCTGTTTAAAATTGTTAAACAATGATGCTGGCTAGTTTTATCTTCAATTGATTGCCTTGATGAAAACTCAGTTGTTGGTAACGCTCCGAAGTTCCTCTAATCTATGTTGACATCAAGGTGGAGATTGTTGGGCCAAAATGGTGATGCCAACAATAGTTAAAGGGCAATGATGATATGTTGGGTTCAGCCTAATTGATTTACCAGAATGATGGTCCATTGTTTGATCAGTTTTCTTCCTCATGTAACAAATGACCCAATTTGGATGACCCGGCCCAATACACTAATCTGGCTTGAGAGGGCTATGACCGTTTGATGAATTCTGGATCAATGGTTGGTAGCTATGGTATTTATATCACCTTTGTTGCCCTAATTGATCAAAATACGCCCCGCAATCATTGAGATAGAGAACTTGAGAGTTATTCCTTTCATCTCCTTCTCTTATATTCTCTAAAACTTCTAGTTTTAGAGTTTTTTGCCTCTTCTTACCTTCTACGATGAAGGTTTCAAAGTGAACTATTGAAGAGAGTAGTGTTCTGTGTGGTCTCTGGTTTTGACCATTTCTCTGAGTTACTATAGCAACTCAGTCAAATCAGTGGGGTTTTGGGTTTTCTGTTTGGGTCTGGTTCTTGGGGTTGAAACTAAGGGTACAATGTTTCTGAGCCTTAAAGATTTTGGTTACTCTAGTATGTTTCTTGATTGAATGGTGTTATTTAGTTATGTAAAGGGATCTTGAACTCAATACTGGTGAATAAGTAAAGTTTAAGTAGGATATGATTCTCCTTCATTAAATTACTTAAATTAATTAATCTGTAGATTAAGCAAGAGATGTCTATCTCCCAACTTCTTCTATCCACCGCATTCTTAAAATATTATTCTTTTAATAATAACCCAACTTAAATAATCAACTTGCGGCTTATTTTGAGTTAGCATTATCGGAGAACCTCACAATTCAATATATCATTTTAAATGACGTCTAGTGATCTTCAAAATGCATATTTAAAATGGAAAATAGCTACACAGTATTCGAAATAGTGTATGGAACATGACTACTTGATCCTTTTTTGACGTGCTAATTTTTAGTGTTATTTCTCGATTATTATTTTTCAAATAATAGATTTAGGTATTTTAAACATTTATTACATTTAATTTGACATCCAAAAAGTTCAACGAATTTTTCATGACATTACAATCAAATTCCCTTAAATAAATTTTGTCTTCAAAATTTACTTAATTGAAGAGCTCCGGATGGTGTAGCATCATCTCATTTTCACGTTCCTAGGTCTCTTCTTCAATTGCGTCACTTCTCCATAAAATTCTGACCAATGGATTTTATTGTTAAAAAAATTTTTTGTTTTATACATCAATATCTTCGTGGATAAGTCTGTCTAGATGTGTGAAGGGGCTTTAGGCAAAACATACGAGAGATCTGCTATATATTTTCGTAGAGTCGATACATGAAATATATTGAGAACTTTTTACATTGACTACATCATTTTTAATTTATAGGTCACAAGGCCGATCTTTTCTATAATTTCAAACGGGCCAATAAAATGGAGAGTTAGTTTTGCCTTCTTTCCAAATCGCAACATTCATTTGATTGGCAATACTCGAATGAATACTTTATCATTTCACGTAATATTGCAATGAACTCATGTAAATCGTAGCCTCAGAATCACCTCTATACCAGTGGTTGTTTATCTGAGGCTACGATTTACATGAGTTCATTGTAATATTACTAGACATTAGGTGGGCACAAGTGTAGAAAAGTTCTAAACCTTCATATTTAACCACATCAGTGAAGAAAGATTCAATGGCTACTGGGGTTGACGAGAGCATAAATGCAAAAGACAAACCCAATAGTTTTAGTCTATAGGCCACATGGTCGACCTTTCTTATGATTTCAAACTGGCCAATAAAACGGGGAGTGAGTTTTGCCTTCTTTCCAAATCGCAACATTATTTTGATTGGAAATACTCGAATGAATACTTTATCTCTCACGTCAAATTCTAACGGTCTACATCTCTTACTAACATAATGTTTCTAACAATCTTGAGTGGCATTTATTCACTTTCGAATCGTTTCCACAACTTAAAGCATATCTTGAGCCATTTTTGGTGCTAATAATTGTCGTTTGCCAAATTCATCCCAATATAGTGGCGATCAACATTTCACTTGTATAAGGCATCATATGGTGTCGTTCCTATTGATGCTTGGCAACTATTATTATAGGAAATTTTGATAAATGGCATGAACTTTTCTCAATTGTCTAAGAACTTTAGAGTACTTCTCCCAAGCATGTCTTCGAGTATTTGAATTGTTTTTCTATCGGTTTGGGGATGACATGTCGTGCTGAAGTTAAGTCTTGTCTCCAATAATCGATGTAATTATTTCAAAACATTAATGAGAAACGATGATCTCTGTCTCAAGTTATGGTAACTAGAACTATGTGTAACCGCACAATTGTTTCTGTATACAGATTTGCAAATTGTTCTATTTTGAATGTCAGTCCTTATGGGTAGAAAGTGTGTTAATTTGGTTAGTCGGTATACTATCACCCAGATATAATCATAACCTTTAGGAGTTTTTGGTAATCTGTAACAAAGTCAATCTTTTTCCATTTCCATTCTATGATGGATAAGAGTTGTAATTGTCCTACGGACCTTTGATTAAGGATGGCAAAAAAACTCGTCACCCCGCCCCGCTTATTCGGGTAGTAGGGGCCGATCCGAGGTATAATTTTCTGCCCCACGGAGGTCGCGGGGCGGATCCGGGGTATAATTTTCTTCCTCGCAATTCGCCCCATGAATTTTTTTTATTTTTGTAAAATCATAACAAAGAGTATAAATTAAATTTTTGTTAGAAGTGGACTAAAGAATAATTGAACCCGGGTTGAAAGTATAAACTATAAATCTCAACCACTACACCACAATTCCATTCTTCTATTTTTTTTTTTTTTTTGGTTTTGCTGGCTACAAATATTTAAAAAAATTATTTCTTTTATTTTAATTAGTTTTTTCAATTTTACCAAAAAAAAAAAAAAAAAAAAAAAAAACAACAAAATTTTCGTGGGGTGGTTGGTGCGGGTGCGAGGTGGGGGTAGGCGGGGTAAAATTTTCGCGGCGGACCCATCCCATTGCCATCCATACTTTTGATGTTTAACTTTTTTACTTGTTGGCTGACTAAGCATCTTGCTGCATAGTCTACTATTTTTCTTTTCATGTTTAGTCAACAATACAAGGTTTAATTTTTCGATACATCTTGATTGACCCAAGATGAATAAAGTATGGAGTACTTTAGGCTTCCTTGAATACGTTGGCTTGAAATTCATAGTCAGCTGGTACATATATTTAGTTTTTGTACTATAGAATTCCATCCAATACTGTATTTTTTAGGTTTTCCTTTGGACATCTTTTTCCCATCTTCCCTATAGTACAAAAAATATCTACGCTGAGTTGAGATTTCCTTCCACTAGGCATAATCGCATGCCAAATGTACTTTCAATCTTACACGTCCACTCTCGATCTGGATTAGGCTAATTCTAGCAATTCAATTATAATTTTAATGTGTCATATCTTTGTGTACAAAATAGAGAACATGGAGCTTACATGTCATATTTAATCCCTATAATTCATAAAAAATGATAAAAATTGAGTATCTTGGAAATTAGAATGGAAGATTATTCATTGATCAAATGATTATAAATGTTTGAAAACTTACCTAAATACCCTTTTCCATATACCTATAAATACCCAATTCCTCATTCATTTGAAGGTACACAAATATTACAGAAAATTTAGATATGATACATCTTGTACTATTTTCTCTACCCATTTGACCCTACATTAGAATTATAGTACCTGACTTGATTGTCGGAATGCCTAGGACTGTTGCACCACCCTATATATTGGCCATCGACAGTCTAATGAGTGTTCAAGTGTCAGGTTAGCAGTACGTAGATAATGACGTTGTTCATTCTTCTTGGCTTTGAAGTCTAGCCATATTTTGACATCAAGAAATTGACACCGTCTCTAACCCTTTGATGTCTCGTGCCGCAAGTTATACCAATCTAGTTACAGAACGAGGTTCTTTGTGACCAGTTCTTCGCCAAGATTTTATTTGGATCATAAGTTATTTGAGCTTTGAAGGCTAGAAGAGCATATTCATCAGTGGAGCTATTAAGAGATGCAACAACGTAGATAAACAAGTAAAGCATTATGAGCAATGTAAAGTTCACATTCTTCCCCATGGTTAATTTGAAATGCATAAAGAAAGTTGGAAGGGAGGCTGAAATAAGAAGTTTGAGAAGTGTACGAGGTAATTTATTTTTAAGAGTTGGTTGGGTTTTTATGTTAAGAGAGTTATATGCATTGCTTCATTATATGTAGTTTCCAGTTTCCTACTAGATAAGTAGAATGACTTGACTTTGTGAGACAAGTGGAATGGCTTCACTGTCCAATTGCTTAAACAGTATACTTCATTTATTTACACACACTATTAAAATTTCCATTTTACACATACAATAAATTTAAATTATTTATAATGGTATTAGATAAGTGGAATAGCTAAATTTTCCATTTTACACAAACAATAAATTTAAATTATTTAGCTGCGTGCATATAAGAAGTTCAATAGAAGTGTTTTGTGTTGCTTATAAGCCATTTTTACATTGAAAAGAAACTTATTTTAGAAGGACAACAAGGACAATATTGTGGAGCGCACAATATATCTAACTCAATGATGACGCAAAGCATAACGAGGATAAACGAAATTTAGTGTCGGCTATTTTATTTCTAGTTCATTGACCACATGTCCAACTTAAGAAAGAATACATTGTGTGGGTCATGTGTAATGTGTAGATAATAATTGGGTAGTAAGCTGTAAGTCCTACAAAATGTGTAGATAAAAAGTATGGTTGAAAAATTTATCCAATTTAAATTATAATTTAAGCCTAGACAAACAACCAATTAGCTTGTTCCAGAAGTTACTTCCAAAGTTATTTCCATGGACAAAAAGTGGAAAAAATGGTCATTTTGAAGTCAAAGTAAACCAAAAACAAAAAAACAAAAATAGACCACAAATTCCACAATAAACCAAAAAATCAAAAATAAACCACAAATTCCACAATAATGTGAAAAAACAAAAGCCATTTTGGATTTTCACATTAGTTGGACAAATAGATATAAGTTGAGTTACCAACTTTGAGATAATGTGAAAATTGGATGACTTGATTAAAATCCAAAAAATCAAGTTTAGTTTTTATCTTGGTCACTCAACTCATTTCTATTTGTCCAACTAATGTGAAAATCTGAAATGGCTTTTAAAACTAACAAATGCTGAGTTGGTGACATGGTGAAATATAATGTTGATTGTTTCAATTAAGTCAACCCATTTCAACATTTTTCTTTTCATAACTCTAACTTAGCTCTTAAAAAGAAGAATTAAAAAAGATGGAATGAATATTTATTTTTATGCTATGAAAAAAAATGATATCAAAGAATTAAAAAAAATGTAATGAGTAAGCAACTACATGGTCTTTGATTTTATTGTGTCTGGTTGTGGTGGGGCTCATAATTGTGGAATTTGTGGTCTTCTACTCTCTTTTTTCTTCTTTTTTTCCCCTTTTTGGGTTTACTTTAACTTCATAATTGTGGAATTTGTGGTCTTCTACATGGTCTCTGATTTTATTTTGTGTTGTGGTGGGGCTCATAATTGTGGAATTTGTGGTCTTCTACTTTAGTTTTTTTTTTTTGGGGTTTACTTTGACTTCGAAATGTCCCTTTTTTCCACTTTTTGTCTATGGAAATAACTTTGAAAGTAACTTTATGGAACATGGCCAATTGTTTGTGTCAAAAAGAAATAAAAGAAATTGGTACCGAGGTTATTAACCTTTGTATAAGATAATACTTAAGTCTCCAGTTAATCTTTTGTCGCATTTAAATCCCTAACTTTTCATATATGTTGAAATTAGGTCTCTTCCTAATAAACAACTTTTGAATTGTCCATTAACTATCCAAAATTTTCTAATTGAATGCAGGTTTTCATGTTAAACCTGCTTTACTAAGAATATTTTCTTCGTCTTAATTCAATTTTTCTCGTTGATTTGTAGAAGTTTAAGTTTTCATGAAATATAAAGTAGCTCAAAATATGAATTCCGTAGAATCTTTAAGATTCCAATCCTAATTAATGATTAGCGCAATTTTAGTATAATATTACCCACTTATCATATTTTGTTAGTAATTATTCATTAATAAAAGTACTAATTAATGTCTTTTTTAGATTATGACCAATTATGAATGATTATGAAAATTTTTGGATCAAGATGGAAGTTTTTGAAAGTTTGGAATGAAGTATAAAGCTTTGGAGCAAAAAAGAGTAAATATGCAAGTAAAACTTGAAGTGGGGCCCAAATCACAAAATTATTGAAACTTTGAGGACCAAACATGTAAAATTATAAATTTAATAATATTTGGGCAAAATGTTTCTATTTGCCACGATTAATTCATTTGTTTGTCACGGGTGGGCCGCGGCAAGCAAACCGCGGTCCGTCTGAACTTTTTTTTGGATTATTTTAAGTTGTAAGTTGGGGTCTTTTTCGTCCTTTTACATACTCGAGTTTCAAGATTGATAAAACACTATATAAAGACCTAATCTATATCAAATTGGCAGAGGACGACGGCTATAAACAAGAAAGAAAAATCACGTAGCGAAAAATACTTTTGGAAGATTTCTTCTCCTTTAATCTATGCCGGGTTTTATCAAATTTTTTGTTTTTAATTTAATTATGTTCTTCTAATTTTCTTGAGCTAAGGTAGATGATGAAATTTTGTTTAAACAAAGTGATTATCTTGTTATCCTTCTAATTCATTTTTTAGGCTTTAAATTTCATGGTAATTAATTAAATAAAATATCTTTCATCTTAAATATCACGTATTCTTGATAGTTAGAAATTAATTTAATTAATTCGTACTTGGTGCTTGAACTTGTTCTATTAATTTTTTTTTTTATTTTCTGTTATCTTGTTATCGATTTGGGATACATAGAAAGCTTATGATGTGAAACTTTTGATTCTTTATTTTCTTTTAATTGAGTTTGATATGAGAAATGCTTAAGTAATTAAAAGATCAAAATGAAGGAGAACCGATATTGGATTTTCTTTTGGATTTAATTGATAAATATTTTAAGACGAAAATAGATTGATTTCGAGTTGTCGTTTATTTTTTAGAATTAATCAATAATTAGATAATTGCTAAGTTAAACAATGATGGATTCTGAAACTTTGGTACTATAAACAACTTGAAATTAGTTAACATCTCTAGCAATGAATTCAGATATACTTAGTTATTTAGCTTAAAATAGTTGATACTTCTTCTCTTTCATTAGATCTATTTTGTGTTAATTTAACATTTGATATTTTAATATCTATTTATTTAAATGGATTGATAGGAAATATTCCACATGAAATTGGAAATTTATTAGTACTTGTATATTTAAATTTAGGTAGAAATGTCTTCATTGGTATGTAACTCGATCAATTAGGCATTTTTATCATTTTACACTTTTTTGACACATGTTTTTCAGCTTGTGATGAAGATGGATACCGCTTGCCTCATTTTAATGTCTTGTCAGGTTTTTATTATATTTTTGCTATTAATTGGATGCAATTCCAGTTATGATTAATGATTAGATTTTTCTTTATTAGCTGCAAAGATAGCTTCTTTGGAGTATTTGATTAAAAATTATAAAAGTTGTCCGAGTTTTTCTTCTACAATTTTCGACCTGAATTTGTATTTTGGTATTTAGTGTAATCAACGACTTGTCAATCTAGATTAATTATTTGGTATTAGATTGCCAATCAATGAAATATTGTTTTCTAAATTTACACGCATTTTGAGAATCGACGTATTTTTAGGTTAATTCTTCGTTCTGTTATGTTGTTTGTTATGTAGTGTGTACTCAATAATTCAATATTCTAAATTAATTTATACATGTCATTCTAAAATCATTCTTATTTTAACAATAAATATTAGAGCCACCAATTTGTGAAGGAAATTTGGTGCAAATGGTCCCTAACATTTGCCTTTGGTGCAATAATGGTCTCTAAAGTATGAAATATTGGAGGACTTGTTGAGTATAACACCTTCATATTTCACTTGGAACCACTTCATTGCATCTTCCTTTCTCCTTTATGACCTGTGCTGGATTCCAACACGAGATTTTCACCTACTACGACGGCCCACCCGGTAACCAGGGCGCTCCAAGGCAACGTAGAAATCCATACCATAAATGCCAGTTGAAGGGTCATACCAGAAAAGAACAGTAAATAACACAATGTAAATGAACATGTAACAACCTTGTTTCAAGAGCCTTTAAGAACACTAGAATTGATTACCCTAGTCATCTATTTTAACAAATCAGCTTTGGCAGAAGCAACAAATTGACAAGTATACTGCAACTAGGGACCCCAACAAAACACTGTATCGACCTAACAACACAACAAGGTTTTGGAGAGTCAACAAAAAGAACTAATGACAAGAAACATACAGCCAAATTAATTATCTACATAAAGTATAAATTTAAAGCAACAAACTAATAATACAATTTAGATTATGCATAATCACATTCATGGGTGCGTGTAGACAGGAGGGGATAGAATATAAAGTCAGATGTTCTAATCCAAATTAACATACAAATATATTCTTCATGTACAAAAAACAAACAAAGCAGAATCTCCATGATCGCAGAATAGGTTAACACTTCACACATCCATGGTAATAATAACAGCAAACTAAAATAAATCTCGAAGAATTTGCACAAATTCAGCATCATCAAACAGTTTGGGAATGAACCAAGGGCGTCTCATATAGTCATCAAATAGATCCACTTACTTGATTCCAAGATCAATGTGCTCCTGAATACCAAAACCAAAACAACCAGTGTCACTAAAGTTCCTCCTCAACAGTTCATATTCCTTAACTTCAACCCACTTTCAAGGAGTTGCATTGCCTTGTCACCCCTGACTGTAACATAGCACGCAATCTTTTCATTACGTTTGATTCCAAAGGACCTCACAGTGTATCTTGCAATGTCAACAAAAACAGAAAGATGTCATTACAACGATAATTTTTCTCTTAGTACATTGTCCTAAATTTTATACAAAAGCAAATAGATAAGCTTTAATAACGAAAAGGCATAAACCACTTTTCCATCCTTGTATGATCCCAAGCTATATCCACTGGAAATCAACTTAGATAGCAGAACGGGCACTTCCAAATCAGTTAAAGCATATTTTAAACTTTTTATGAACATATTACATACCAAGCAATCAATAATTACAATTTCGTTCAGGAGGATACTAGTCAACCAAAACAAGAACATATTTTTCATTGGAAAATTTTTACTTAGGCCTTATTTTAAAGATGGAAATGAAAAAGGCGCTTACTTTTAATTTTTTGTTAAAAAGACCCAAAAATAACAAGGAATGAAATGTCAAGTATGTCCTACTTAAAATCTCCTCCATCAAAGGTCATCTTTACTAAGGTTTACATAGGGCCTCGCATAATTTATCCCTCCATTTTCCAAGTTTTTGAAACAGATAGATTGTCAACAATGTATCTTGACAATGCCCACAATGAGAAAAAGAAAGAAGCCATACCCAGACCAATATTGTAACAACTGGAATTTTTTGCATTTTAATTTCAAGTAAATAAAAGATTTACTTTCGGCGTCACTACGAAACTCCTAATATGTTTAAAATAAAAAATAAAAAATTTGTCAAGTTAAATGTTTCCCACGTTCACATTAAATATTATTTGACGAATATGAAAACTTATATCAAAGAATAAAAAAAGATAAATGTAATGACTTGACTTTGCAACTACATTAAATGTGGTGGGATCATAATTGTGGAGAATGTGGTTTGCTTTTGTTTATTCCACACCTATTTTGACTTCCAAACGATTTTTTGTTTTTTGTTTTTTTAATTTGTCCTCTAGAAATAACTTATAGGAAGTAGCTTTCTGTAACAAGGCTAAAGATATAAGAGAAACAACGTTAATGTTCTTAATGTTCGCATAAGTGAATGCGCGAGTCTCTAATTAATTTTTTGTCGCATTTAAATCCCTTACTTTTCATATATGTAGAAATTAAGTCTCCATGGGACCATTCCTAATACGCTACTTTTGCATTGACATTTTCTAATTGAATGCAGATAAACACGCCTTACTAAGAAGACTCTTTGTCTTAATTCACTTTTCTTCTTTAATTTGTAAATATTTAAGATTGCAACAAATGGGTAATAATCTAATGTATCTAGTGGACACTTCTTATAATGTCCACTGGACAATTGTCCAGTGGACATTGGAGGATCATTGCCCTGCAACAAATATGTAGTAGTTGAAGATATGATTCATGTCGAAACTTTAAAGAGAAATCCTAATTAAATAAGTTTATTTTTGGGTTAATTACACTAATAGTCTCTAATCTTTCAAGTTTGTAACAATATCATCCCTATTTAATTTTTTTAGCAGATATCATCTCTATCCTTCTATTTATTTGCATAGATGGTCCCCAAATAATATTTTTTGACATTTTTACCCCTGAGTTTAACATATTAAAATGATAGAAAAAAAGAAAAGAAAAAACAATGAAAAATTGCAATTGAGATCCTAACATTTTCAAAAGTACAAATAAATCCTAAACTTTTTTATTTTTTACAAAAAAAATAAAATAAAAAAATTCTTCTTCCCAACCCACCCCCACCTCCTACTGTAACAAACCCGCAACCAAACTTATCCCAAGAAACAAACATGCACTTAATTACTAAAACCAGTAAAAATATGCATAAAATTACTAAAAGATCTAAACTTGTTGATAATCAGATCAGGCCCATTTCCTCTAAAATTGATTAAATCTCGATGGTTAATTAAACCCTCAAATACAATTAAATTCCTTGAAAAGAAAAGTATCCAAACCAAGAAAAAGTTATATGAATTGAAGCTGAAGCAAGAAAACAAGAAATTAAGGGCATGTTCTCTTTGCTGTTTTCAAGTCGTTTTCAGTTTTCAATTTTTCAAAACAGTGAAAACGTGTTTATTTAACAATTTTCAAAAATGCATTTTTCAAAACACTAAAAAAATTTACACAGAAAACGGAAAATTATATTATACCATTTTTGTTGTTTTCTTTGCAAAATGAGACCCACGTCCAGAACAGCCAAAACACGGAAAATAGGCTCCCCCTTTCTCTGGTCTGGATTTCGATTCCTCACTCACCCAACTTTAGACCATTTTTTTTTTAATTCTTCACCCTTCCTCTTTCTCTCTCTAAAAACACCAAAATTCACGCACTCTCTCTCTCTCTCTCAAACACACTCATTCTCTCTCATAAACACAAAGTGCATTTGCAGATCCTCTCTCCCTCTCCCTCTCCCTCTCTCTTAATATATACATATATGTTTGTCTCTAGATCTGCAAATGCTTGTTAACTCGATTGGGTCAGTGGTCACCTGGGTTTCAATTTTTTTCTCTTGTTGGATTGTAGCTGAATTTGGTAAGTGTTATTTATCTTATATGTTTTTATTGAATTTAAAAAATCGAAATGTTAAATTTTTAGGGAGTTGAATCTTGTCGGTGATTTTTTTTTTTTTTTGGAATATTGTGGAATTTGTGATTGGAAGTTGAAATCCCTTATTGAGAACTTATTAATTTGACATACAGAAGTTTCAATATGTAAAATTTAAATTATGGTCAGTTTAATATCATTTTGTGGGTGAAAAGAGTAATTCGTGAAATTTGTAAAGCTCAATTTGGCAAGGGTTGTCTATCTTTTTTGTTTTTGTTACATTTTTTTCAAAAATTCAAAATGTTCGATTTTGTGGGGCGTTGAACTTTGTTGCCGAGTTTGTGAGGAATAGCGTGGAATCGTGATTGCAAGTTGCAACCTTGATTGAGAACTTTTTAATTTGGTATAGAGAAGTTACTGTCGGTAAATTTGAATGAATTGCCAGTTTATTTTCATTTTTCGGGTGAAAAGTGTAACCTGTGTTTTTTTTTTTTCGGGTAAAAGAGTAACCTTTGAATTTTTAGGTCATTGTATTGTTATATAACCTTCACTTCATTCAAGTTTCAATCAATTGAATTCTCTTAGTTTGACTGTGTAATGCCTTGATTTCCCCTATTTTGCTAGTTCATAAAAAATTCACATGTTGTGCTAGAATGATTATACCTTGCCTTAGATTGCCTTATTTAAATTGGCAGAATTGGTATTGTTTTAAGAATTTCTGCATAACAGTTTTTAATCTTTGTTTCCGTACATGGTTAAATCTTAAATCATTTCAGTTAGGTTTTACTAATCAGAATTACTGATGGCTACTGCTCCTTATGTGCATGTTAATCTTCAATTTTTCTTGCATAGATACATTTGATTAGGTCCTGACTTTTGTTTGTCCAATCTTCTTGACTTTCAGTCTTTGAGTTTATCTTGGAATACGATAGCACCTACCTCATTTGAGGTTAGCATATGATGATTTGGAGAAGACAATTTGGAGAGAATTGTCAACATGTGGAAGTTGGGGTTTGCAGAATTTCCAGTTTATCAAGCAAATATGGAAAGTGATAGGAGAAGCAACACGCCTTCAAATGGTCTAGAAATTGTAGGATTCTCTTATAGTTGTATATTACTTTCCTCTTTTTCTGTAGGATTCTCTTATAGTTGTATCTAGTACATTTAAAATTGTTTCTTTAAGCACGTGAAAATTTCGCAGTTGTAGACTTAGGAAGTGAAATAGGTGATCTGTTTGCCTGAATGCAACGTATACAGGCTTGTGGATTCTACTAATGCATTGTAATCCCTATTTTGTGTAACTACTTGTTTACATCTTTTGATGGTCTTTTTATTTTTATAAATGTATTGTTGGAAATCGGCTTAATTGATCCACTGGTTCATTGATTTATTTTTTTTTTGGAGAATAAAAAAACATCTTATTATTTCAACATTGTCGATCCTTTGCTGGATCTAGGAATTTATCTCAGGGATACAGGTAACTTTGGCAATTGCTATCCACAAGTAAACATCAAGTTTATAAACTAGGATAAATTTATAAAACACACTCATCACGTATCTATTAAATTGTTTGATATAATCTCATATGAACAATTACATGTTCTTATTCTAATTGAGTTTATCTGTAATATTTACTTCTATATTTTCTATTGTCAAATTTAATTTAGGTTTTGTTTTTTGTAACTCGAAAAAAATATCTAAAGATTCACCAACTTTAAAATTGATATGTTATTTAATACTATATTAGTATTAAAATATTAAAATTTATTGAATAATCAAAATTTTTAAATAAAATATTATTAAAAAAATTCTCAAAATTTCAAAGTAAACGCGTTTTCCAGTTTTTTGTTTTGAGAAACAGTTTTTCAGAATGACAAAAAAAACGTATTTTCAACAATCTCAAAACAGACACTCAAAACACAAAACTGAAAATTGAAAACTGAAACACAAAGAGAACGGCCCCTAAGCTTTTAATTGCTTTTTTGAGAGGCCTATTTTTAATTGATTGGCTTCAATTGAAATGAATAAAGGCAGTGAAGACTATCACTGGCGGGGGTTGGAGGTGGAGAGAGGGAAAGATGGCTGCTACTTTTCCTGTTTCATCCTCACTTGCCTTTTCTTCTTCGACCGATGTGATAAAGTTTAAGGAAGGTGGTTTCCCAATAATGCTTCTTCATGCTGCCATTGTTCTTATCAACTCCTGCAATATTGAGCAGATGCATAAAATGGTGGTAGTCAATAACATATGGAGGATGATTTGAGGAGGAGAGTGACGTCGACCGGAGGTAGAGAAACGGTGGTGTAGTCATCGGGGGGAGCAAACAGCGGCTTCATGGATTCAAATGGGTGGTGCCGCCTCATGGCCGGCAGTGGCGTCTGCTGGTGGTGGTAGATGATCTGACTATATCTCGCCGCACCAAGAGGCGTTGACTAGAGAAATGGTGGTAGTGCATGTTTGTTTCTTGGGATGAGTTTGGTTGCGGGTTTGTTACGTTGGGTAGGGGGGTGGGGGTGGGGGTGGGGGTGGGGGTGGGTTGGGGAAGAAAACTTTTTTTTGGTTTTTTTTTATTAAAATTTGTATAAAATAAAAAAGTTTAGGATTTATTTGTTTTTTGAAAATGGTTATGATCTTAATTGCAATTTTTTCATTATTTTTTCTATCATTTTAATGTATTTAAGTCAAGAGTAAAATTGTCAAAAAAATCATTTGAAGACCATCTGTGCGAATAAATAGAAATATGAAAATGATATCTGCTAAAAAAATTGAATGTGGATAATGTTGTTACAAACCTAAAAAAATGAAAACCATTAGTGTAATTAACCATTTATATTTTGTCTGAAGAAATTTAGTTTGAAAACTTTAAACATTACTTGGAGCACATTGAATTATTTGTTTTCGTGCATATGAGAATTTTAATCTTAGTATTTGGAATTGTATAAAAGCCATTTTAATTAGAAATGAACAAAACCTGCTTTATTGGGTAGGGGACAATGCCAAATCTTCATTCACGGGAAGTGCAAGTTGGCCTAAAAACCTTTGTCTAACCTGAATGGATTCTCTAAAGAAAAAAAAAATCTAGTGGTTCCAATATATATTGTAAAACATTGCTGCAAGTGTCTTCTTTCATAGTCACTCTTATTGTTCAGATTACTGAACTAATGAGAAGAGATGGAATAAAAAGTATCCACACAATATTTGATTAGTAGCATTGAATTTCCAAGTCTGCCTTCTCCGCACATCATATTCATGTCAGCCTTTCGATCTATCTTCTACAGTTCTTTTACCTCATGACATGTTTGTAAAGTGGATTAGAAATCAATGGAAAATAATGTAAATCAAGTTTATTTTAATATCCAATCAAGTTCAATACTTACTAAAGGCGTGGACATTTTGTTTAGGATAGGTCGTGGTTGTTCTTTTTTTATTTTTGTTCATATTGTTATTTGTTATGCTTATAGGTTTGGAACATCAAAGCCATCTCATGATTTAATACGTAAGAGAAACACTCTCTTGCTAACAATTATTGTATTTATCTTTGTAATAGTATTCAATAAATATAAAATATAGCCATTTTCATATTTTCTTCCAAGTGCGACTTCCTTATAAGTAGAATTTGTGATCAACTGAATCTTAATTATACTCTTTCTTTAAATAAATAAATAAAAACAACAAACAAATTGTGAATGACCCTCAATTAACACTATCGAGTTGTAACCAAAGTAGATTAACAAAAACATTTGCCCGACGTGAACAGACGCATTCTCATTAGACGTGAGAATTAGATTCAGTAGTCATGTAGTCGCTTGAAGCCTATTAGTTGCCCATTCGAGAAGAGAAGATGATGGGAAGAGGGGTGTTAATGAAGAAAGATGAAAGATGAAAGATGAAAGATGAAAGTGCAATTGATGAAAATATGAAAGCAGAAAAAGTTTGTAGAATTTGTCATTTTGGTAATGAAAAAACTTTATCTGGGAGGTCACAAGTCATTTCACTTGGTTGTGATTGCAAAGGAGAAATGGTTTTTCACATAGACATTGTGTTGAGACCTAGTTTGGCCAGAGAGATAACGTGTACAATTCATGAATTGTGAGAATATGTGGGTCACTAAATCCACTTGGCACATATCCATTGGACAAAGTTGGTTTATTGAGTGTGGACCGTTAGATAAAATAGACGGGTGAGATCTTTCTAGGATTATATATATTCTAGGTCTTCTTATTTTCCAGGTCGAAACATAGAGTGAAGAAAAGTGAGGAGCCGTCTTTCATTATGTTCTCAAAAGTGAGATTGGACTGAGTGTTTAAAATTCTTGGTCATCTCTGGTGGGTTAGTTGGTGAACAATCCGATTTCCGTTCCCTTAGTTGCATTTCAGTGTTCTTTGTGGCAAGAATCTGAGCCCACAAGTTTAACCAAGAATGAATGAGCAACAAAGGCGTATTTTTTCTTGTATTTTTCATGTTGAATCGAGATTGTAATACTTTGTAATTGTTTTCAATCTCAACAAATGGTATCAGAGCCTAGAACATTGATCTAGGGGTGTGAAAAATCAAGAAAATTTGGTAGGTCGAAAAGTGGAACCGGATCCGCGAGGATTCAAAGTACCCGAAAGTTCAAACCAAGATTCCGGCCAAACCACTTATCGTCTGGGAAATCTGAGACCATATATGGGTTCATGGCGATGAGGCGAACAAAGCCCACCGGCGCGTGCAGCGCGTGGAGTCTCCGGCGGTGGTGCGTGAGGCGCGTAAAAATCCAGCTGGCAGCTACTTCTTCCGGCGCGTGAGGGCGCATGCGGGCTCCTCTTACTGTAGCAACCAACCTGGTGGTCCGACATCGGCGTGTGGACTCCGGCGGCAGTGCGTGCAGTAACTTTAGGAGGCACGTGAGAGCGCGTTCAGCATTTTCCAGTAGACATGATTTGGAGCAGATTGTTTACTGACCTATTTCTGACATTATGGTGATATTACTTTGTTGGTGGAGCAACGGTGCAGCAGATTGGTTGTTCAAGCGGTGCCTTGTAACGCGAAGAAATTCGTTTCGTCTCTCCTATAAATACGGACAATAGATTGTCTGCTGAGTTTGAATTTCTTGAACCCCCTCATTAAATTTTATACTTTGTTAATTTTAATTGAGGTAAAAAACAAACTAGGTGGCTAGAGCCTACAACTCTTTAGTATAATTTGTTGCTTTATTGTCTTGTATGTTGATAAACTGTGTTTGCATGTCATCTTAGTTAGTAATTTGGAAAAAGGGTTGTGTTCTGTGTTTGCATCTGTGTGAGTAAGTTTTTATAAAACTTTTTCAAAAATTCTCATTCATTGATGATTTTCCATCCATGGGTTCTAGGGTTGAATTATCACAATTCGATGGAAAGGGTTATTATTCAATTTGGAAACAAAAAATGAGAGCTATTCTGGTTCAACAAAGGATTTCTAAAGCCCTTGATGATCCAGAAATTTTTTCTGATGCATTAAAAGCTAAACCTGATCAAATTGAGAAGATGAATAAAATTGCATACAGTTCTATAATATTGCACTTATCTGATAATATTGTTAGACAAGTTGATGATTGTAAGACTGCTAGAGAAAATTGGGAAGCTCTTGACAAGTTATTTTTGACAAAAACTTTGCCAAATAGGATTTATTTGCTAGAAAAACTTTTTAGTTTTAAAATGGACTCGGGGAAGGATCTTGAATCCAATCTGAGTGATTTGAGCAAAAATTGTCAAAAGCTTGGCCCACAATGATAAGAAATTTGACGATGAGGATCAAGCTGTTATACTTTTAAATTCTCTTCCTGATTCTTATAGAGATGTTAGGAATGCTTATGCTAGAGATGTTTTGACTCAAGCTATTGTGATAGATGCTTTGAGATCAAAGGACTTAGAAGTCAAAAAGGAGTCTAGGAGAAGCACTAGGGATGAGAGTTTGTTTATTAGAAGGAGAAATGAAATGAGAGGAGAGAACAACTACCAGGGTAAGAAGGGAAGCAGAGGAAAATCTAAGGGTAGGTCTAAGTCTAGGGATAAAGGCAATAAGAAATGTTACCATTGTGGGAAGTTAGGACACTTCAAGAAAGATTGCTATGAGCTTAAGAAAAAATCTAAGCAACAGCAGAATGAAGATCAAAATGTTGCTGCTGTTGGGGATGCCCTAGATGGTTTACATGTTATGACAGTGTCTGATGGTGAGATTGACTATGAGTGGATATTAGACTCAGGTGCCACCTTTCATTTGTGTCCTGTGAGATCTTGGTTTTATAACAATAGAGAAATTGAACCTAGGAAAGTATCCATGGGGGATAACAATTCACAAACAGTTGAAGGAATAGGTGACATTGCTATTAGGATGCATGATGGCATTGTCCGACCACTTCTTGGTGTTAGGTATGTCCCAAACCTTAAGAAAAATCTAGTTTCCTTAGGTGTTCTTGAAGATGAAGGCTGTATGTTCAAATCTGATTTTGGTACTTTAAAGATTCTTAAAGGTTCTCTAGTAGTTATGAAAGGTCCAAAGAGGAATGTGTTGTATTACCTTCAAGGTGAAGCTTTACATGCTAAAGATTCGGGATTGGTTTCAATCAATGATGATAGATCAGATCTATGGCATAGGAGGATGGGACACATTGGGAACAAGGGGCTAAAATATCTTAGTGACCAGGATTTACTAGGTAATGACACTGTTGCACCTTTAAGCTTTTGCGAGACATGTGTTCTAGGAAAGTCACACAGAGTTAGTTTTGAGATAGGTCAACACAGCACTAAGAGACCATTAGATTACATTCATGCAGATTTGTGGGGTCCAGAAAAACACCCTACTCATGGTGGGTACAGGTTTTTCCTATCCATTGTTGATGACCACTCTAGAAAAGTTTGGGTTTTCCCACTTAAGTTAAAATCTGAAACTTTTAGCAAGTTTAAGTTCTGGCATACCTTAGTCAAAAATCAAGTGGAAAAATGTGTAAAAACTCTTAGGACAGATAATGGTTTAGAGTTTTGCAACTTTGAATTTGATGAGTTTTGCAAAGAGAGAGGTATCACTAGGCATATGACTGTGAGAAATACCCCTCAACAAAATAGGGTGGCAGAGAGGATGAATCAGACTTTAATGAATAAAGTCAGATGTATGTTGATTAGTTCAGGGTTAGCCAAAGGTTTTTGGGCTGAAGCCTTATGTACTGCGGCTTATTTGATAAATAGGTCACCTTCTAGTTCTGTTAACTTCAAAACGCCCCAAGAGTTGTGGTCTGGAAAATCTCCATATTTGTCACACATTAGAGTATTAGGGTGTGCTGCTTATGCACATCAGGTTGAGGGTAAGTTAGACCTTAGGGCTACTAAGTGTGTCATGTTAGGATACCCAGAGGGTGTCAAGGGGTATAGATTGTGGGTTTTAGGTGTTAAGGGTATTAAGATAATTAACAGTAGAGATGTGAAGTTTAATGAGCTTGATATGCCTTGCTTAAAAACCCCAGACAATCAGGTTAAACAAAGTGGAAAAGGGAAATCTTCTACAGGGAAGATGTGAAGAGATTAGATGTTAATCTGGAGGTTAGAGAACCTGAACAAATTGATCCTCAAGTTGAGACTGAACAGGAAGAAGTCTTAGAACAACCTGAACTAGAAATTCCTGAAACTGTGATCCCTAACCAAGAACAACTTGAAGATACTAATTTGAGAGATTATCAATTAGTGAGAGATAGGGAGAGAAGACAGGTAGACCAAATTTGAAGTACACTTTTTCAAATTTGATGGAGTTTGTCCTAGTTTCAGGTGAAGCTTTAGAGTCAGTTGAACCTGTTTCTTATGAAGAAGCGGTTAACTCGAAAAATTCTGAAAATTGGAAGAAGGCTATGAGAGAGGAGATTCATTCCTTAGGAAAAATGATACTTGGAAGTTGGTTGAGAGACCAAAGAATCAAAAGGTAGTCCATTGTAAATGGATCTACAAGTTGAAGGAAGGAGTAGAACCAAATGACCCTTTAAGATATAAAGCTAGGTTCGTAGCTAAGGGATTTACTTAGAGAGAGGGGATTGATTATAATGAGGTGTTTTCCCCGGTGATTAAGTATAAGACTATCAGGTTAGTATTGGCCTTAGTTGTCCAATTCAATTGGGAATTAGAGCAACTAGATGTTAAGACTGCTTTTCTTCATGGAGAGTTAGATGAGGTCATTTACATGTCTCAACCTCAAGGCTTTGAGGTGAAAGGGAAGTTTGAGCTTGTGTGCTTGCTTAACAAGTCCTTATATGGTCTTAAGCAGAGTCCTAGGCAATGGTATAAATGTTTTGATGCTTATGTGCTTAAAATTGGTTTCAAAAGGAGTGAATTTGATGCATGATTATATTATAATAACACTAAGATAGGCTGTGTGGTTTATTTGTTGTTATATGTTGATGACATGTTGCTTGCTAGTAGTAGTAAAGCTGATATCATAAAAATGAAAAACCTTTTGAAATCTGAATTTGACATGAAAGACTTAGGATGTGCAAGAAAAATTCTTGGTATGGTTATTAAAAGCAATAGGGCTGAAAATAGGTTGACTATTAATCAAGAGTCTTATTTGGAAAAGGTAATAACCAAATTTGGTATGAAATTTGCTAAGCCTGTCAATGTACCATTAGCTGCACACATGATTTTATCATCTGCTCAATGTCCTAAAACTAAAGAAGAAAAACGGGAAATGAGTAGTGTCCCCTATGCTAATGCCATTGGTTCTGTAATGTATTCGATGATTACCACTAGGCTTGACCTAGCTTATGCAGTTAGTTTCTTGAGTAGGTTTATGTCTAACCCAGGTAAACATCATTGGATTGCTCTTAAATGGCTGTTGAGATACCTAGCTGGGACAGTTAAAAGGGGGTTAGTGTTCGAAATGAGGAGTGATAAGCTTTAGCTTAAGGGTTATGTAGATTCAGACTTTGCAAGGGATAAAGATCAGAGGAAATCTACCACTTCTTACTTCTTCACGTTAGGTGATAATTGTATCACTTGGAAATCACAGTTGCAACCTTTAGTTACACTTTCCAGCACTGAAGCTGAATATGTTGCACTAACTGAAGCTTTTAAAGAATGCATGTGGCTGAAAGGCCTTTTATGTGAATTGAACTTCTTGAATGAAAATGCCATGATTTTTACTGATAGTCAAAGTGCTTTAATGCTATGTAAAAACCATGTGTATCATGAAAGATCTAAGCATATTGAGGTGAAATACCATTTCATTATGGAGAAGTTAGCTTCTGGTGAATTTAAACTGCTTAAAATTGCAACTGATGATAACCCTGCAGATGTTGGAACCAAAGTACTTACTGCTAGTAAGTTTAATAAGTGCATATCAATGTTGAATATTGATACGGGTTAAATTATGTGACAGGTACTTGCTTTAGTAGAGGATTGGTGAAGCAGGTACCGGGCTGGAGTGGGCAATGATGATGAAATAAGACCACAAAAAGGATAGCACTTGTAGCCAGGGAACTTGGTAGTGGATTTGTGATCTAAGGTGAAGTTTGTGAGAATATGTGGGTCACTAAATCCACTTGGCACATGTCCAATGGACAAGTTGGTTTATTGAGTGTGGACCGTTAGATAAAATAGACGGGTGAGATCTTTCTATGATTATATATATTCTAGGTCTTCTTATTTTCTAGGTCAGAACATAGAGTGAAGAAAAGTGAGGAGCCGTCTTTCATTCTGTTCTCAAAAGTGAGATTGGACTGAGTGTTTAAAATTCTTGGTCATTTCCGGTGGGTTAGTTGGTGAACAATCCGATTGCCGTTCTCTTAGTTGCATTGCAGTGTTCTTTGTGGCAAGAATCTGAGCCCACATGTTTAACCAAGAACGAAGGAGCAACAAAGGCGTATTTTTTTCTTGTATTTTTCATATTGAATCGAGATTGTAATACTTTGTAATTGTTTTCAATCTCAACATGAATCATTATATTTAGAAAAATACTAGATGAACAACAACTTGAAAATAAAGTTAGACTACCATGTGTAAAATATCAAATATGTCATTTGAAAAGACATAAATATGAATTTGAATTATGTCTTTACAAAGGGAAGATTTAATATTTTACACATGGTGGTCTAACTTTATGTCCAACTTGATGTTCATGTAGCATTACTCTTATATTTATACATTGGCTGAGCCGAGTTTTCAATTACATTTGGAAAAAAATTATTATAGATTTTATATAAAAGCTTTATTTTGGTGATATGAATGTTGATATAGTCTATTGGTAAGAGTTCCAAAATTTTATATTTTTCATCAGAATTCGAATCTAAGATGACACAACCTAGTTGTTTTCTTGTTCTCATCTAGGAAATTTGCACAATTTGTCCTTAATATTTAGCAAATCTAGCAAATTTGTCAAATTTTAAAATTGGAGTTTCCAGTCCTCAAACTTTAGTTTTGTGCATATTTTCGTCCTTTTTACTTAATTCCGTCAACTTTATCATTAATTTTCTGAAGTGAGATGTACAAACTAACCTAATATTTCAACACTCAATGTTCCTTCATATTAAATTCCAAAACTGAAAGAGAAGGCAGTTTCCTTTTTTTCACAGTATTTTGTCAAAATTTAGTTGAATGCACGACCATTTACGAAAAAACTTGTGCAAAATATTTGAAGAAGAAAACTTTGTACCTCATGACAGTGATTTTATTTTAATTAGTTAATTTGAACATAATTGTATTTTTTCTTTAATTACTTACTGGAAATGATTTATTTATTTTTTACTTTATTCTCGTATTTGTGTGAATGATAACTATTATTTCCATTTATTTTCTCAATTTTTTTCAGTTTTTTGGAGTTTCATGTAATCAAAACTTGAATTTTTTTAAATAAATTGTTGTCAATCCTTTTTTACTACTTTCTTCACCATTGTATTTGAACTTTTATGTACACTTAACCTAAAATTGATTATTTTTATATTGTTTTAACAAAGCTTCTAAATAAAATTGGTAGTTTTATTGTTTTCTTCAAAGTCTACTCTCTCCGTTGACCGCCATAGTGCTCCCAAAGACAAAAGTCCTTGCTCGGCCATAATATTTTGGTAAAATCCAAGATAATTTGCAATTTTCAATGGTTTGGAAAATCGTTTTTTGACTTCTACATTGAAGGATGGGATTTGGAATATGAAGGCTTCATCATGGAAAATTGGAGTCATACCATTGGAAGATGAATTCTTGTTTTGGAATTAGAGTTGACTCTTGAAATTTTACAATCTTGAATATTTTATTGACAGATTTGTAACCTTCCCAGTACTCCATTGATACCTACATAAAGGGCTATGGGTGTTGAGTTTGATTAATTACGAGTGAAGTTAGAAAAAAATAGTAAAATACAGAGTATGATGTAGCAACTCTTGTAATCAAAACTCAATCAATAAAATTCCAGTTTTATAAAACACGAGTGAAGTTTGATTAATTATTCGTTTAGGTGAAAATTCGAGTGTAAAGTCATTGATTTAATTGAAAGTGCATTTATTTTGACCACTAAAATTACACTTATTTTGGCCACTAAAATCAAGGATTTGAGAGACCAAAGTTTGAAGATGTATAAAGTTGAAGGACCTAAGATGCAATTTTTAGAGGACATAACTGAAAGATAATTGAAAATTTGAAGACCAAAGTGTAAAGATGTAAAAAGTTGAAGGACCTAAGATGCAATTTTTGGAGGACTTAACTGAAAGATAATGAAAATTTGGAGACCAAAGTGTACAGATGTAAAAAGTTGAAGGACCTAATATACAATTTTTAGAGGACTTAACTAAAAGATAATTGAAAATTTGGGGACCAAAGTGTACAGATGTAAAAAGTTGAAGGACCTAAGATGCTATTTTTGGAGGACTAAATTGAAAATAATAAAAAATTTGGGACCAAAGTGTAAAGATGTAAAAGAATAAGGACCTAAGATACAATTTTGAAGGCTTAATTGAAAAATAGGAACTAAAGTAAATATTATATAAAGTACATAGATTACTATGCAATAAATAAATACCACATCATCATACCACATCACTATTTTAAATTAGAAATTTAATAGGGTAATCATTAGTGAAATGATTTCTAACTTCAGTGACCATTTTGTAATTTGAAGGTAACTTCAATGACCGTTGGTGAAATTAACCCTTTTAAATTCATTTTGTGATTTGTGTTTTGAGTGTTTGTTTTGAGAATTTTTTAAAATACGTTCTTTTTTAAAATTTCGAAAATTCTTTCTGAAAACAGAAAACTAGAAAATGCGTTTACTTGAATTTTTTTAGAATTTCGGATTTACTTGGAATTAAAAATAATTTAAATTTGAAATTAAAAATATTAAAACAATATTAAAAACAATTTAAATTTGGAATTAAAAATATTTAAAAAAATATTAAAAATAATTTAAACTTGAAATTAAAAATATTTAAACACAATTAAAAACAATTTAAACTTGGAATTAAAAACATTTAAATACAATTAAAAATAATTAAAAATATTTAATTATAGAATTAAAAACATTTTAAAAACATTAAAAACAATTAAAAACAATATAAACGTGAAATTAAAAATATTTAAACACAATTTAAAATAATTAAAAATATTTAATTATGGAATTAAAAATATTTAAAAAACATTAAACATAATTAAAAACAATTTAAATTTGGAATTAAAAATATTTAAAAGCAATTAAAAACATTTAAACACAATTAAAAACAATTTAAACTTGGAATCAAAAACATTTCAATACAATTAAAAACAATTTAAACTTAGAATTAAAAATATTTAAACACAATTAAAAACATTTAATTATGGAATTAAAAACATTTAAAAAACATTAAACATAATTAAAAACAATTTAAATTTGAAATTAAAAACATTTAAAAACAATGAAAAATATTTAAACACAATTAAAAACATTTAATTATGGAATTAAAACATTTTAAAAACATTAAAAACAATTAAAAATATTTAATTATGGAATTAAAAATATTTAAAAAACATTTAAAATAATTAAAAACAATTTAAACTTGGAATTAAAAACATTTAAAAACAATGAAAAACATTTAAACACAATTAAAAACGTTTAAAAATAATTACAAACAATTCAAAAAGTTGGAAAGGAGTGGGAATTGAATCACTGACCTCCATGGGTTGAAAACGCGATTCTGACCATTTTGGACAGGAACCGCATTTTATAAAAAATAATGCGAAAATTGATTAAATTATCATTATTTTGCAAAGCGTAAGATGAAAAAAAAAAAAAAAGGATGCCGCATTTAAGAATCGAAACCCAGACCTCCCAATTGCAAAACGCGCGTTTTGCCGATTTGGAAAATGCCATTATTTTATATAGAAAACACGAAACGTCTATTTACCCGTTTTCCATTTCCTTTATCTTTTTTTTTTTTTTTTGCACGTTTTGAAAAATTGTTTTTCAAAATTGGTTAAGTAAACACGTTTTCATTATTTTAAAAAATAGAAAATTGGTTAACAACAACAAAGAGAACATGCCCTTAGATTTTGGGACCGAGTTGATTGCTTTATGGGCCAACTTGACAAGAGCATTACTTTTTGTAAAATACTTATTATTTTTTAATTTTTTAAAAAATACTTCATTTTCATGGTTTGCTTTAAAAAATACCTCATTTCATTAAAATCAATATTTTATAATTTAATAAAAAATACACTACTTTCATTGTTTAGATAATGATTTTAATTGTTTAGATAATTTTTTTAAAATTAATATTTTAGATTTTCATCATCTAAAAATATATTATTTTATCTAAAAATATCATATTTGTATACTATTTCAATTATAAAAATAATTATAATTATATTTCACAATTTATTTTCTTTGATAATTGTTTAAAAATACATTATTTTCGTTGAAATCAATATTTTCATTTTTTTATTTGAAAAACAATATTTTTACACGAGTAACATATATGTTACTATATGTTATTTCCTCATTTTTCATTAAAATCAATATTTTACAATTTATCTCTTTTTATAATTTTTTAAAAAATATATTATTTTCATTTAAAATCAAAATTTCAATTTTTTCATTTGAAAACATATATCAACGCGTGTACCGTATGTGTTACTTCATCATTTTCATTAAAATCAATACTTTACAATATATATCATTTTATAATTTTTTTAAAATACATTAGCTTAATTTAAAATCAATATTTCAAATATTTTATTGAAAAACAATATTTTTACATAGGTAACATATATGTTACTATATGTTATTTCCTCGTTTTCATTAAAATCAATAATTTATAATTTATATTCTTTTTATAGTTTTTAAGAAAATACATTATTTCATTTAAAATTCATATTTCAATATTTTTTTTTTGAAAACAACATTTTTACACGAGTAACATATATGTTACTTCATTTTCATTAAAATCAATAATTTTTATACTGGTAACATATGTGTTACTATTACCAATCGTCTTCTACCACTACTACTATTTGTCTTATACCACCACCACCACCACCGTCACAATCGTGTTCAAATCTGCTACCACTATCCACAACTATAATCACATCCACCACAAACCATATATTAAATTAGAATAACACAAGTATTACCACAACCAACACTGCTATCGCTTCACCATTACTAGTTTAAATTAAGGTAATACATGTGTTACTATAATTAAAATTATAGTAATACTTTTTAATTATAGTAACACTTGTGTTACAACCACCACAATTTTCTCCCACTACTACGTAGCTCTAGCACCACCATTTACACGAGTAACATGTGTTACTATACGTTATTTCCGCGTCTTCATTAAAATCAATAATTTATAATTTATCTTTTTTATATAGTTTTTAAGAAAATACATTATTTTCATTTAAAATTCATATTTGATTTTTTTTAAAACAACATTTTTACACGAGTAACATATATATATGTTACTTCATCATTTTCATTAAAATCAATAATTTTTATACTGGTAACATATGTGTTACCAATCGCCTTCTACCACTACTACTACTTCTTGTCTTATACCAGCACCAGCACCAGCACCACCAGCAGCACCACCACTACAATTGTGTTCAAATCTACTATCACTATCCACAACTACAATCACATCAACCACAAATGTGGTAACACATGTGTTACCATATTTTAAATTAGGATAACACACAAATGTTAGCACAACCAACACTGCTACCGCTTCACCCCCACTAATTTAAATTAATGTAATACATGTATTATTATAATTAAAATTATAATAACACTTGTGTTACAACCACCACAATTTTCTCCCACTACTACGTAGCTCTAACACTACAATTTACACGAGTAACATATGTGTTACTATATGATATTTCTCCGTTTTTATTAAAATCAATAATTTATAATTTATCTTATTTTTATAGTTTTTAAGAAAATACATTATTTTTATTTCAATTTTTTTTTGAAAACAACGTTTTTACACGAGTAACATATATGTTACTTTATCATTTTCATGAAAATCAATAATTTTTATATTGGTAACATATGTGTTACCAATCGCCTTCTACCACTACTACAACTTGTCTTATACCAGCACCAGCACCATCACCACAACCACAATCGTGTTAAAATTCGCTATCACTATCCACAACTATAATCATATCCACCACAAATGTGGTAATACATGTGTTACCATATTTTAAATTAGGATAACACAAGTGTTACCACAACCAACACTGCTACCGATTCACCATTCTAATTTAAATTAAGGTAATACATGTGTTACTATAATTAAAATTATAGTAACACTTGTGTTACAACCACCACAATTTTCTTCTACTACTGCGTAGGTCTAGCACTACCATTTACACGGGTAACATATGTGTTACTATATGTTATTTCTTCATTTTCATTAAAATCAATAATTTATAATTTATCCAATTTTTATAGTTTTTAAGAAAATATATTATTTTCATTTAAAATTCATATTTCAATTTTTTTTAAAAGAACATTTTTACACGAGTAACATATATGTTACTTCATCATTTTCATTAAAATCAATAATTTTTATACTGGTAACATATGTGTTACTATTACCAATCGCCTTCTACAACTACTACTACTCGTCTTATACCAGCAACTCTACCACCACAATCGTGTTCAAATCCACTACCACTATCTACAACTATAATCACATCCACCACAAATGTGGTAACATATGTGTTACCATATTTTAAATTAGGATAACACAAGTGGTAGTAGTGTTACCATATTTTAAATCAATATTTTAATATTTCATTTGAAAATCATATTTATACACGGGTAATATACGTGTTACCATTACTAATCGTATTCCACCAACATCACCACAACCAAGTTCAAGATCAACTACCACCATCCACAACCATAATCATCTCTATCATAACTAGGTGTTACTATAATTAAAATTAAGATAACACATGTATTACCACCATCTTTCTCCATTGGCATGTAATTTTAGCACCATCACCACTAACTTAAATTGTAAGAACACACTTTTTTTTTTCACTTTTATCTCGTGTATTCAGTACGTCAAGCAATAAATCAAATCCCAATAAGAAATTTACAGAGGAAAAGGTGTCTAGCTGATGTTGCCATCAAACATGACAATTTTCAAACATAATAATTAGAAGAAATCCTACATAGCATGTAACCACCAGATAACAAACCCACAGTTACTTCAGGAAGCAAACATACGTTCAGCAAATAACTACAATACACTCGGGGGTAATGTCCATTTGCAGTTCAAAATAGCCAAGCAATAAGCAATTAATGTTAGAGACTAGATGTCAATTGTGTTGGGTTTTAATTATTCGACCCAATTTGTATATTTTAATTAAATAGGTCCAGTCCATGAGAATTAAATTGTTTTGGATTCAAGTAAAATTCTAATTAAAAGCCTAAGGACTAAGGTTGCAATTTATGGTCCAACGAATTCTAATTAGATTAGAATTGGTTTTTGTGCCAGCAAACCTATATACCTATATATATAACATACCCACAGCAGAATACACACGTGAACAGGAAAAGAAATATACACGTCCAGATATACACGTCCAGTGGTTGTTTCTTGGTTTCTTGATTTACAACATTGAAGAAAAATCACGCGAAGAGGAATTAAAAAGGAAGAAAAAGGATTGCTTTTGGCAAAGAAAATTTGGGCACAAATTTTTGGGCTTTCTTCTTCATCTCTTATATTCCACCATTGATTATTTGGTGATGTATTTCTTTTTCTATTTTTTTTATTGGCTTTATATTTTTGGGGTTCTATCTATTGTGTTAGATGATAGTTATTGTAGTTAGCCAATAAGGTGTTATTGATTTGGTGTGTTGGATTACCTCTTGATTTAGGGCATAAATCTGGAGAAGAAATATTGTAATATTTATTCAATTGATAGTGGATTACTGTCGGTTTGTCCTGTCGATTTTTCCTTTATCTTAAAGAATTTTACGACGTTAAAGAATAATTCTAGTGTTGTCTAGATTTATTTATTATTCTGGAATTTATATTGCTTGGGTTGAGTTGATAACATTCATTTTAATTGCATGGTAAAAAGGGAAAAATACTTTGATACATTTGTATATCTAGTTTTTTCCCTAACAAATTGATATGGAGAGACAACCGCGAATAGAAAATTACCACCCAATAAAAAATAGTAGAAAAAGCAAAGGTGGAATTACAACACCAAATTCGTTTGGTGGGTGCAAGGCGGCAACGACGGAGAGGTGTTACAATTTGGGTGTTTCACTGCCATTACCAAGGCCTATCCACTCCTTTCAAACAATAAGAGTAAATAGCACTTGGGATCCCGAACTTTTGAATCTTGTAACGATATGGTCCCAAACCTTCAATCTCTAGCACTCCGGGACTTTAACCTTTAAAAAACTCGCGATCAAGATCCTTCTGTTAAAAAAACTGTTAGTTTGATCGTTAAATTGTCAAAATTTTCTTAAAATGACCAAATTACCTTTTTTGAAATGTAAACAAACAAAATAGAAAAAAAAACAAAAAAAAAACTAATTTTCTCTATCTCTCTCATACAGACACACACACACCAGCCACAAATCAATTATTGCAGCAAATCTACCCAACCCAACTCAACCCAATCCAACCCAATCCAAGTTGAAGACATTCTTGCAGGTTGTTGACTCTTTGGTACCAGCGAGGTTCACCCAACACTGAAGCAGAAACCCAGCAGCTGCATTAGGAGCATTCATAGGTGATGAACCCATCATGGGATTGTCAACAAATTTGTCTCAATGCCCAACAAATTTATCCTTCGATTTTCTATTTTATGATATGAAAAGTAAAGGGTTCAGGGTTCACACGTGGGAAGAAAGAGTTGGTATATGGTTGGTAGGAATTTGATTCTCTCGTCGATCTATAACGTGTTCTTCTCTCACAAAATAGTGGAATGTTGAAAATTTTAATTATTTTTTAAAAGCTCCACATTCTTTGATTTATTATTATTGGACTGCATTTTTATGAATATATTCTTTATTTAATTAAGAGTGATGCTATAAAGCACATCTGGTGTTACGTGTCAATATCAATTTATGTAATAGTAAGATTCAAAGTTTATAATTAGTTATAATTGGTGGAAATGAACCACTTTGACATAAAAAAAATTAGAATTGATCGTTAATGGTAAATAGTGAATCATATTACTACAAACTAATGCTAAACATTACTAGTATTGGATAACATTATTCTTTAGTTAAATAGATGAAGTTTGAAAAAAATAAGAGTAAATAGCACTTGGGATCCCGAACTTTTGTACCTTGTAATGATGGGGTCCCACTCGACATCAGATTGTATGTTATTGGCCTCTCTAGAACAGGTCAATTTTGTGCAGAATAATATACATCAGCAGTATAATCCATATTCACAAACATACAATCCGGATTGGAAGCATCACCCAAATTTTAGGTGTTCTGAAAATCAACAAAGTGGGAATGCCTATAATGCTCAGCAAGAAAGAGGACCAAGTCTGGGAAAGATGTTTCAACAATACATGTAGAAAACTGATAAAGTATTGGAGTGGTTGGATACAAATTGTCAAAATCAACAGGCGTCTGTTAGAAAAATAGTGACTCAGATTGGCTAGTTAACCCTGCAATTGTCAGATAGGAAACCAGGCACTTTGCCTAGCAATACAGTAACAAATCCAAAAGAACAGGTAAATGCAATCACTACTAGCAAAGTTCTAAAAAGTGAAAAGCGTGGCTAAGCGTGGAGGTCAAGCTTCAAGCTTTTTAAGCCTAGGCGAGGCTTAGGTGGGAGTAAGGTGTGAGCGAGGCGTGAAAAATTATTTTCTTATTTTTAATATTATTTTAAATATAAAAAAAATATTTTTAACTAAAAAGTGCTCGTCTAAGTGAGCCTAGGCGAGCCTAGGCGTAATTAAGCATGCCTAGACGTGACTAAGCGAGCCTATGCGAGACTAGGTGCACGCTTTTTAGTTAAAAATATAGTTGACCAAAAAAATGCGTGCCTAGGGCCTAAGCGAGGCGTGGAGGTCATGCTTCGCACCTAGGCGCGCTTTTTAGAACACTGACTACTAGGAGTGGGGTACAACTACCATAAATTCACGTGAAAATACTAGAGAAAAATGACAAATATTTGGTAGTTGAAGAAGAATAAACTGGACAACAACATGCGAAATCAAGAGTAGAAATTTCAAAAGAATCTGTTGAATCATCAAAAGTGAGGGTGCCTATTCCTGTCACAGCTTATGTGCCACCAATTCCATTTCCCTAGAGGTTGCAGAAGTACAAGCTCGACAAGCAGTTTGAAAAATTTATTGAAGTTTTCAAGAAACTGCACATCAACATTCATTTCACCGACGCATTAGCCCAGATGCCATTGTATTTAAAATTTATGAATGAAATATTGTCCAAGAAGAGAAAACCATATGAAAATGAAACAGTATCTTTAACTGAGGAGTGTAGCGCTATTCTGCTAAATAAGTTGCCTTCGAAGTTAAAAGATCCAGGGAGTTTTAAATTACCTTGGACAATTGAAAAATTTTATAATTTTAATGCTTTATGTGATTTAGGTGCAAATGTAAATTTGATGTCCCTTTCTGTCTACAGGAGATTAGATTTGGAAGAGGTTAAAGCAACAACTGTGTTTCTACAACTTGCTGATAGATCAATCAAGCACCCACGGGGTATGGTTGATGACGTGTTCATCAAGGTGGATAAGTTTTTCTTTTCGGTTGACTTCATTGTCCTTGATATCGAAGAGGACCAAAATATGCTAGTCATATTGGGGTGACCATTCTTAGCGACGAGTCGAGCTCTTATTGATGTTGAAAAAGGTGAGCTAATATTGAGGGTACATAATGACGAACGAGCAGTATTCAGTATGTACACGGTACTCGAACAACCAGTCGACCTCGAATAGTGTTTTAGAGTTGATGAAGGGGTGAAAATTGGCCAAGAAAACTGTAAACCACATACAGGTAGACTAGTTGCAGCAATTAAAGATGAAAATGGACGATTTAAAATATGGAGAGCAAAGGATAAATCTTGCAAAGCTGGTAATTGCAAGCAATACAAAACTTCCAAAGCCCAATTCAAGCCTCCATAAATGATACTTGCAAAAAGTCGAGCTCTAAATTATAAATCGAGCGCTTAATGGGAGGCAACCCATTTTTCTATCTCTTATATGTTTATTACATTACATGTAAAATTTTAGGATTGTATTAGGAAATAGATCATGTTTCCTGATTTTTAATAATTAAGTACATTTAATTTTTTTCTACATTTCAGGCTACACATCGTCATTCCAATCCAATGTGTACTGATCAGCTGAAAGTCCGATGTTGTCTCCACGCCTTTTGATTCGGGTTATCTCTTTCCTTTTTTATTTATTTCGCTTTCTTTTGTCACATTGAGGACAATGTTGATTTTATGTTAGGGGTGAATTTATAATTTTCGTTATTGTTGTGTGTGTTGTGGATGAAAAAAAATTATTATGTGTGCTTGTATGTTGGATAGTCTTGCCAGCTTATGATGATATATATTTGAAATTGTTATCGATTCATGAATTATGACGAGGTGATGCTACTTGTGCATTTTTATATACTATATTTATCCATATGAGATATGATTAAGTGTGAGCAAAATAGTCATAAATATCACTACCTTTAGTTGGTTTATTGAATAGAATATAATAAAAGAATAGTGAACCTAAGTTGTGAAAACTAAAACTACCAATTGACAACTCAATTACCTAACCAGTCGAAAGGATAGCTTGGGGTGGTTAAACCAATGCGGAAGGTATTTAGATAGGTGTTGATTCCGTGCATGAGTAATATTTGCGTGGAGTGTATTTGACTACCAGGTAGAATATAGGTATTGACCAAATGCTAGGAATCTAATCCCCGTTTATTTATCTTGCACAAAAAAAAAAAAAAAAGAAAGGCATTGCACTTGCATTATCTTATACCTATCTTCGTAGCTTAGTTGACTCAAGTGATAAAGCCCGTTGGAGTTCTCAAAACTCGGTGCCCTAAGGTCTATTATACCTGGGAGCCATCGGCCTAAAGCTCGCTACAAGGGAGCCATCGGCCTAATGCTCGCTACAATGTATCAAAAGTGGACAATTGTATGTACTTTTAAGTGAATCTTTACTAATTGTGTGTTGATTTAATTATTTTAGGTTGAAACCCTAGTTCAAATGGAATTGGAGTGAAACAAGGCAAAAATAGGCATAGAAAGACTGAAAATGCATGAAGACTTGAAAATGGGGACCAACTTGCAAACATTTAAAAGATGAAGGACTTGAGCTGCAAATAAAAAAGAACTAAATTGAGATGAAAGAAGAAATCAAAGGACTAAAGTACAGAATATTCAAAAGTAGAAGGACTTCAAATGCAAATAGTGGTGGTGGTTAACCGCGGTTAGCTGGGCCGCAGCCCACGTGCTGTAGTTTTTTAGTTTCCTAAATTTCTACTAAGGGTGTTTTAGTCATTTTTGAATTAAAAACAAGTCGGAAAGGATTAGAACCATATAAAGACCTAACCTAGGTCAAAATACGGTTGTTGAATCATTGAGAAAGAGATAGAGAAAGAGATGAAGAACGACGACGAGATTGAAGATTGGAACTTGAAGACAAAGAATTCTTGGTGCAAGATATTCAACGTCTTCTCTTCTTTTATTCAAGATCCGGTTATGTATTCCGAACTTTCCATATTGTTTTTCTACCGAATTATGAGTAGCCAATTATTTAGTTTGGATAAACAATGTAATCTAGTTTAATTCTTTAATTCTGACTCTCAAGTATTGCTTATAGATTATTCATGTTTGGAATTTACTTCTTTCTTAATGCTTTGAATAATTGACCATTATTTTATTGATTTTGTGGATTGTAATGAAATGAGAAGTAAATTATTAATGTAGACCACGCAGTAAAATTCGACAATTGGATAAAAGGTAGAGATACACTTTTATTATTGTCGCGGTCTTGAATTGAATTCTTAGGTGATTTAATGCATCTAATTAAGGACAATTCTGACTTCATAAGTTGACTTAATTCGATATGACTAATTTGAACTCGAGATAGGTAAATTGTTACATTCATGAATTCGACTGAATACAATTTTAGGAATAAATTTTGAAAGGAGAAATTAGGGATTAATTTCACCAACAGTCACTGAAGTTATCTTAAATTTTCAAAACGGTCACTGAAGTTCAAAAGTTGCAGCGGTGGTCACTAAAATATATATTTCTTTCACAAATGGTGACTCCATTAAATTTCTAACTGGAAATGGTAATGTGGCATACAATAGACATTTATTTATTGCATGATAGTCTATATGCTTTATATAATATTTATTTTAGTCTCTATATTTTTAATTATCTTTCAATTAAATCATCCAAAAATTTCATCTTAGGTCCTTAATCTTTTTACATCTTTACACTTTGGTCTCCAAAATTTCAATTATCTTTCAATTAAGTTCTCCAAAAATTGCATCTTAGTTCATTCAACTTTATACATCTTCAAACTTTGATCCCCCAAATTCTCGATTTTAATGGCCAAAATAAGTGCAATTTTAGTAGTCAAAATAAGTACACTTTCAATTAAATTCTTGACTTTACATTTGAGTTTTCACCTAAACGAACAAAATAACATAATTAAATAATAAACTACTTAACAAAACTCACAAATATCCACTTTTTACTTGGAGTTGTCAAATAAATATATTTTTGTCCATTTTTGTCAACTCTAAGTGATAATTGTGAGTTCTATCAAGTAGTTTATTTTTTAATTATGTTATTTTGTTTGTTTAGGTGAAATTTCGAGTGTAAAGTCAAAGATTTAATTGAAAGTTCACTTATTTTGATAACTAAAAGTTCACTTATTTTGATAACTAAAATTACACTTATTTTGGCCACTAAAATTAAGGATTTGGGGGACAAAAGTTTGAAGATGTATAAAGTTGAATGACCTAAGATGTAATTTTTGGAGGAATTAACCGAAAGATAATTAAAAATTTAGAGACCAAAGTGTAAATATAAAAAAGATTAAGGACCTAAGATGCAATTTTTAGAGGACTTAATTGAAAGATAATTAAAAATATAGGGACTAAAATAAATATTATATAAAGTATATGGACTACCATGTAATAAATAAATATCTATTTTATGCCACATCATCATGCCACATCACCATTTCAAGTTAGAAATTTAAGGGAGTTACCGTTTGTGAAAGGAATATGTACTAGAGTGACCACCGCTACAACTTTTGAACTTCAGTGACTGTTTTAAAATTTTAAGGTAACTTCAGTGACCGTTGGTGAAATTAACCCGATAAATTAGAGATGAGAACTATGGTAAACTCGTGAATCCAAATTCTTCAACCATCATTCTTGACAAATTCTTGATATTTGTTTTAACATACGTTATTATATTATTTTCTGATAGTTATAATTTAAACTCTTCAAATCAATTTATTTTCAAAGTGTTTTAAATAGATTAGGATTAACATTAATTGAATTAGTATATAAATAGGATAGTCTTCGTGGGAACAATAATCCGGACTCAAATAGGTCCACTACATTACTTGTGTGCGATATTGTTCCTTTGCAATTACACTTATTTTTCACAACAATATATAAATAATTTATTCACTCTTTATCATATTAAGATTTTAGATAGAGTTTAAATTTCATTATCAATTGTTATTTTATGTATTCGTGTCTTGAATTGAAAATAATTTTCAATTTGTCTGTGACAAGCATGTTAAAGATAAATATAAATATAAATGAATAAGCTAATTCTTCACATATGGATATTCAATTATACGATTGTCCTATATAATTTTGTCTACTTAATTTGTCACCTTCTTTCAAATATTAAGAAAAGATTTTGTCCTATTGTCAAAATTAAAAATTTGAAATCACATTCTGACTATATTTCTAAAATTCGTTATATGAATGTAACTAACGTTGTTGTTAATAAGCCTATGAATATTAGTTTCGATCGCCTCATAAATCAAATTTGTTTTTCTTAACATACAAGTAAATGTAGAACTAAATGACCTCAAAGAAAAAAAAAAGATAAAAAGATAAAAAGAAAAAGGGCTCAGTCCAAAAAAATCTGGACTAACCCGGACCAACCAAAAAAACCGGTTTAAAGTCATTCCATTGGATTTGTAAATTAAAAAAATAGGCTACCCAAAAAAAAAAAAAAAGAGCTAGTCCGGACCAAGCCCGATGGCCTGGTGGGCTAATTTGGCCGGGCCATATATTTTTTTGCAGGCCATTTTTTACTGACCTGACCCAAAATCTGGTAATGCAGGCTGGCCCATCAAAGTGGGCCTATTTTGCCATCTCTAATTACCAGTGGTGATTTAACATTACTTTTTTTCTTCTTCTTCTTCAACATCAAAATAAAGCTATGTTATTAATACTTATACTTGCAATCTGCACACGATAGATAAAACGAAAAACAATAAGTACATATCTTATTAACTATACTTTTTGAGTTTCAGTAGCTATAGAAGTCAGTTTATGGGCGATAAGTCCCACAACTGACCTTTTGATGCAAGCAATTATGTTGACTTGAATACTTTTAATGACCTACGATGCATTAGATTTTGCTACCTCAATGACGAACTCTTGCTCACCCACAAACTACTAACCTCTCTGAGTGCCATTGTCTCTGTGTCTTCAAGCGAAAAATCTAAGGATGGCAAAAAAATCCGTCTCTGACCCGCCCCGCCCCACCCCGCCCCGTCCCGAATGTTTTTATTTTATTTTATTTTTATGTTTTAAAATTTAAATTGTATGTAAAAAAATAAAAAATAATTAATTAATTAAACGGGGCGATAAATGGGGGTTTTTCTACACCTGCCCCACCCTGATCTCCTCCCCGCTTTCCAAAAATCCCCGATGGGGCGGGTATGGGAATGGCCGCCCCACCCCATTGCCATCCCTAGAAAAATCTGCTTGGAACACACCGCCACTACAACTCCCTCATAGTCTCTTTTGACTGCCCCTATACAATCAACCCACATGCCTCGCGAACTGCCACATTTGTATTTAGTTTGAGCTTGTTATGTGATGGACCAACACAAGCTCGTGGTAGAAGTTTAGCACCTCGCCCCTGCACTTGTCACTATCAATTTTCATCACATTTGAACTCAATGACGAGTGAATGATCACCTCAACCTGGCACCTTCTACTCCCAAGTTCCACTAAATTTTGATTCCCCTATAAACACCACATGAAGCAACCTATAACTGCCAACTCCTCCCTCGACTCCCGCTAAAAGATGTGGACAATGGTGTCGTCCAACTCCCACTTCAAACATGCCTTTAACACACTCCATAGATCTACACATTTCTATATCATCTTTGGTTGAGCACATGATAATAGCACATGTATACCAGTTTTCTGTCCCACAACGCATACTATGGGATGCTACCCGAATTTTCCTGCAAATTATATTATATTTGGTAGGGATAGCTTTATGGTAGGCACACCACATAAAAATTCTCACTTTTGGCGGAACTTCTATTTTCCAAACCACCCGCCACCAAGTAGCTAGCTAACACAAACTAGGCTCCTCAGAAACACGCATTAGTTCCTATAACAACACCCAATACCCACTCTTCACTGAATAGACCCCATCCTTCTCAAATGAATAATGTTATCTATCACAACAATGATAAGCAATATATGTGGAAATTAAGTGATATTAATTGATATGCCATTTAAATGCAAGGATATAGGTCTCATTTAAAATGACATATCAATTAATGCTATTTAATTGCCACATAGACTACTAATTATCAGCAATTGTGATAGATATACTTTTCACAAAGTGCCACACAATAGAGTCCTCATGGCTAGTTCTACTCAAAGTAATAGAATAAATTAATTCTCTATGAACCACGAAGAATTATTCCAATTTCTGCTCAGTCCACGAGCCTGAAACGCTAATGTCTGTAATTTATGAAAGTTATCCTGCCAATTCATATTAATGGGTTTGAAAATATTCTAATTTTTTCACCATTCCCCAAACGCCACCTGACCCCTTCCTAATCAAATCACAATCCCGAAGAATGCTCTTCTAAAAGGAATGAGGACCCCCTTATATCTTGCTTGTCTAACATATTTTCGTTTTTAAAATATTTGTCCCATAAAATTCTCACAGCAATAGACTCGGGCTTATGTAAGAGACGACAGTTCAGCCAAGAGAGCTTGGTTGAACATCCCCAGGACTCTATACCCCAACCCACCTAATCTTTTTGGAAGACAAATATTTGACCATCTAATCCACGCTTGTTTTCCCATCCTCATAACCCCACCAAAACCGAAGGATAATTGATTGAAGATCACTACAGTCGCTCAGGTACTCGAAATATGTCATTAATTGCTTGTTTAGACTAGATAAAAATCTGCAAAATATCTTTAATAAATTTGAGTTTAACTACATAAAATTTTTTTTATCATTTGCTCCAATCTAGTCCTCTTCCACCTAAAATGTTCTACCGACTTATGGGATGCGCTCTAGTCGACGTTTGCTCACCTTTTTTTTGCTACCGAAAAATTCATTTATATGAGCATTTATCATTGAAAAAGTGATGCAATAGCAATCTTAGAATTCTTCATACATCTAATCCTTGTCGCATTTATTTTCTTGTCCAAAGTCTTATATATCCCATTTCCACCTCTGAACCAACCAAAAAAGCTTCAATATTAGAGCAAATATAAAGGAAAAATCAAAGAAAAAACACCCAATAAACACGAAAGTTGTGGGCATGTGTTGTAAAAGTTTAGTCGCATGACAAAATTCAAATAATACAGAGATGTTGAGTTCATAGAATCGGATATAAAGTCAGTGGATAGAAGAATGACAATACAAATGGAATGCCTCTCGACTCTCGTTCATAACTATATTTAATCATATCGAGTCTATCGTATCAAATGTAAGATTAATCATTTATATTGGCTAGAGCAATTAATTACTCGATGTTCCCTCCCGAATTTCATATGGAATAATCCAAATATTCTTTTTTCAGATCACAAAAATAAAAAACATCTTGAAGATGAAATTATGGTTTCACAAATATGATAATCTCGGGCATACATACATCATATAAAGACCACTCACTTCGTTCTGTTCAACTCATTCTAGGAGCTCTCGCCCCATTGCATTCCACAAGAGCTACAAAATGGAAACGGGGGAAACTCGCTCCCGTGCTTCTCTTCATTCACTACGGTAAATGTTATATAGTTACCTTTGTTCACTACGCTCAGAAAGCTCTCTCTCACCCTTCGTTTGCTTTGCAATCTCCGGGTTCATGGGTCGCCCTCGCTTTAGGCCAAGAAAATGCTTCGCTGTAGTTTGCACTATACCGAGCCTTCCTTCCAATCAAAGCATTCTGTCATGCTTAGAATATTAGACATGTTATTGTCTTCTCATACAAATTCAAAGCCCAAAGGCAAACTCACACTGGTCAACCTGTCTTTTACAAGTATTCCAAACTAATACAATCTTTTCACATTACATATTCAAATCAAGATTCCAAAACTAAATCTCGTAATTATTTATTATAACGTGAATTTATTTAAACTATTTTGTTTGTTTTTTTATTGATTAAACCTCAGGTACAAACTCAAACCTCGCAGGAATATCCCTTTATCAACAAATATTGACCTTTATATAAGCTTATATGCCTTGGATTTGGTGAAATTTTTAATGATAAATGGAGAAGGAACTGCAGGATCATGAAGCCAAAGGCAATGAAAATTGAGAAAATCCACAAAAAAATGAAGCAGCAAGTGGGATCACGGGTGTGAATGAAGAAAAAATGAATGATCAAAGTGTAATTGTTGGGATTGATAAATCAAGAAATGATGAAAATCTGAAAGCAGAAAAAGTTTGCAGAATTTGTCATTTGTGGCAATGAAAAAACTATATCAGGGAGCTCAGAATTTGTCATTTTTGGCAATGAAATTTTTGTCATGTTGTGCCTTGCAGATTGTGTGAGATATGTGGAAAGACAGTGAAGAACATAACCAGCAATTTATAGGACATTTCAATTTTCATGATGGAGTGGAATCAGATGAGAATGGTTGCAACTGTTGGGTTGTATGCCCAAATAGTATAATTTTGATGTGATGAAATGACAATTTTATATTGAATAAAACTTTGGTTTTTATTCATTTATTATTATTGCATTTGTTTAATATTGAGCATGTAAATAAAGTGTCAATGATCACTTGTGATAATATAAGTTGGATGCTTGCGTTGAGAAGAATAGTGTGACACGACTTATATTTTGATCATCAATAAAATTGTTCACAACTAATGTATAAGGGTTGGCGCCTTGTACCGGAAGGTTGTAGTATTGACTATTTAATCATTCGGGTTTGCGATTTGTTCTTATCGCATAAATGGATTAATAGTGACACTAGTACACTTGGAGTGTATTGAACAGACCATGTGTCGAATTTATTTATATAGCATGACCGTGCGAATAATTAAATTCCACTTGATCACCGGGTATTTTATATAAATCCCCTGATAGGATTGTGTATATCTTTTTGTTAGTTTGATGGTTCTTTGATTCACCAATAGGTGAGATCAATTTAGTTGATCAAATATCTCGATGAGTTGGGAGCTTGAGAATGAGCAAAGTAGAAAACACGAATTTGTGTCGGGAACTGTCGCCCCGAAGAATGGGTCGAGTGACAACTTAAGTATTTTTTGTTGAACGGTTATAAATCTGAGCTCAGTGTTTAGCGACGATTAAACTTTGACATTTGTGAATTAGTTCACATGAACGTTGAAGAAAATATAACTTAAAGTTAGTGAGAATAATTAGAAGGGCAAAACGGTCATTTATATTCTACATAATTATCGAATCTCAAACAAAGATGAAATATATATACGGTAGGTCAGAGAAAAGTATTACAGCTTCTGTAATCTTATATATTCCGAGAGTGCAGTTTCTTGCCTTTAGTGGAAAAAGCAAAAGACTAATAATTAGATCGATGGGTCTGGGGTCAACTAGACAGAATCTAATTATTGGAGCTTGGAAAATATATGTCGAGACAGGTCCTGTGGTAGCTCTATAATGTCTTGGGCTTAATCATAGTTACTATGAAAGTTTTGGACTTGATTGTAATTGTGATATAAGTTCAGGGATTACATGTGTAATTAAATCAATCCTAAACTAATTGGACTTGGATGCAATCAAGACTCTTGTCGTTGTTTGCAATCAGAATGCTTGCCGTATTTATATCACATTGCTTGTGACATAAATTCATTCGGTCAATTAAGAAAAGAGAAGAAAGTAAAATTCTTAAGTCTTGTTTGACTTGAATTTTATCTTCTTGGTTTTCTAAATCTGACAAGTCCAGAAATTAGTTCTTGATTCAATTAAAAGGTGCCCACACACTATTGTAATCTATACTTAGGAGAATACCATAGAAGACTTGAACGTTGGGAGCGCCAAGTTCGTGAATCAAAAGCAGGAAGTTCGTGAATGAGATTGAAGACTAATATCGTTTATCGATTCAGGTATAATATTAAATCATTAGTATTTTAATTATAATAAACACATAAACACCTAGCAAATATCCTAGTTTTATTGAATTAAGTTCTGGCTAATTCTCGTGCCAGTTTCCAACAGCAACCACTTTAGACACTTTTCAAGAGAGTTCATACCGGTGTAAGAAGTTTGTGTGCATCTTCTTGATGGCATGCTTGGTATTAGCTTTTGTCTTGCTCTGGTTCTTTCGTGTTGATATTCTCTAGAGGGTACCACATTTGGTGTTGTGGTTGGTTGAGAATAAGTTGTTGATCTTTATAGAAGGCCACAATTCACAAATGATACCAGGACGAGTTAATTAATTAAGGATTTGTATTCATCAACCTAGTAATTTTCATATATACATGTATTGCTTTTTTAAGAATTGTGATCCAGCGTAAACTGAGAATTGTGGACTGCATTGTCTCCAGGGTCTATCTTAAGGTTCAAAATAGTCCAGTCTCAATCAATAAGTCATTTGTTGGTCAATTGAGTCACGTTTTGTCAAATGACCCCAATTTTCCAATATAATAGAGCTAAATACAGGGGTTTTGCACCGAAACCCTCTTGATTTAGGGAAAAATTCATACTTTAGGGACTAAAACACATATTTTATTAATTTATCAAAAAATTAGAGGTTTGTTTATGCTGAATTTCAAAGTTATTTTTGTTACTTTTCCTTATTTCAAGATTCCGTTTTTAGAATTAACTCATTTATGACTATACTATGACTCATTTAAATAAGATCCACTTGGATCAACTGGAGTATTGGTTATTGAAATAAAATTCGTTTCTTTTTAGTTTGTGTTTAATTTTCGGTGTTCTTACATATCAACGAGTCTATTTTTTTTCTTTTCACTTTCCTATCCTAGGAGTACTTGTTTTCTCATTGCCAAAGGTTTAAACAAAAAACAGTTAAGTTTATGTGACTTCTTGGGGGATATAGTCCTAATATACCATCTTTTATGGCTGAGTAATTTGTGAACTTCATTGATAGTAAATTTTAATGAATTGTTTGTTGTCCTCAACAAAAATTCCAAATGTTTCTCACTAACACGACATAAAATAAAATTAAAAGATAATTCCCAAATTGCGTGTTAGGTGTGAGCAAAGCGTATTTTCCAAAAATTAATGGCTTAATGATAGGGAGAAATTGAAGGCTTAGAAAAAGTCATATCCATCACTCGTGATTTTTTCACTAGAGTAACGAATTTAGTGTACCGAATTATGTGTAAAAATCTAATTGGGAAGAACTTGTGTAATACTCGAACTCAATAATTACAAGAGAGTATCATTCTAAAATCATAGGACAAGGTCTAATGCTCATAAATATAAAGAAAAAATTGCAAATATATGATCAGCCACGTTTTCATTTAATGAAAGGAATGCAACATATATTTAAATTAAGAAGTTCGTGGATTGGAAGACATCCTTATCTTGTCCATGAGGGCCTAGTAGTGTAGCTGGACTTCACATCACTCTCTCAACCTCTTTTACAAGCAATTAATAGTTTAACACACAAATCACAACAATCATAGCGAATATGGCCTGAATGCAAAGTATCAGACGGAAATACTCCTTAGATCTTCAAGAGGGTTGCTCCTTGATTCTACTAACATTTATGAATGGTGAATTTTTTTCAGGGGAAAACATAACAAAGGAAGAAAGAATGTCAACAGAGTGTTTACATGAAAATAAGTTGCTGCATGTTTGAATTAAATCACTGGTGTCAAGAGAAAATGAAGAGGATAAGAACAAAAGGTAACCAAATCACTGCATAAAATTATTTATTCATCAAACAAATTACTTTACAGTACAATTTTCAGGGAAACAACACAGCTATAATACACTGCAACACACCATTGGAAGCCAAACAGAGCTTATAAATCTTCAGAATGATTGCCAAGTTTTCTGCAATAGCAATATAAAATAAGCTTTTGAGAGATGATTAAATTTTGTTTTCAATGCGTAATGAATATTATAGTGAAATGACAATAGTTTCTAATTTCATTAATGAATTTCCTACAAATAATCATCTTTTTTCTGTTCTCATTAGATGGAAAAAGAAAATGTGATAAAGAAATGAACCTCTTCGTCTTATTCCACGTGAGTTATGCTTTAACAAAATTCAGATTTGATCTTCTTGAGTCTTGTCAGAACATCTTTCATAGCGAGCCTCTCCTTGGGCAAATCAGATGTGCATTCTAGTGCTAGTCCCATGATTGATCTGAAGCAACTCTCTTCAGCTCTATCATTGTTTTCAACTGCATTCATTAGATCCACATCAACTATATGTGTTATTGCATTGGGGAATGATTCAAACACCCATCTCCTCATGGTGAACTCCCCAACAAATTTATCATCTGTTGGCTTCATTTTGGTAAATGTTTCCATCAGCATAATACCAAAGCTATAAACATCAGCCATAGTCGATATTAATCCTGTTGATCCATACTCTACAAAATTGGGACATGTAATCAAGTTAACAAGTCAAATGTTAATTGAAAAATAAATGAATGAGAATTAAGTAAATGGTAAATAGAACACTAACAAAAAGCACAACAAGTCTATGCCCAAGAGGTATTTATACATGTGATCAACCTGCAAGCATCTATTTGCACTATTTTTATTGATTGTTCATAGAAGGATATAAGTATGAAAGCAAGTATGGTGCTTTTACACTAAATATAATGTTAGCATAACATTTATGAATAATTATATGTATAACATTTACTCTACACATAAATTATTGGACCATAATCCTCTTACCCATTTTAATTAACTTATTTTTAGTATATGTATATTATGTGATTTGCATTCATTCCAGAATATTTCTGTACCATAATTGTTGTAGTTTATTATGGTAAAGATTCTAGTCATTAAGAGTTTACCATCATTAGAAAACCGAAAACCAGGGTTGGCCAAGCAAGTATGTATGTGTATATAAGCATCCTTCTTCTTCATCAATACAATGAAAAAATTTCAGCCAATTATTCTCCCATTCTTTCATAAATAGTTATTAGAACCGTTTACCTGGAGCTATATATCCAATGGTTCCCAACGTCTTGGTCAGCGAGATTCTCTGGTCTTCAGTGAAAAGCTTGGCAATGCCAAAGTCTGCAACATGGGCAACCATATCTTCATCTAGAAGTATGTTGCTGGGCTTCAAATCACAATGGACAATTGAAGAGGGACACCCATGATGTAGATACTCGAGTGCAGATGCCACATCTATAATTATTTCCAATCTTTGAACTATATTTAGGAAATAATTGCTAGAGGACAGCCATTTGTTCAGGTTTCCATTAGGCATATATTCCAACACCAAGGCTTTAAGATCAAGGTTAGAGCAACTCGTAATTACCTTGACAAGATTTCTGTGACGAATATTGCACAGTATGTGGCATTCAGTATCAAAACTCTTGTTTGCACCTTCCAAATCTAAATTAAAGACCTTAATAGCAGCAATCATTCCATCTGAAAATATTCCCTTGTATACTGAGCCAAAACTGCGTATGCCAATCAAATTCTCTTCATCAAATTTATTGGTAGCATTAAGAACTTCATAATATGAAATCCTCTTGATGGTGATGGGGGAAGTAGACTGAGCTGGAAGAAGTGTATTCCTATTACGTCGTCTCATTAAATAAACCAAAATAATGGCAAAAATTATTACCAAGTCAATTAATAGCAAAATATACTTCAAAGTTTTGGTCTTGCTTGATGAGCTAGTTGCATTACCCTTGCATGGCATGACCTTGTATTGAGAAGATCCACACAATTTGCTATTTCCTACGAAAAAGTATGCAGTCAAGTTCTTGAAAGGCCCTCCATTTGGAATTTCACCACTGAGTTCATTGAAGGAAACATTGAAATATACAAGTTCCTTAAGTCTCTCCAATGACTTGGGGATTTCACCATAGAGATTGTTCTTGGATAGATCCAAATTTTGCAATGCAATCAAATTACCAAATGGCTCAGGTATAGGACCATGTAATCTATTGTTTGATAATGTTAGATTTACCAAACTCTGAAGTTTCCATATGGTGCTTGGAATCTCTCCTGAGAACTGATTTGTTGATAGATATAACTCTCTCATCTCCTTCACGTTGCCAATTTCTGGAGCTAGCGAACCATTCAACAAATTATATGATAGGTCCATTATGTGAATTTCCTTGTTAGTCCATAGTGTGGAAGGGATAGTGAAAGTCAATGAGTTGTGAGATAAATGTAATTCTCGTATAGAAGTAAGATTTCCTAAACAAGTCAGTAGCTGTCTAGAGAGGTGATTATTCCCCAAATCAAGGTGATGCAGATTTACCAAATTGCAAAGTTTGACATGTATTGACCCCTGTAGTTTGTTTTCATTAAGTCTCAGCATTTGCACTTTTGTTAATTGACCCAAGGTGTCAGGAATTGTTCCTGTCAATTCATTGCCTCTAATGTCTAACTTGATCAAGTTGCTCATATTACCAATTTCATTCGGAATCAAACCTTTAATACCAGAGGAATAGGCAGATAAAATTTCAATAGAAGCTGACAAATTACCAAAGGCTCTTGGAAGCATTCCGTTAAAAGAATTTAGGCCGATTCCTATTTCCTTCAACTGCCTACAATTTGTCAACGAAATGAGAAATTCCAATTCAAGCATTGAAGGATCATTTGTCAACTGATTCTTTTCAAAGTTTATAAATTGTAGGTTCTGTAAATTCCCAAGATTCATGGGTACACGTCCACTGAAGGAGTTGTCACTAAGATCCAGTTCAATAAGCTTAGAAAAATTTGAAATAGAGCCAGGAATTTCTCCACACAATTGATTGTAAACAAGATAGAGACATTTGAGATCAGGGAGCCCATTGGCTATTGACGGCGGAAGAGTGCTGGAGATACTATTATATTCAATACCGAGTGTTTGTAACATGGAGAGATTGAAGATGGATTCAGGTATTTGACCATAAAGATTGTTGAAACCAATACTCAATACCTTCAAATTTGATAAACTGCCAATTGAATATGGAACTATTCCTGTAATGTGGTGTTTGTCAATGCACTCGAAGGAATACCAAAAGTAATAATAAGTTGTAAATATGTACCTGTCAAGAAATTTGAACCCAAAAATAAATATTCAAGTGCTGATGAGTTTCCAATTTCATAAGGAATGCTTCCTGTCAATACATTTTAGAATATTAAAATTTGAAATCCAAAAGTCAAATATTTAAAATTTCAAAAAGTATTATCAAATAATAATACTGAAATTATAAAGAGTTAAATTTATTTAAATATCTAACTTTTAAATTTAGAAATGGGAATAATCTTTAACGTTTGTTTCTTGGCACAGACGTCTTTAATTACTTATGTAATTTGGTGCGGAATTGGTAATGTTTTTGATAAAAATAACCAATATGCACTTCAATTTTAATTAGAAAACATTGTAGTTGGGTCCCGAACTTTTGAAAATAGTACAAATGGGTCCCAAATCTTTATTTGATAATATTTAAATTATTGTACTAAATATATCATTATAGTGGTGTCAATTAAATTTTTCAAAAGGGAAAAAAGTTAAATTATTGTGCTTTAAGTGTATCATATAATTGCTTTGGGATGTGAAAGACTTGAATAAAAATTAAGACAAATAAATAACAAAATAACTTATATTGGTTTATGACATCCAACCATTATTTTGTTTTATTTAACATAAAAATATTGAATTTTTTTTTTTATTTAACATAAAATATTGAAAAAATTTAATCTATGAATTATGATTCTTTATTTTCTTTATCGAATAATGATAAAACGATAAATTAAAATATAAAGAATACAATTGAGCTCTATATATTTGTAGTTAATAAACAAATAGCTCAACTAAATAAAAGTATTTAATTAAAGATGTAGTTTGTGGCACAATGTTTTTCTTTTTTTATTTTGGTTATAACCATAAAATAAAAGTTTAATTTTTTTAATAATTAAATTACTTAATAATAAAATAAATTATTTTTCTTAACACGTTAGTTAAACAATAGCTTAAATTTAAATTATTTCATAATAGTTCATAAAATATACAATATAATTTACGTATATTTGTCAATAAGTTATTAATTCAAAACCAAGATAAGAACTCACTACATTTTCTTTAATATTTTATAACAATTAAAAATAAAGGTATTGGAACCAATTGCATCATTTCCAAAGGCTAGGGACCCATTACAATTTTCTCTAATTAAAGTTAAGGGCATATTAATATTTTTCATCAAAAAACAACAAATTGCACACCAAAACACATAAGTTAGGGACATTTGTGCCAGAAAATAAGCGTTTGGGACAATTACTACACTGAAGGCAAAGGTTAGAAACCATATGCGCCTAATTCCGTTCAGAAATTGGTAGCTCTAATATTTATTATTAAAATAAGAATGATTTTAGAATGGCAAATGTATAAATTAATTTAGAATATTAAGTTCTTGAGTAAACAAGCTAACAACATACCAAAACAAAGAATAAATTTAAAAATGCGTCGATTCTCAAGATGCTTGTGAATTTAGAAAATAATAATTTATTGATTGACAATCTAATACCAAATAATTGATCTAGATCGAGAAATTGTTGATTACACAAAATACTGAAATACCAATTCAAGTGTAGAACAAAAACTCTAACAACTTTTATACTTTTTTAATCAAAATACTTGAAAGAACAAAGCTTACCTTTGCAGCTAATAAAGAAAAATCTAATCATTAATCATAACTGGAATTATATCCTAAGTATATATATATATATATATATATATATATCACAATCTGAAACACATGTGTCAAAAGAGTGTTAAATGATTAAAATGCTTAGGAGATCGAGTTACGTACCACTCAAGCCATTTTTATCCAAATCTAAATATACGATTGCTGACAAGTTTCCAATTTCATTTGGAATATTTCCTGTCAATCCATTTAAATATATAGATATTAAAATATAAAATGTTAAATTAACAAGAAATAGATCTAACGAAAGAGAAGAAGTACCGACTAATTTAAGCTAGATAATTAACTACATGAGAAGTCATTGTCTGATAAATTTAAATATTGAAGTGTTGATAAGATTCCAATTTCATTTGGAATATTTCCTGTCAATCCATTTAAACATATAGATATTAAAATATCAAATGTTAAATTAACACGGCATAGATCTAATGAAAGAAAAGAAGTAGCAACTAATTTAAGCTAGAAAATTAATACGTGTGAAGTCATTGTCTGATAAATCTAAATTTTGAGGTGTTGATAAGATTCCAATTTCATATGGAATACTTTCGCTGAATTCATTGCTAGAGATGTTAAGAGCTTGAAGTGCATGACTCTGCAATAGACTTGGACGTATCTCTCCATGAAATTTGTTGTCACCAAGGTCTAAGATCTCAAGCATCATAGCTCAGTTGCACAGATCTTCAGGAAACTTTCCATAAATTTTGTTTGCTCCAACCGAGATATGTAGTAGTGAAGTGATATTGAAGATAGTTGAAGGTAAGTCTCCTAAAAAACATGCCTTATAATCACATACATATAGACACATAGTATTCCCTTAACAATTGCTAAGTTGACAATTACCCCAAATGAATGAGTGCACAAAAGCAGCGATGAAGCTGTGGTACTTCGATAAAAGTGTAATAGAATATTAAGTGAAGGAACAACAATAATGGTCAATTTCCACAACTTTTGGAATAAATTATCTAGTGTATATGTATGCATATGATCAACGATTTATACGTACCTATCAAATTATTTCTTCTTAGATCGAGATTTTGAAGCTTTGACAAGTTCCCAATTTCCATTGGAATGCTTCCAGCAAAATTATTCGACGAAAGAGAAAGTAGTTTAAGATTCGTGCATCTTCCCAGGCTTGGAGGAATGTTTCCACTTATTTGATTCATTGAAATTATTAGCATCTCTAGCTTTGGAAGATTGTTGCAGATATCCATAGGAAGACTTCCTGAGAGACAATTGCTTTCAAAAATAATTTCTACCAAAGAAGAGAGGTTGAAAATCCCATTAGGAATATCTTCAATGAGCTTGTTATGGGAGAATTTTAACTTCTGCAGATTCTCAAGAAATCCAAGACTTGTTGGAATAGCACAGTTTAGCTCATTGTATTGCATCTCTATTTCTCGAAGTTGGCTTAATTTACCCATTTCATTAGGGATAAATCCACGAAAACAGTTATTGCTAATATTCATGGATCTCAAAAAAGAGAGTCCACCGATTTCTTTAGCTATAGTACCTCCAAGACCCATACTTGCTAGATTTAAGCCACTAACTCTTTGATGTCTCATGCCGCAAGTAATACCAATCCAATTACAGAATGAGGTTCCTTGTGACCAGTTCTTAGCCAAAATTTTATTTGGATCATAATTTATTTGAGATTTGAAGGCTAGGAGAGCATATTCATCAGTGGAGCTATTGAGAGATGTAACAACGTAGATGAAAAAGTAAAGTGTTGTGACCAATGTAAAGATAACATTCTTTCCCATGGCTAATTTGAAATGCATAAAGTAGATTAGGAAGGGGCTGTAATGAGGTGTTTGATATACGTATGTATATATATAAAGAATAAAAGCTTCGTGCAAGATAAGAGTAGAAGGTAATCTATGGTTAAGAGTTGCTTGGGGTTCTCATAGCTCCATTAATTGTGGACTCCACTTTTTTCCAAAATAAAACAAAATTTGCTTGACTGGATAAATCCATTGGATGCATAGATTTTTCTTTATCTTCATTGTGGAAGTTTTTCCACGAATGATATATGGTTACATTCTTTAAATAATCCAGAAATAAAATAATTAACTTTTGGAGCCTTTATTGTCTACCAATACTCCACATTTTCTAGTACAGTGTCGAGATTTTGTTTATCTTAATGACTTGATTTTGCAACCACATTAAACATGGTCTTTGATTTTATGATGTTGGTTGTGATCTACTTTTGATTTTTACGTTGACGTCGACTTATAAATATTAGTTCATTTTTAATTTTTCTCGTTAGGTTTGATTTTATGTTAAGCGAAATTCATAATCGATTTCCCATTTGATACTTTCAGTTATTTGTTTTCATGCGTATAAGAACATTAGGATTTATATATTTTAATTAACATGGCCTATAAGAAAATATAACAAAGGTCAATCCTAAAAGTAGGTTCTTTAAGTCGTGCCTAGTCGGCTCAACATATTCATGCATGTCCTTTAAACTATCTTCTACTTTACTTTTACCATCTCAGCACATCAATATGCGATGGTGGGCAACATTTTATTAGATTAAGTGATTAAACGATTGGATTGAAAGAAACAAACTCAATGAAAAATAAAATACCTCACCATCCAAGTTAAAAACTAAACTTGATTTGTTGGATTTTATTCAAGTCGTTCAATTTTTACATTATCTCAAAGCTGGTCACTCAACTCATTTCTATTTGTCCAACTAATGTGAAAATCCAAAATGGCTTTCAAAGACTAACAAATGTTAAATTGGCGACATTGCAAAATAAATGTTGATTGTTTCAATTAAGTCAACCCATTTCTACATTTTTCTTCTATGAAAAAAATGATATCAAAGAATTAACAAAATGTAATGAGTATTTATTTTTATTCTAGATAAGTGTAATGACTTGACTTTGCAACTACATGATCTTTGATTTTATTGTGTCTAGTTGTGGCGGGGATCATAATTGTGGAATTGTAGTCCTCTACTTTTGTTTTTTTGGTTTACTTTGACTTCAAAATGTCCATTTTTTCCAATTTTTGTCTATGGAAATAACTTTGGAAGTAGCTTTCTAGAACAAGGCTAATTGTTTGTGTCTAAAAGTAATAAAAGAAATTGGGACTGAGGTTCTTAACCTTTGTATAAGTGAATACTCAAGTCTCTAGTTAATCTTTTGTCGCATTTAAATCTCTAACTTTTCATATATGTGGAAATTAGGTTTCCGTTCTTAATAAACAACTTTTGCATTGTCCATTAACTATCCAACATTTTCTAATTGAATGCAGGTTTTCATGTTAAACCTGCTTTACTAAGAATATTTTTTTTGTCTTAATTCACTTTTCCTCATTGATTTGTAGAAATTTATGATTTCAAGAAATATAAAGTAGCTCGAAATATGAATTCTGTAAAAACTTTAAGATTGCAATCCTAATTAACTAGGTTTATCTTTTGTAAGAAGAAATTTAGTTTGAAAACTTTATAGTGTATACATATAAATAAATCTTACAATACAAGAACTTGTTATAATGTGAGTCTAAATTACATTGTTAATTTCAGCTGGACTTGCGGTCAATGAACTAGAAATAAAATAGTCGGCCCTAAGTTTTGTTTATTCTAGTCGTGCTTTGCGTCATCGAGATAGATATTTTGTAAGCTCCACATTAATGTCCTCGTTGTCCTCCTAAAACAAGTTTCTTTACAATGTAAAAATAGCTTAAAAGCAACACTAAACACTTCTATCAAACTTCTTATATGCACTCAGCTAAATAATATAAATGGAAATGGAAATTTTAGGTATTCCACTTATCTAATAGCATAATAATAGTGTGTGTATAAATTATACAGTTTAAGCACTAATTGGACAGTGAAGCCATTCCAAATTGTCTCACAAAGTCAAATCATTCCACTTATCTAGCAGGTTAGTACAAATTGACTACATAATGGAGCAATGAGGACAACTCTCTTAACATATATAAAAACCTAATCAACTATTAAACATAAATTACTTCGTACACTTCTCAAACATCTTATATCAGGCTCCCTTCCAACCTTCTTTATGCATTTCAAATTAACCATGGGGAAGAATGTGATTGTTGTAGAAAATATTAATTGCAAGTGCACAATATTGTTAACAAGTAATAAAGTAGATATATTGAGTTCGGATTATCGTTCCCACGAAGACTATCCTATTTATATACTAGTTTAATTATTCTAAATCCTAATCTATTTAAAACTCTTTGAATTAAGTTGATTTGAAGATTCTAATCCTAATCCAATTAAAACTCTTCGAAATAAGTTTATTAAAAGATTTAAACTATAACTATTAATTCTAGAAAATAGAGTGAACGCAAATGTCAAGAATTTATCAAATATAATTATTAAAGGATTTGGATTCATGAATTCACCATATAGTTGTCATCTCTTATTTCTCCTCTCAAGATTTATTCCTATTGTTATACACGGTAATTTACCCTAATTTACCTCTCTCGAGTTCGAATTAGTCTTACATAATTAAGTCAACTCACTATATCTCTATGTAAAGTCAGAATAATCCTTAATCAGTTGCATTAAATCTCCTAAGAATTCAATTTAAGACCGCAACAATAATAAAAGCTAATATCTACCTTTTATCTAATTGCCGAATTTTGCTATATGGTCTAGATTAATAACTTACATCTCGGTTTGTTACAATCCACACTTGAATAAAAATAATGGCCAATTATTTCAAGCATTAAGAGAAGAAGTAAAATCAATAAGTAATTAAATTTATAAGCAAAACTTGAGAATTGAAATTAAAGAATCTAAACTAGGTTACATAGTTAATCCAAAATATTAATTTAGCTACTCATAATTCGGGAGAAATAAAACATGAAAAGTTTGGAATATATAATCGAATCTAAATAAATGATGAGAAAAAGTTGAAAATCGTGCACAAAGAATTTGTCGTCTTCCCGTCCCAATCTTCAAGATCCTTTTCATTCTTCCTCTCTTTCTCCTTTTGTTGTCTTTTCTTTCTCCTTTGATTCTTGTATATGTTATATCTCATTTGTTTAAATCATAATACCCTTTTATATGTCCCAAAAATCCTAATTTAATGTAGAAGTCGTATCCCAAAAGAATTATCAAACTAGAATTTGACTAAAATAAGGAAACTAAAATTCTGGTCATGAATTGTGCTTAAGTCCCTGATTAATTGCACGACAAGTACTTCATCTTTCTCATGTCTCCATTTTAGTCCTTGGATTTCTTCTTTCATTTCAATTTTGTCATCTTTTATTTACAATCCAAGTCCTTAAACTTTTGGATGTTTGCAAGTTTGCAAGATGATAAGAGCAACTTAGATTTCTATCTCTGTTTATCTTATGTTATTGAATAAAGTGTCCATAGTAATTTTACGTTATTCAATTTCAGGATTGCAATGCAACCAAATAAATCCACCAAGACTAAGAGTCATTTGTTCCATGGAGGTCAGTCCACTAAGAAAATGAGTCGGAGATTGCCGGTCAAAGCAAGCGAACATAATTTCCAACACATTGTAAGCAAACATTTGTTTGACACTGCAAGTGATCCACATATTATTTTCCTAGAAAACTTTTCCTATAAATTCTTATATATACACTAACTTGCACCCCCAATATATATGCATCAAACATTCAAGTTGGACAAGGTATTGTGATGTATCACGTGTTAACAAAATAAATCAAGACAGATGTTTAATATTTCACTTTAAGTAATAGATTCCTCGGAATATTCTGTCAATTATGTATCCACACTTTAGCACACAATTGATATATGCCACCAAAATAGTGCACCAACAGTGCCAGCTTATATAGAGTAATTGTTTAAAATCATTTATCTGCAACAAATTCTTCGTTTACTTTTCCCCGACGGAACAAAGGGACAATATAATGAGGTTCGCTGATGAAATATGCAACTTGCTTTGAACAAAAGTAGAAAGAAACCATCCAGGAATCTAATCCACTGGCAAAAGTGGAAAGATCAAAATGGCAAGTGGAAATGAGCAAGGATCAAAAGTTGAAAACATGGAACCACCACAACAACCACAACTTGCAAACAGAATGCCTAGAGATACACGCATAGAGGTTCATTTTTCTTTACTTAATGCGTTGATTACATCTCTTGGCCACTAGGTAACAACCGCCTGTGACTACAATATATAACAGGTAAATTTCATCCACAGTTATTTTAGTTTCAGAAAAATCTCAATTTGTTCATTAAATTTTAATTTATCTCAATTGAGTCACTCACCCTTAATTTAATTTCAAATTTCACCATTCCATCATGTTCCGTCATCAACCTGTCTCCCAAATTGATGGAAATTGCTGGGTTGATAGCCAAATCGCAATGGATCTAATTATACGTAATCGTTGCATAACATGCCAACAAAGCCACAATTATTTGGAAATACAACACGTAAAGTTGTTTGGTTGGGTTGATTTTTGAGTTTACCAGTTTTCTTACGTGGCGTAGTGGTGAGTTGACATGTCATGTACAAATTACATGAAATATCTATAATATGATTTGGCTGCGAACCAAGCAATTTTCTTCGGAGAAATTTTCGTCCGTTTGAGGACAGAAAGTAACGGAATGCAATAAGGTGGTAAAATTTGAATTTAAATTCAATTCCAGTGACCCAATTCACAAAATTAAAATTCAATGACCCAAACGAGATTTTTCTGAAAGTTCAATGATCTCAGATGAAATTTACCCATATATTCTTACAATAATATAAGAGCCTTAATTTTTTTACTGTTCATTTTTTCGTCTAACACGCCGTCGTTTTACAACTATAATTTGTTTTATTACCTACTTCAGTCCTCTCTCTACCTTTTCTGAAGCCACTGTTTGCATTTGAAACTTGAAATTTAGCCGTCTTTGTTGTTTCCATACTTTCCATTGGAGCTTTTGGAGCTTAGAATTCAGATGACTTTCAGAGATTGTAAGTGTATATTATTTGTATGACAATAACATGTTTTACAACTTTATTTCTACCTTTTCTGAAGCCATTGTTTCCAATGGAGCTTGGAATTTAGACTTTCAGATTGTAAGTATATTATTTGTATGACAATAACAAAATTTTGAAGCAAAATTTCATTCTTGTTTAACAACATTTTTTTTCCATGTTATTCCTCTTTTTTCCATCCATCTTTAACAGTATATTATTTGTATAACAAAGACAGCATTTTGAAGAAAACTTCATTATTTTTTAACAACAAATCTATTACTTGGTTCATAGTTTTGGGAAATTTCAAATTAAATATTTATGTGTACTTTGTGGAAAGATTACATTTCTCCCGAATTAGTACATTCTGTGGTTTATTTGTATGGGATTGCTTGATATTCTGAAAATATTGTAGAGCTTTGTTGCAAAGCTATTAACCAAGCTAACTCTCTCGGTTGGTTGGCTAGTAACTCGACAATCAACCATTGCCGAGTTGCTCGGTAGCCCTGTGCAATGTTGTCGAGTGCACTGACAACCACTCTGATTGCTGAGTTGCTCGGCAGCCCTGTGCATTGTTGCCGAGTACACTGGCAACCACTCTGATTACCGAGCTACCCGGCAGCCAGAGTGGTTGCCGAGCTACTCAGCAACCACGCTTGGTTGCCGAGTGACTCGGCAACCACCGATGTTGTTGCCAGCAGGCAACCACTTTTTGCCAAGCTCCTCGACTGCCAAGATTGTCGAGCCAACTCGGCAACCAAACTTGAGCCAGCTCAACAGCCAATTTGGTGTTACCGCTTCGTGCTGGTGGTCGAGCAACTTTGGTTGCTCGACAACATTTGCAGACTAAAGTTTCTTGGCAACCATTTTTTTAGCGGAGGCTCACTAAATGATGAAGTTATATTCAATACCAAGTCACATTTTGCAAAGTAATATTCAATACCAAGTCACATTTTGCAAAGTTATATTCAATACCAAGTCACATTTTGCATGTAGACTAGAGTCTTTGTTTAAATTGGAGAGGAAATTCATATAAACACTTAACTCTAACCTTGGTAGTGGCTTATTCAAATCTGCATGATTTTGGGACCTGGATAACTTTTGTTTTTGTTTTTATTTATTTATTATTTTGTTGTTTATTTTTAGTTTGTATGAGTCTTTTTCGTTTGTGTTATTTTATGTAGGTGTTGTAGATAGATGGACACACATGCAAAAAAAGATTTACGCAATAAACATAGAAGATAATTGTATGCTGAGCATAAACAAATTCAACCAAAGAAGAAAGTAAATAGATTGCAGCAGGATAGTTCAAGTAGAACAGGCAAGTAGTCATTAAATTTATATATTATATCATCAATTATTTTTCTATATACATTATAATATAATAGATTAGATTTTCATTTTTGTAGTTGATAATCAAAGAATGGTTGATGAAGGTGATATAGCTGTTCATGAAGGTGACATAGCTGTTCATGAACATGATATAGTTGATATAGTTGATGATGATATATTAAATAAGAATTCTAATATTAATCAATATGGTAAGGATTTTTATATAAAAAATATTCCCACAAAAACTCATATATTATAAGTACCAACAATTTGTAGGCATTGTCAAGCTACAAAATTTGAGAAAGAAAGTAAAGGTTTTTGTTGTTGTGATGGTAAAGTGAAATTAAAAATAAATTATGTTCTTGATGAATTGTATCAGTTATATACTACCAATTCCAATGAATCATTACATTTTAAAACTAATGCACGCAATTATAATAATCACTTTGCATTTACATCATTTGGGGTAAAATGTGATCAAAATTTGGGGAAATCATACAAAGGTTTATATACATTTAGAGTTCAAGGACAAGTTTATCATTATATAAATCCAATTATACCCGTTGATGACAATCCTTCATTTTTACAATTATACTTTTATGATACTGAAAATGAAATACAACACAAGTTACAAAAATCAGATAAATTTTGTGAATATGTGTTGAATAGATTAATAAATATATTAAAGATTAATCCATATTCAAAAAAAATTCGCTCATTAAGTAGTGTCCATTCTTTGGAATTATGTAAAATACAAATTAGATGTGATGCTGCACTTGATCAAAGAGTGTACAATACAGCTTCGGCATCACAAGTTGCTGCTATATGGGTTGATGAAGATCCATCTACTACCACTAGATCAAGAGATATATCAATACATTGTCATTATGATACTTTACATAAAATACATTACTATTTTGGTTGCTATGATCCACTTCAATATCCATTATTATTTCCTTATGGTGAATCTGGATGGCATGAAGGAATCCAAAAGTGCAATCCAAACACTGTTGATACTTATAATGTTGTGAATAATTTGTTAGATATAAATGTTATAAATTCTGCAAGTGAATTAATTGTAAACGAGAATACAGGTTATTATTCTAAACATAATCCATTATTTTATTATTATCCTTTATTGAAATTTTATTAACTTTCTTTATTTCTTTGTAGTTATGAAAAAGACCAAAAAGAGATTGCAAGTATCTTGTCGAGAATATTATTGTTACAAGTTACAGGTAAGAGCTACTAATAAATGTGTTTTACTTCATGCTGGAAGACTTTTTCAACAATATGTGGTTGATATGTATGTTAAAATTGAAACAAATAGATTAGATTATTTTAGGAAAAATCAAAATGAAATACGTGCTGAACTGTATCAAGGAATTGTAGATAGTGTAGAAAATGGTGAAAATAGAGGTCATAAAATTGGTAGAAAAATTATTTTACCTTCTTTTTTTATTGGTGGCCCTAGAGATATGAAAAAAAGATATATGGATGCAATGGCTTTGGTTCAAAGATTTGGTAAACCAGATATATTTTTAACAATAACTTGTAATCCTAATTGGGATGAAATAAAAAATGAGTTAAAATATAATGATATTAGTCAAAATAGACTTGATTTAATTGCTGTATATTTAGAGCTAAATTAGAAGAATTAAAAATTGATCTATTAGAAAGACATATTTTTGGTGAAGTTGCTGCTTATATTTATGTAATAGAATTCCAAAAAAGAGGCCTTCCACATGCACATTTTTTATTAATTCTGAAACCAAGTTTTAAAATTAATAACGTAGATATAATTGATGAAATTGTTTCCTGTGAAATACATAATAAAAATGAAAACTCTCATTTACATTATGTTGTAGTTAAACATATGATACATGGTCCTTGCGGTATACTAAATCTGAACAATATTTGTATGAATAAAAATGGGAAGTGTAAAAATAAATATCCAAAGGAATTTGTTATAAAAACTTTTGTTGGAGAAAACTGTTACCCAAACTATAGACGTTGCAATACTTATAAAACAGTTACTGTTAGAGGTAGTTTATTAGATAATAGATGGGTTGTTCCTTATAATCCATATTTATGTGTGAAATATGATTGTCATATCAATGTAGAAATATGTTCAACTGTAAAAGCAGTAAAATATTTATATAAATATGTATACAAAGGACATGATAGGGTAAGTTTTTGTGTAAATAATAATACAAATGATGTTGATGAAATTGAAAGATATCAATCTGCTAGATGGATTTCTCTACCTGAAGCAATGTGGAGATTATATGGATTTATTTTATCAGAAATTTCTCCATCAGTTATATCATTACAATTACATCTTGAAAATAACCATTTAGTGACGTATAAACATTCTAAAAATTTGTCAAATATTATTGATACAAATTATAGAAAAATAACAATGCTAATAGAATTTTTCAAAATGAATACATGCAATGAGTTAGCAAAAACATTGTTGTATAGAGAATTTCCCCAATATTTTGTGTGGGATGCACAAAGTAAGATATGGACAAAAAGAAAACGTGGAAATGTAATTGGAAGAATAGTTTCAGCTAATATAGTTGAAGACGAAAGATATTATTTGATAAGTGTGGTTTTACACTTATCTGGACCATCAAAAGTGGACAATTGTAAGTACTCTTAAGTGATTTTCAACTTAATTATGTGTCTATTTAAATGTTTTAGGTCAAAACCCCGAGATCGGATGGAATTGGAGAAAAACAAAGCAAAATAAGCGAAAAGGGACTGAAGGCGTACGAAAATAGAGAAGTGGGGATCAACTTGCAAACATTCAAAAGTAGAAGGACTTGGATTGCAAATAAAAGAGGACTAAATTGAAATGAAAGAAGAAACTAGAGGACTAAAGAGGACAAATCCAAAGTTGAAGGACTTGAGATGCAAATAAGAAGACAAAAGGACAAATTTTGGAATAAGGGCCAAATAAAATACACCTTAAAACTTGAATGACTTAATATGCAATTTGGGGAATTGGAACCAAATTTGGAAGTTTTTCACTGTTTGCCGCAGTGAACCTGCGGTTTGCAAACCGCAGTTTGACCGTGGCAGTGCTTGGTCAGTGCGTTTGGGTGATTTTTGGCTTATTTTTAATTCAAATTAAGGACTTTTTTGTCTTTTTATGTACATGAGTTGTTAAATTAGTAAAACACTATATAAAGACCTAACATAGGTCAAAATAAGGGGTGGTTGATCTTTTGGAGAACACAAGAGAAGACGGAGAAAAGAATGGCGAAGAAAACGAAGAACGACCAAGATCAAGAAGAGTGGAACGTGAAGATCAAGATATCTTGGTGCAAGATAATCAACATCTTTTCATATTTTCTTCAGAACCTGGTTATGTATTCAAATATTTTATTGCTTTCTTTCTCCCGAATCATGAGTAGCTAATTTCATAGTTTGGATGAACGATGTAGCCTAAGTTTAATTCTTTAATTTCGAATATCAAGTTTTGACTTATAAATTGTTTAAGTATTTGATTTTACTTCTTCTCTTAATGCTTGGAATAACTGGCCATTATTTCATTGATCTCGTGGATTGTAACGAACTGAAAAGCAAATTATTAATCTAGACTACGTAGTAAAATCCGGTAATTGGATAAAAGGTAGAGATACACTTTTATTATTGCTGCGGTCTTAATTGAATTCCTAGGAGAATTAATGCATCTAATTAAGGACCATTCTGACCGCCTAAGTTGACTTATTTAGATAGGCCTAATTTGAACTCGAGAGAGGTAAATTAGGATAAATTCGTGAATTCGACCGAATACAACTTTAGGAACAAATCTTGAGATGAGGAATTAGAGATGACAACTAGGTGTATTCGTTCGTCCAAACGCTTTAACCATCATTCTTCTCTAAATTGTTAATTTTCGCTTTCAAATAAGTTATTGCATTGTTTTTCTTATTTTGGAAAATCTAAAGTTCTAGGTTAAAATCTCTCAAACCAGCTTATTTTCTACTATCTCTTACAGATTAATCAATAAAGATTAATTGAACTAATATATAAATAAGATAGTCTTCGTGGAAACGATAATCCGGACTCAATTGGTCCACTTTATTACTTTTGTGCGATATTGTACACTTGCAATCACAATATTTTCACAACATTATTTACGAATTTTGCTCAATCATATAGGGGACCAACATCCTATGAAAGTTTAAAAATAGTAAATGGTGTTTCTATGCAATATTTTCATGAAGCAGCTGTTGCATATGGCTTACTAAATGGTGACAATTATTGTGAGATGTGTTTAAAAGAAGCTATTGCTTATCAAATCCCTTCTTCTTTACGACGTTTATTTGCTACAATATTAACTTTGTGTGAACCTGATGATCCAAAATCATTGTGGATTAAATTTCGTAGCTTTATGTACGAGGATTATGTCAATGAAGGTTTATCTATTATATATGCTGAAATTAAAGCTCTACATTATATTAATCATATATTAGATAAAAAAGTGGTAAAAATATAAATAAATATTCTCTTGTACCCTTTCAAATAACTATGGAAGAAGAAGAAAAATTGGCTAATATCATAACTGAAGAAATGGCAAATTCTGTAAGTGGAGCTTGTGATACGTTGTATACAAATATGTTAAATAAAGAACAAAAAATAGCTTATGATGAAATTTTGGAACATGTATTAAACACGAAACCTGGAATGTTTTTTATAGATGGACTAGGTGGTACAGGTAAAACATTTTTATATAAGGCCTTACTTACATCAGTTAGATCTAAAAATCTTATAGCATTGGCTACTGCTTCTTCGGGAGTCGCAGCTTCTTTGTTACCTAGAGCACGAACTGTACATTCAAGATTTAAAATTCCTTTAGAAATAAATAGTGATATTAGCTGTTCCGTTAGTAAACAATCTGCATTGGCAGATTTGTTTTGAATGACAAATTTAATTATTTGGGATGAGGCACCAATGGTGCATCGCTATGCTGTTGAAGCTGTGGACAAAATGTTAAAAGATATTAATGAAAGTGATTTACCATTTGGTGGGAAAAAAAGTTGTTCTAGGTGGAGATTTTAGACAAGTTTTACCAGTTATTCAAAAAGGAAACAAAGAGAAGATAATGTTAGCAAGTTTAGTTCATTCTAGCTTATGGTCACATTTTAGAAAATTGCAATTAGTCCAAAATAAGAGAGCACAATTAGATCCATTATTCTCTCAAATGCTACTTGATATTGGTGATGGAATTGAGATTGAACATACATGTGGCATGATTAAGCTTCTTGATGAAATAACTATACCAATTGAAGAAGAATACAAGTCTTTAAAAAATTTAATTAACATTGTATTTCCAAATTTAAAAGATTATGTTACAAATTTAGATACAATGATTAATAGTGTGATTTTAACTCCTAAAAATGAATGTGTTGATTTAATAAACAATATTTTACTTAAAGAAATACCAGGAGAAACATGTACATATTATAGTTATGATGAAACAATGGAAAAAATAGATCAAAGTGTCCATGAAGATTTTTTAAATACTTTAACTCCAAATAGTATTCCACCACATGAATTTGTGTTAAAAATAAATTGTCCTATTATATTACTTAGAAATATTAACCCTTCAGAAGGATTATGTAATGGCACAAGATTAATCTGTCAATCATTTTGAACGTAATGTTATTCATGCTGAAATTTGTATTAGAGAATATAAAGGAAAACACGTTTTCTTATCAAGAATTCCATTTATACCTCTGCAAAGTGACAAAAATTTATTTCCTTTTAAAAGAACACAATTTCCTATTCGTCCATGCTTTGCAATGACAATAAATAAAGATCAAGGACAAACTCTAGATTTTGTTGGTTTATATCTTTCAGAATCTGTATTTTCACATGGACAATTATATGTAGCGTTATCTAGAGCAAAAACAATTAGTTGTATTAAAGTGTTGATAAAACTGATTCAGAATTTACATTTGCATTTAAGATGTACAAAAAATGTTGTCTACAAAGAAATTTTAGCTTTGGTGCATTTGTAGTCCAATCCTTGCTATTCTTGCCTGTAACTTGTGTAAGTATTTTAATTTCTAATTTAATTCTCAAAATTTAGTAATATGAAGCATTCCATTTAAATATCATGAGGATTTAATTTTTTTCTTTCATCACATTCTTTAGATCAATGCTCTAGTGATATGGTAATAGCTTGATATAGATGATGTCAAAAAATCAACAATGCATACAATTTAGAGTCCTGTGAACTATATTGCATATTTATATTTATAGTATTCTAGTTTCCATACTTGTTCTTTTATATTATATGGATTATGATAAGCATGTATGCTTTATGCCTTTTTCCTCAAATAATGTTCTCCTTTGTTTAATAAAATGATCTCAGAAATATCTTTATCCATCTAGGTTTTTGATGGCAACAACAAAGTCCTTCATCCAAGAAGCAATACTGAAATCATCTAGACATTGAGCATCCCACAAGTCCTGCGATTCTTCATCTTGCTTTGACAATAAAAGAAGGAATGTTCATTTATATCTTCCAGTATATCTTTCATACAACTGATATTATATGTACCATTATCTTAGAGTTTGTCCAATATTTGTGCAATATTGAGATTACTACTTGAAGATTGATTATACTTGGAAATGTAGCTTTTCATTGGACCTATCAAGTTCTACTCTAATTTTAATATTTTGGCCTATAAACTATTGTGCCCACATTATTTTGGAAATAGTTGTATTACTTGTTATTACAACAATTTGTGTGCATTAGCACATCCCAGCATACCTTTTAGAGTAACAATTATCTCTTCAAAACTCGAAGTCCACATGTGGAGGACTGGTAGCCACGCCATTATTATGTTCTCATACGCCCGGCTATTGCACAAATTCTACTCCCTCCGTCCCAAATATATAGGCCACCTTTCCTTTTTCTCTTGTTCCAAATATATAGGCTTGTTTCTAATTTAAGGTGTTTTTTTTGCTCCTTTACTAAAATACCCTTATTTAATTTGCTTATTTATAACCATTTTTTCTAACTAAATTTTGAAATTATACATTAAATAATACTCATTAAATAAGGGTAAATTAGGAAAACTATTGGTAAAATTTACTTTTTCAATAACATTCTTAATCCGTGTGAAAAACTCAATCAGCCTATATATTTGGGACGGAGGGAGTATTTGTTTTTTCACCGCTTTGGGACGGACAACTGGTTGTCGAGCTACTCGGCAACGAGTACCTCGGCAGCCAACCAGTTGTGTTCCAATTTTTTTTTTCAATTTACATTTTGTTAATTGTATTTTCTAAAATTCACAATAGTAGTATGATAATAATACAGTAATTTTGAAATGAGTTCACATTAACTCTCTATGATTTCTTTAGCTGCCATGATTGCTAAATTGTATTCAATTAAATTTTTTATTTTATTTTCTAAAATTTACAAATATATATTTTTTTATTAATAAAAATTGAAAATTGATACAAAGTTTTCTATAATAATATAATTTATTATAAAGTCACCCCAAGAACCTACAATGATCAATATGAGCACAATTTTAGAACCTACAGTCATCAATATGAGCGCAATTGAATTATTAGCAACGTGGCTAATAACCAAGCTAGCTCAATAGCCTCTAATTAGCCACAGTTGTCGACAGGTTTCCAAGTAGCTCGACAACCGTGTAACTTGGTTGCCGAGTTACTAGCAACCAGTTGTGGTTGCCGAGTTGCTCGGTAACCGGTTTTATTTGAAATTCTTTTTTTTTCTTTTGATTTTTTTAGTAGTATTTTATAAAATTCACAAATATATATTTATTTACTCATGAAAGTTGATACAGAATATAATTTAATTTAATTAGACTAATAATACAGTTAAACCTAAACGAAACTAAACAGGAATACATTGATGAGAATGGTTGGAAAAGCTTAAACCCAAAACCAATTCTTATAGGGGCAATTGAAAATTAGCCACACAACCAAGCTAAGGCAACTCCAACTTGAACCAACATTTAAACTATTTCTTGTGTCTCACAGTACCCACGGAAACAATGAAAAGAATAGAAGAGCCATAGCAGCCTAATAAACAATGAACAAAATAGAAGAGCCATAACAGCCTCATTAAGCGTATCAATTTTATTTTATTTTTTTGTATATTTTTATGAATATTTTGATGCCAATAGTTTTTATTGAATTTTTTTCTATTGTAATGTATAATTATTATCATTGTGTCAATAACATCATTGAACTTATTTTTCTATAATAATTTTTTGAATAAAATCTACACTTTTTCCAACTTTTTACTCAAATTAGGTATTTGATATCATCAAGGAAAATGTCAGCTAAGCCATAGTATTTGATTTCTACAACACAACAACAGCAGCAATATGTACTTTTTATGTATGGATCTAAAAAAAAATCAAGTTTCACACGTTACTCAGTATTTGATTACTCCAGCTACCCTAAAAGTATTTGATTATTGCAGCTGCCCTAATTGTCATTACTTTGATGTATATGTATGGTTCTTAAGAAAATGAATCATAGCTTATTTTATGTGTCCAACAGTAGTAGTATGCTAATACAGTAATTAGTAATTTTGAAGTGATTTCACATTAACTCTCTATAATTTCTCTAGCTGACATGATTGCTAAATTGTATTCAATTAAATTGTTTATTTTATTTTCTAAAATTTACAAATCTATATTTTTTTATTAATGAAAATTGAAAATTGATACAATGTTTTCTATAATAATATAATTTATTTTTATTAGAACTAAAATTATAATTTATCCTAATCTCTTAAAGTCACCCCAAGAAAATCAATGAGTGTAATTCAACTTTGGGAGTTAGAACCTATAGTCATCAATATCATCAATATGAGCGCAATTCAACATCAGGAATTCTTAGCCACTTGGCTAATAACCAAGCTAGCCCAACAGCCTTGAATTAGCCACTGTTGTCAACAGGTTGCCAAGTAGCTCGACAACCGTGTAACTTGGTTGTCTAGTTACTGGCAACCAGTTGTGGTTGCCGAGCAGTTCTATTTGAAATTATTTTTTTCCTTTTGATTTTTTTAGTTGTATTTTATAAAATTCACAAATACATATTTATTTACTCATGAAAGTTGATACAGATTATAATTTAATTTAATTAGACTAATAATACAGTTAAACCTAAACGAAACTAAACATGAATACATTGATGAGAAGGGTTGGGAAAGCTTAAACCAAGAACGAATTCTTATAGGGGCAGTTGAAAATTAGCCACACAACCAAGCTAAGACAACCTAGCCACGGTCGAGTAGCTCGAAACCAGTGTGGGTTGTAGAGCCAACTCCAACTTGAACCAACATTTAAACTATTTCTTATGTCTCACAGTGCCAAGGGAAACAATGAGCAGCCTCATTAAGTGTATCAATTTTCTATTTTTGTATATTTTCATGAATATTTTGATACCAATATTTTTTATTGAATTTTTTTCTATTGTAATGTATAATTATTATCATTGTGTCAATAACATCATTGAACTTCTTTTTCTATAATATTTTTTGAATAAAATCTACACTTTTTTCCAATTTTTTTTACTCAAATTAGGTATTTGATATCATCAAGCCATACTTGTAAAATGTCAGGTAAGCCATAGTATTTGATTTCTACAACACAACAACAGCAACCATGAGTAGTTTTTACTAATACACAGTACTTTTTATGTATGGATCTAAAAAAAATAAATCAAGTTTCACACGTGTTACTTAGTATTTGATTACTGCAGCTACCGTAAAAGTATTTCATTACTTCAGCTGCCATAATTGTCAGTACTTTTGATGTATATATATATATGGTTCTTAAGAAAATGAATCATAGCTTATTTGATGTGTCCAACAGTAGACATGCTAATACAGTAATTAGTAATTTTGATGTGAGTTCACATTAACTCTCTATTTGATTTCTCTAGCTGCCATGAGTGCTAAATTGTATTCAATTAAATTGTTTATTTTATTTTCTATAATGTACAAATCTATATTTTTTTATTAATGAAAATTGAAAATTGATACAAAGTTTTCTATAATAATATAATTTATTTTATCAGAACTAAAATTATAATTTAACCTAATCTACGAAACACGACTCCACTTATTGTAAAAGCTTCACCCCAAGAACCTACAGTAATCAATATGAGTGCAATTCAACTTCGGCACTTATTATCAACATGGCTAATAACCAAACTAGCTCAACAGCCTCGAATTAGCCATCGATAGGATGCCGAGTAGCTCAACAACCGTTTAACTTGGCTGTCGACAACCAGTTGTGGTTGCCGGGCTACTCGGTAACCATTCTTGGTTGCCAAGTTTCTCGGCAGCCAACAAGTTCTATTTGACATTTTGTTTTTCATTTAGATTTTTTTAATTGTATTTTATAAAATTCACAAATATCTATTTTTTTACTCATTCAGATTATAGTTTAAATTAATTAGACTAATAATACAGTTAAAATTCGTTGGTTGAATTTTTAAGTATGGTACTTACAATTAGATAAGTTTCACATGTTTGTGTACTGTACACATATATCTATTTATATCCCATGAAAATTTCGTCTCATTCACTCATTCACTCAGCTAAATTTTAATACTTGTCCTCCTAATTATCTTGATCTTCTCTACAAATATAACAAAATTTTCACAACTATCCCACAATCTCACAACATGAGTAATGAGTTTCAATTCATTCGTAAACTTCAGGAACTGCTAGATGGACAGTTAAGGTTGTAGTTGCTGAGAAATTTTCACCTAGAATTGCTCAGAAAAGTCCAACAAAATAGCAAAATTTGATTCTTATGGACTCAGAGGTAAATTTTACAGATACATACTTCACTTGTTATATCACAAATTTATGGAAATTATTAGTTTCTGAAATTCCTTTTATTTACTAGGGATCAACAGTTCAGGCAACTTTGTATGGTCAAAACATTACAGCTTTTAAAGATGAATTGATATTAGGAAATACTTATTTAATATCAAATGCAATGGTTAAAGTAACAAGTGCAGATTACAAAGCAAAATCTGTAACCTTCTACATCCTATACACAAATATAACAATATAATATAGACACAACTAATTCACATACAATAAAATTCATCCAATATAAAATATAAATATTCTTTACCCATTGCTCCAATGCAAATTGAGGCTTACTAATATCTTGTAACCTTCTTTTCGTCAATTTAGAGATGACTTCCCATGGTATTTGTACAACATCTCCATAACATTATAACATTAGAAATTATTATACATAAACTAAATAACACAAATAGATAGGATAAATAACATATCAAACATTATAACTTACCCAGCATTAGCACGGCACGCCCAATTGAGAAAATCACTCTCTCTAACTTAATTGATATCACATAATATAGAAATATCTCTACTCTCACAAGAAGAACCTACACTATGCTTCCCAGGGTTAATTAAATTGCATTCCATTTCAGGCTGCTCCACGTAATTACCACCACCAATTTTCTCCACCATCTTCCTCTTAAATATTCGTACACATCTTTGCATCTGTTTACACAAATCATCACGCAAAGTATCAAACTGAACATTTCGTTCAACTTTTAATGAATTAAATTTGGTATCAATATGCCCCTGCATTTCATTATATTTATTACCCATACTACTAGATTGTAAATTATCAAACTGCTCCAATAACTCCTCTCTTGTTTTAGCAAGCAGATAATCATTCTTACCAAATTGATCATCAATATAACTTTTTCTCTCAAAAAAAAGCGAATTCAAATTGAGGAATGCTTTTTTCATCAAAATAATCTAAATTAGTAACACCACCTTGTGTATACCAATTATTTGTTGGTAATTCATTTGATATTTATGGGGACCAACTTTGATAATCACCAACATTTTCAACTTTTCCTCGGTCATATTGTATAGGTTCTTGAGTGATATCTTCTTGGTTTGCTTGCTCCATTTCATCCCCAGTTTCATAAATCTTTGATTTCCAACATCCATATCTGCACACAAAAAAATCCAACCATCTATTATATATGCAAAAAAAAAAAAAAAAGACAAAAAAAAGAAATAACATATCAATTAGATAAAAAAATTTACAACCAATTCATATTAAAATTCTTCCAGAATAATTAACTTAATAAAAAGAAACATATATTTAGAAAAATAAATAGTATTATCATAAACCTCTAAAATTTTCTCTTCTTTCTCTTCTTCTCTGAATTCTCTGAAATGGTAATTCTAACTTCAATTAAATAGAATGAGATGGAGTTTGGTAAAGTAAGGTTTCATAGGGGAGTCACATGCATTTAATCACGGGTATTCAATCACGGGTGAAAGTTACAAAAATGTAACATGACAAAGGAATTTTTGGATTTTTGTAAAATATTCATTGGAATCAATCCAAGATTGTATTCATCACAGGCCCCACATTTCACTGTTTAGAATCATTTCAAATAAATATAAATTTACTTTCATTTCTATACACTCTATAAAAGCTTTAGTGTATTATTTTTCTTACTTTAAAATACTAAGTAAAAAATATAATTTCGTTATTTCAAAGTGAATGTTATATATCAATATAAATTACCTTTTTTTTTCACTATAGATGTTTGTTATCTAATTTCATAGAGTATTTATATAAATTGGGTGAGCTCTAATTTTTTATATCAGAAAACTAAAAAAAAAAAAAATTGTATCAGAATAAAAGATACACCAATTTTTACATTTCAATTAAATATCCCACTACAAATTACTCACTACATCCTTACATTTTTCATAGACGTGCAATGCATGTAGCAAAAACTAGTAACAGTAAAAGTGTTCATAGATGGCAGTTATTATAACTGCAAAATAGTAGAAAAAGGGAAAACCAACTCAAAAGAAATAATTTTTTCAGTGGTGCTCCTTGTACACCGCTGCTAACTGCAGCCTTTACCACAAGGAGCAAAAGACACTTATGCCCCTTAATATAATCTATTTGTAACTATTAACAGTCTTGCATTTGGAGATGGAATATAACATTTTTCAAGAAAGGCACAATTCAAACTGGAGGATAGTTAATGCAAACATTTAACTCCGTCAATACCAACTCCGTCAAACACTCATAAAATGCAACCAGAAACCTTGTATTAAATTGAAAAGTGATTGTTTAAAGATGCAGCAAATAAATCTGATATGTTTAAAAACAAAAATAACACCAACAAAATATGCCTTTTTTAAATACTACAATGAGAAAAATATTATGAAAAAAGAAAAGAAAAGAAAAAATCCTAACCCAGTCAAAGTGCAAATGTTGAAATTAACAGCATGAACCCTCAAATTGGTTAATTCTAACCTAAAAATTAAACTCAACCCATTAACAATTTAATATGAAATTCACAACACAACTATAGATAAATTGATAACATTCACCACTTAATAAAAATGGAAAGAAACTATAAAGGACTAAATTGACATAAAAGTATAAATATGAGGACTAACTTGTAAAAATATAAAAATTGAAGGACTTGAGTTGTAAATAAAAGAGGACAAAATTGAAATGAAAGAGGAAGTATAGGGACTAAAGTGGATATATTATAAAGATGAAGAACTTATCGTGCAAATAATTAATTCATTATTTTATTAATTAATATAATATTAATTATGTAGTATTTTTAAAATAAATTTGTTAAGTTCTTAGATTTGAAATTATTTTAAGATTATTAAGCAATGGGTGTAATATTCGCTCTAATTATCTCCTTAGAACATTAGGCATGTTATTGTCTTTTCATACAAATTCAAAGCCCACCAGCAAACTCACACTGGTCAACCTGTCTTTTACAAGTCTTCCAAACTAATTTAATCTTTTCACGTTATATATTCAAATCAAGATTCCAAACTAAATCTCGTAATGAATTCTATAAAAGTCAATCACTTAAAAGTATCAATTAAAATTTGTTGAAGTATAGATTAAATATATCTCTTTACACTGTATAATTAGAGAGCACAATAATGTAGCCAAAAATTTTATATTCATTTTCAAAATCCTAATCCACCGATCACGGAGAATATTAAAAGTTTTATTGAGGACAAATATATTCTAATATGTAGGTGTTACATGATTATCAATGTTCTAAAAAGTGTAAAGTGGGGCTAAGCGTGAAAGTCGAGCTTTAAGCTTTTCAGACTTAGACGAGGCCTAGGCAATGGCGAGACAAAGGTGATACAAGGGTGAGGCGTGAGGTGTGGCTAGGCGTCGAAGTTATGCTTCGAAAGTATAGATTAAATATATCTCTTAAAAGTTTTATATTCATTTTCAAAATCCTAACCTACCGATCACGGAGAATATTAAAAGTTTTATTGAGGAAAAATATATTATAATATGTAGGTGCTACATGATTATATTACTCTTAATGTATGAGAAAATTTCATCTGTGCTACTGGTCCTCTGACAATCCATGTGAGATGTGCTCCAATTGTAGTTTACATCCTTAATGAATCTAATTAACATTATATGACGTCCATTAAACGACAAAATACAGTTTTGCGTAGAATGTTATTGACTAATCATAATTTAGTTCAAATAATTGCTTTTAGAGATTATTTATTGAGCTATGAATATAAAAATAAATTCCTCAGACTTTGACTTCATTAAATAACTTAAAATCTGAATTAATGAGAATTAATTCTTCCAGAAAAGTCCCACATGATGTTAGATTGTTATACACTTGGCATTTGCCTGTCCATGCATTTTTACCTTATCAGTTGATTTAGGGAAAATTTCATACTGTGAATCATTTAAATGAGATCCACTTGGATCTACTGAACTATTGGTTTTTGAAATAAAATTCGTTTCTTTAATTTTCGGTATTAATACGTATCAACGAGTCTATTTTTTCCTTTTCACTTTCCTATCCTTGGAGTACTTGTTTTCTCATTGCTTTTGGTCCCTTTTGTAGATGTTACGTGAAGCACAACAAACAATATGTAAATTTATGTGACTTCTTGGGGATATAGTCCTAATATTGAAGTCCTTGATTATTTCAGTCATACAAAATATTATTTGTAACATTTGTATCAAATATTGATACACAATATCATATTATCATTTGTAACATCCGTACCAAATAGTGATAATATAACGGACTAAATTGATATAAAAGTATAAATATAGGGATCAAGTTGTAAAAATTGAAAAGTTGAAGGACTTGGGTTGCAAATAATTGAAACAATCAACATTATATTTTGTCATGTCGCCAACTCAGCATTTGTGATTCTTTAAAATCCGTTTCGGATTTTCACCAACTTTGAAATAATGTGAAAATTGGATGACTTGATTAAAATCCAACAAATCAAGTTTATTTTTTAACTGGGATGTCAAGGTATTTTATTTTTCTTTGAGTTTGTTTTCTTCAATCTTATCCAAACGTATAATTACTTAATCTAATAAAATATTGTCCACCATCGCATATTGATCGATGTGCTGAGATTGTTAAAGAACTTTGGAAGATAGTTTAAAAGGCAGGCATGAATATGATGAGCCGACTAGGCACGGCTTAAAGGTTGTCTCTATGATACAAATCAAATTTTCCGTGGTGAAGTTGTTTAGTTTGATCACAAGCTTTGACAAGTTATTCCAATTCAGATTAATTAGTCTTTCTACGCAATGTATCTTAATCTTTTAGGATTGGCCTTTATTACATTTTCTTATAGGCCATGTTAAAATATATAAATCCTAAGCAAGTGTTACAAGTGTTTAACGTTAATACAAGTGTTCTTACTTCACATAAAAATAGTTTCTTATCAATACTAAACAACTCTATTAATGTCTTATATGCACGAAAACAAATAATTGAATGAATCAAATGGAAAATCGATACTGAATTTCGCTTAGCATAAGATCAAACCTAATGAGAAAAATTGAAAATAAACTGAAATTTAAAAGTCAACGTCAACAGAAAAATCAAAAGACCATGTTTAATGTGGTTGCAAAATCTATTCATTAAGATAAAGAAAATCTCGACATTCTACTAGAAAACCTTCCACAATGAAGATAAAGAAAAATCTATGCATCCAATGGATTTCTCTAGTTGAGTAGTCAAGCAAATTTTGTTTTACTTTGGATAGAAGTGGAGTCCACAAATTCATTAATTGTCGACTCCATTTCTTTCCATAAATAAAACAAAATTTGCTTGGCTATGAATTTGTGGACTCCACTCCTTTCTAAAGTAAAACAAAATTTGCTTGGCTACTCAACTGGAGAAATACATTGGATGCATAGATTTTTCTTTATCCTCATTGTGGAAAAAATTTGATATGTATCATAGACAACCTTTAAGTCGTGCCTAGTTGGTTCAACATATTCATGCCTATCCTTTAAACTATCTTCTACTTTTCTTTTACCATCTCAGCACATCAATATGCTTTGGTGAACAACATTTTATTAGATCAAGTGATTATACAATTGAATAAGATTGAAAGAAACAAACTCAAGGAAAAATAAAATACCTCCCCATCCAAGTTAAAAACTAAACTTGATTTGTTGGATTTTAATCAAGTCATCCAATTTTTACATTATCTCAAAGCTGGTCACTCAACTCAGTTCTATTTGTCAAATCCGAAATGGCTTTTAAAGACTAACAAATGTTGAGTTGGCTACATGGCAAAATATAATGTTGATCGTTTCAATTAAAAAACATGGAATGAATATTTATTTTTATATATGCTATAAAAAAAATGATTTCAAAGAATTAAAAAAAATGTAATGAGTATTTATTTTTATTCTAGATAAGTGTAATGACTTGACTTTGCAACTACATGGTCTTTGATTTTATTGTGCATGTCTGGTTGTAGTGGGGCTCATATTGTGGAATTTGTGGTCTTCTACTTTTGTTTTTTTGGTTTACTTTGACTTCGAAATGTCCATTTTTCCAATTTTTGTTTGTGGAAATAACTTTGGAAGTAGCTTACTTGGAACAAGGCTAATTGTTTGTGTCTAAAAGAAATAAAAGAAATTGGCACTAAGGTTCTTAACCTTTGTATAAGTGAATACTTAAGTCTCTAGTTAATCCTTTGTCGCATTTAAATCTCTAACTTTTCATATATATGGAAATTAGGTCTCCTTTCCTAATAAACAACTTTTGCATTGTCCATTAACTATCCAACATTTTCCAAGGTTTTTCATGTTAAGTCAACTTTACTAAGAATATTTTATTTGTCTTGATTCACTTTTTCTCGTTGATTTGTAGAAATTTATGATTTGAAGGAATATAAAGTAGCTCAAAATATGAATTCCGTCGAAACTTTAAAATTGAAATCCTAATTAACGAGGTTTATCTTGTGTCAGAACAAATTTAGTTTGAAAACTTTATAGTGTATACATGTAAATAAATCTTACAATACAAGAACTTGTGATCAACTGAGTCTAAATTACATTTTTAATTTTAGCTAGACCCGTGGTCAATGAACTAGAAATAAAATAGCCAGCATTAGGTTTTGTTTATTCTAGTCGTGCTTTGCGACATCGAGATAGATATTTTGTAAGCTCCACAAATTCAAGCTATAACTGTTTTGTAATCCAATTAAGACTCTTCGAAATAAGTTTATTAAAAGATTTAAGCTATAATTATTAATTCTAGAAAATAGTGTGAATGCAAATGTCAAGAATTTATCAAATATAATTTTTAAAGGATTTGGATTCACGAATTCACCATAGTTGTCATCTCTAATTTCTGCTCTCAAGATTTATTCATATTGTTATATTCGGTCGAATTCACAAATTTAACATAATTTACCTCTCTCGAGTCCAAATTAGTCATATCTAATTAAGTCAACTCATTATATCTTTATGTGAAGTTAAAATAATTATTAATTAGATGCATTAAATCTCTTAAGAATTCAATTTAAGACCACAACAATAACAAAAGCATATCTCTACCTTTTATCCAATTGACGGTTTTTACTACATAGTCTAGATTAATAATTTACATATCGATTTGTTACAATCTACAATTCAATGAAATAATGGTCAATTATTTCAAGCATTAAGAGAAAAAGTAAAATCAATACATAATTAAATTTATAAGCAAAACTTGAGAATTGAAATTAAAGAATCTAAATTAGGTTACATCGTTCATTCAAAATTAATATTAATTTAGCTACTCATAATTTGGGAGAAAGAAAACATGAAAAGTTTGGAATATATAACCGGATCTAAAGAAAGGATGAGAAAAAGTTGAATATCGTGCACAAAGAATTCGTCGTCTTCACGTCCCAATCTTCAAGATCCTCTTCATTCTTCATCTCTTTCCCCTTTTGTTGTCTTTTCTTTCTCCTTCGATTCTTGTATATGGTATATCTCATTTGTTTAAATCATAATCCCCCTTTATATGTCCCAAAAATCCTAATTTAATGTAGAAGTCGTGTCCCAAAGAATTACCAAACTATAATTTGAATGAAATAAGAAACTAAAATTCTGGTCATGAATTGTGCTTAAGTCTCTAATTATTTGCACGACAAGTCCTTCATATTTCTAATGTCTCCACTTCAGTCATTGGATTTCTTCTTTCATTTCAATTTCGTCATCTTTTATTTGCAACCCAAGTCATTCAACTTTTGGATGTTTGCAAGATGATAAGAGCAACTTAGATTTCCATCACTGTTTATCTTATGTTAATGAATAAAGTGTCCACAGTAAATTTTACGTTATTCAATTTTAGAATTGCAATGCAACCACATAAATCCACCAAGATTAAGAGTCATTCAATTTGTTCCATGGAAGTCGGTCCCCTATGCAAACGAGTCAGAGATTGCCAGTCAGCGCAAGTGAACATCATTTCCATCACATTGTAAGAAAATATTTGTTTGACACTGCAAGTGATCCACATATTATTTTCCTAGAAAACTTTTCCTAAATTCTTATATGTACACTAGCTTGCACACTCAATATATATGCATAAGACCTTCAAGTTTGGAAATGAGCAAGGATCAAAAGTCAAAAATATGGGACCACCACAACAACTACAACTTGCAAATAGAATGCATAGAGATACGCGCGCGCATAGAGGTTCATTTTTCTTTACTTAATACATTGAATACATCTCTTGGCCACTAGCTAACAACCTCTTGTGACTACAATATATAAGAGGTAAATTTCATCCACGGTCAATTAAGTTTCAATAAAATCTCAATTTGGTCATTAAATTTTAGTTTATCTCAATTGAGTCACTCACCCTTAATTTAATTTCAAATTTCACCATTCTGTCATGTTTTGTCATCTACCGTCTCCAAAATTGATGGAAATTGCTTGGTTGACAGCCAAATCGCAATGGATCTTATACATAATCGTTGCATGGCATGCCAACAAAGCAACGATTATGTGGAAATACAATACGTAAGGTTGTTTGGCTGGGTGTGATTTTGAGTTTAGCAGTTTTCTTACGTGGCTTAGTGGTGAGTTGGCATGTCATATACAAATTACGTGAAATATCTATAATATGATTTGGCTGCTAACTAAGCAATTTTCTTCAGAGAAAATTTTGTCCGTTTTGAGGACAGAAAGTGACGGAATGCAATTGGGTGGTGAAATTTGAATTTAAACTCAATTCCAATGACCCAATTCACAAAATTAAAATTCAATGACCCAAATGAGATTTTTCTGCTGATCTCAGATGAAATTTACCCATATATAACAGTAAAAGCGTTCATAAATGGCAGTTATTATAACTGTAAAATAGTAGAAAAAGGGAAAACCAACTCAAAAGAAATAATTATTTTCAGTGGTGCTCCTTGTACACCGCTGCTAACTGTAGCCTTTACCACAAGGAGCAAAAGACACTTATGCCCCTTACTATAATCTATTTGTAACTATTAATAGTCTTGCATTTGGAGATGGAATATAACCTTTTTCAAGAAAGGCACAATTCAAACTGGAGGATAGTTAATGCAAACATTTAACTCCGTCAATACCAACTCAAAGTGCAAATGTTGAAATTAACAGCATGAGGCCTCAAATTGGTTAATTCTAACCTAAAAAATTAAACTCAACCCATTAACAATTTAATATGAAATTCACAACACAACTATAGATAAATTGATAACATTCACCACTTAATAAAAATGGAAAGAAACTATAAAGGACTAAATTGATATAAAAAGTATAAATATGGGGACCAACTTGTAAAAATATAAAAGTTGAAGGACTCGAGTTGTAAATAAAAGAGGAAGTACATGGACTAAAGTGGAGATATTATAAAGATGAAGAACTTATCGTGCAAATAATTAATTTATTATTTTATTAATTAATATAATATTAATTATGTAGTATTTTTAAAATAAATTTGTTAAGTTGTTAGATTTGAAATTATTTTAAGATTGATAAGTAGTGGGTGTAATATTCCCGCTAATTATCTCATTAGAATATTAGGCGTGTTATTGTCTTTTCATACAAATTCAAAGCCCACAGGCAATTTCACACTGGTCAACATGTTTTTTACAAGTTTTCCAAATTAATATAATCTTTTCACGTCAGGTCCCGCCACTCGTGCACATCTCTCGATTTACAATCCGCCTGATCAAGGAGCCTATGACACAGGTGGAGAGCTTCACCTTCGAACTTTCCCTTTATCAGAAGATTCCAAACTAAATCTCGTAATGAAATCTATAAAAATCAATCACTTAAAAAGTGTGTATTAAAATTTTTTAAAGTATAGATTAAATATATCTCTTAACACTGTATAATTAGAGAACACAATAATGTATCCAAAAATTTTATATTCATTTTCAAAATCCTAACCTACTTTTATTGAGGAAAAATATATTATAATACGTAGGTGCTACATGATTATATTACCCTTAGTGTATGAGAAAATTTCATCTGTGCTACTGGTCCTCTGACAATCCATGTGAGATGTGCTCCAATTGTAGTTTACATCCTTAATGAATCTAATTAACATTATATGACGTTCATTAAACGACAAAATACAGTTTTGCGCCGAATGTTATTGACTCATCATAATAAAAGTTCAAATAATTGCTTTTATAGATTATTTATTGAGCTATGAATATAAAAATAAATTCCTCAGACTTTGACTTCATTAAATAACTTAATATCTGAATTAATGAGAATTAATTCTTCCAGAGAAGTCCCACATGATGTTAGATTGCTATACACTTGGCATTTACCTGTCCATGCATTTTTACCTTGCCAATTGATTTATGGAAAATTTCATACTGTGAATCATTTAAATAAGATCCACTTGGATCTATTGAACTATTGGTTATTGAATTAAAATTTGTTTATTTAATTTTTGTTATTCTTACATATCAACGAGTCTATTTTTTCCTTTTCACCGTCCTATCCTTGGTGTACTTTTTTTTAATTGCTTTTGGTCCCTTTGTATATGTTACATGAAGAACAAGAAACAACGGGTACATTTGTGTGACTTCTTGGGGATATAGTCCTAATATTGAAGTCCTTGAGTCCTTGATTATTTCAGTGATATAAAATATCATTTGTAACATTTGTATCAAATATTGATACACAATATCATATTATCATTTGTAACATCCGTACCAAATGGTAATACTATAACGGACTAAATTGATATAAAAATATAAATATAGAGACCAAGTTGTAAAAATTGAAAAGTTGAAGGACTTAGGTTGCAAATAAAAGAGGATGGAATTGAAATGAAAGGTGAATTACAGGGACTACAGTGGCAAAATTATAAAAATGAAGGACTTATCGTTAAAATAATCAAAGACTCAAGAAGCAATTTTGGATTAAATTTATCACAATTAACATGGTCCTATTTGATTTTAATTTATTAATTTATTAATTAATATAATATTAATTATGTAGTATTTATGAAATAAATTAGTTAAGTTGTTAGATTTGAAATTATTTTAAGATTGGTAAGTAGATGGTGTAATATTCCCAAATTATTTCCATGGACAAAAGTGGAAAAAATGGACATTTCCAAGTCAAAGTAAACCAAAAAAAACAAAAGTAGACCACAAATTCCACAATTATGAGCCCCATCACAACCAGACACAATAAAATCGAAGACCATGTAGTTGCAAAGTCAAGTCATTACACTTATCTAGCATACAAATAAATACTCATTACATCTTTTTTTATTCTTTGATATCATTTTTTTCAGAGCATAAAAATAAATACTCATTACATCTTTTTTTAATTCTTCATTTCAAGAGCTAAGTTGGAGTTATGAAAAGAAAAACGTTGAATTGTTGAAATGGGATGACATAATTGAAACAATCAACATTAATTTCTGCCTACACTGACTTAAATTCCTGGCTCCGTCCCTGGAGCCAACAATCGAGTCTTGTGGGGACACGACTTAACTACAGAAAATAATTTCAAAGAAGACAATGGCACAATACTGTTAAACATATTAGAATTTTTTACATTTGTTCTCTAGAGATTTTCATCTTTCAAAATGTCGAATGGCCATATTATTAATTTTATCAAATATATTTTTTCAACATACGCAACCAGACTATCATTCACCTATTTGTCTCCAATTCATTCCCGATGTTCATTTGAGAAAATATTCTTGCAACTATAGTATTAATCGGAATAATTAATGCCAAAGTCACAAGCATGTACATATATATTTTTTTTCATTACAACTAACTGGAATGCAGGATTACTATATTATTGATAATATAGGCTAAGCAATTAAATTTATATTTAAGTACTTTTTCTTAAGGCTTAGCCAAACATGAAGGTCAATAAGGCAAAGTGACCATATATGATATGAGTGGGATTATGACAGAGAAGGGCACATGTTGTACTCAATAAGAATTCAAAGTAACATGAATATCTCGTATTTCTATAACTTTTAAGCTTTTACATAACGTGTTTCTAAACTTGCTTTAACCAAATATTCTACTTGTTGCTGATCACTTGTTGTCAAATTTTAATTAACTCGCAAGTGTACGAATCTATTGCAATATAGAAAAGTAATAACGAGGTCGATCCCCACAGAGACTGCTATGAGGAAGGTATAATTTAATCCAAGTTAACAGTTATTCTAGGCTAGTTGAGTTGAAGAGTTTTGTTGTTGAAATTGTTTAACTAAAAGACTAAAAAAATATGCTAAACAGATGAATTGATAATTCAAGTTATGTAAAATACCAAGGTTTCGGAATCCACCATTGTCTAACTTAGCAATCATCTAATCATTCATTAATTCTCAAAAACACACAAGACAATACGAAATCAATCTATTGCCGTCCCTAAAGATTTATCAATTAAGTCCAAAAGAAGAAAATCAAATATAGGCTCCCCTTATGCTTAAAACAAAAATCACTTAAGCATTTTTCATATCAAATTCCATTTTAAGAAGACAAAGAATCAAAGATTACCTAAGCATTCTATGTATCCCAATACGAATAAAAGAAGATGAAAAATCAAAAGAAATTAATAGAACCTATTTAAGCATCAAGCATGGATTAATTAAACCAATATCTAACTATCAAAAATACATGATATTTAAGATGAAAGAAATTATATTTAATTAACCTAGAAATTATATTTAATTAACCTAGTTAAGAACAAGCCATGAACGTTAAAGCTCTTAAGAAGGAATTAAACGAATAATTAAATAGTTACTTAATCAAAACAAGGTTTCATCGTCTACCTTGTCTACAGAAAATTAGAAGAACATGATGAAATTAAAAATACAAGAATTGATAGAACCCGGCATAGATTGAAGGAGAAGAAATCTTCAAAAACTCTTGATTGTCAGTCAGTTGTTCTCTTGTTTTCTTCCGTCTTCCCTTGATTCGGCTCCCAAAAATCCTCCCCTTGTTATGAGAATGTATCTCCTATTTATACTCCCTTTCTTGTGCCACAAAATACCCCAAAAAGACCTAAAAAAATCGTCCAAAACGTTTCCTAGTTGAATTGGGACTCAAAAAAGGAAAGAAAATAAAATCAGAAATCGCAGCCAAAATTGGCCTTGGCGATTGCCCAGGCCGTTTTAGGGCGATCGCCCAGGCGCGCCTTTTCAATTCTGCTTCCTGCTCCAAGTGCTGGGCGCTCGCCCAGCACAAATCTGGGCGAGTGCACAGCTTGTAATTTATGTTAATTTGCAAACCGGTCCTTTTTGTTTCAACAGTCACCACATCGGTCCTTCAACTTTGGATCTTGGTCATTTCAGTCCTCCAACTTTTATAACATCAAATTTGGTCCTTAAACTTTATATTATCTCGAGTTTGGTCCCTCAACTTTGGTTTGAGTGCAATTGAGTCCTCGAACTTATGAGATATCTTCTAAATCATTGCTCTTTTTGCCCAAACTTCTCCAATTGTTCACCAACAAGTCCAAAACTGAAATAAAACAATAATAAACTAGATTAACTAGAAAAGCAACTATATGACGACATAAATGATTAATTAAAAAGCCAAAATAGGTGCATAAAACGCACTTATCAAACACCCCCAAACTAAACCTTTGTTCGTACTCGAACAAAAACAAAACTAAAATATAAATTAAAACTACGCTAACAGAATCAATGGAAAATTAGTCAATGTTAAACTCCTTACCATATGCCTCAGTTCAAAATAAAGCAACACTATTAAAAGGGTATTAAATAACAGCACAAAAGTTTTCACTTATCCGATGCTCGACCTTGTGTGAGTGTGTGAATAGCCAAAAATTAAACTTATACATGTATTAGACCATGACCAATATTGTGTTGTTGACATTTTAGCAATCCCGAACCCTTTGTAGTCATTTATTCCTTACACCTCTCGCAAGTTATCACACTTCTAAAGCATTTCGCTCAAATCCCGAGGTATTCTAGCGAAGTTGGTTTCTATTGATCATCACAATGCTCTTTCTTTTCAACAAAAGTGGTAAAACTTAGCACTTGTATTCTGCGAATTAGAATGGTGAGAGATTTCTAAATTCTCATCTTCAGTCTCTAAGGTTCTAATCTAGCAATCCTTCCTGAGTACTTCTACTCTTTTATTTATTCAACTCCTGTTAACAGTCTTACATCCTGTGCAATACTTCTCTTTCACTAGCTTTCTGTGTGACCCTTGTAACGAGCTTTGGATCGATGACTTCCAAGTCAGATGACCATAGGGCACCAGGTTTGATAATACCCTAGCAGACTTAATTGCCCAAGTCCCACAGGCTAATAGAGAAGTGAAGATGTAGATTTATAAATGTCGCTCTCTTTTCTTTTTCTTGTTTTAGATACAGGACTCATGTAGCGAGCTTTGGGCCGATGACTCCCAAGTCAGATGACCATAGGGTACCAGGTTTTAAGTTACCCTTACAGGCTTAATTGCTCGAGTCAGATACTTCATTTAAATTTATCAGCTGCGAGTAGTGCTCAGTTTAGATTCCTTGACTATAACCCATTCAACCACAGATGAGACCCAGAAAACCCAAACCATCAAAAGTCCTAGAACAAAAATAGTAACTTTAACACCCCCAAACTGTTCTCAAAACAGTTTAGTCACTAGCTCTAAGAATGTAGGAACGAAATTTTTATCATGATACTCAGTCAATAATATCAACACAAACACTCAAGTCATGTCTCCAATAAATGATAAGTCAATGTGGCTATGTGCTTCCATAATCAGGTCTAACATGGATAAGTGTACAGATAAAAGAACAAGTTCAAGTGTTGTCTAATAGTCTCCTAAAAATGTGCTCGATTTTGAAAAGATAGCATCATTGACGGCAAGATATTCAACAGTAACTAGACAACTAAAAGTATATTTTTTTTTTCAAAAAGTATTTCAGTTATAGAGACAAGAGTGATAATCAAATCAGAAGAACTTAAGTAACATGATACTTTATAACCCACCCCCAAACAAAAACCTTACATTGTCCTCAATGTAAGAACAAAATAACGTAATGAAAAAGAGGGAAAAGATCAGTTACTCCCCAGAGATAGATGTGGAGAAGAAGGAGCTGCCTAGTATGTAGTAGACTCAGATGTAGTGCTGGGACCCCTGGTCAAAAGACGATTGCCTAGATATTATCCAAGCGGCTCGCAAAGTGGGACATCCTGCGCGTGACAAGGTGAGACCTAATAAGTGCAATAAATAAAAAAAATAATAATAAATTATTTAAACTATCTAAAACTACTACATATAAAGCAAGTAAATAAAAGGGTAAGAAAATGGGTTGCCTCCCATTAAGCGCTTATTTATAGTCATTAGCTTGACTTATTGTCTGATTGCCTTACGACACTCTAAATAATGCTTTGGAGGACCTGCTTTGCTTGCACCTATTGACTTTGGCACTCGTTGGAAGTGGCTCAATTGTCTGTTTCCATTCAGTTGTACCCATGACAGGTGAGGATCCAAACAAAATATTCACCCCTTCTATACCACGATCAACATCAAAATAAGAACCCAAATAAGTTAAGCACACGTTTAACGCATCATCACAATTAGAATAAGCAAGACAATCATCATCTAATGCTTCTATCATGTCCACATCAGCAACATCCTCATTATCATGTGGTAGCCTGTTGACATTAAAAATATTCAGTTCTACTGTCATGTTACCAAAGGATAGTTGCATAACTCCATTCCTGCAATTAATGATAGAATTAGATGTTGCCAGAAAAAGGACGACCAAAAATTACAGGAATATGTTTTGTAGAGTCTCGTACTGGTTGAGTATCAAGTACAACAAAATCAACAGAAAAATAAAACTTGTCAACCTGTATCAAAACATCCTCTACAATTCCTCGGGGTACTTTCATAGATCTATCAGCAAGTTGTAAAATCATAGATGTTGGTTTTAACTCGCCTAGTCCAAGTTGCATATACACAGAATAGGGAAGAAGATTAACACTAGCTCCTAAATCTAGCAAAGCTTTCTCAATTTTATGGTTTCCTAAGATACAAGAGATAGTAGGACAGCCTGGATCTTTAAATTTCGGAGGAGTGTTGCTTTGAATTATAGAGCTAACGTGTTCAGTTAAAAATGCCTTTTTGCGCATATGTAGTTGTCTCTTTGTTGTACATAGATCTTTCAAGAATTTAGCATAGGTAGGTACTTGTTTAATAGCATCAAGTAATGGAATATTCACACTTACCTGCTTGAAGATTTCCATAAAATCATTGATAGAATTACCCTGTTTTACCTTTGTGAGCCTCTGAGGATATGGGGCTTTTGGAATGTAAGATGGCTCATTGTCCTCTTTGGGAGCTTCTTGGATTGAATCATCAGTTGGAATGGTACCTGGAGAAAGTGGTTGAGAAGTGGTTTTCTTTGAGATGTCCACTTTGTTGTCAAACAGTTTTCCACGTCGCAAAGTCATGATTGATTTAGCCTCTTCATGTTACACTCCTTTAGGATTAGGAAATGGCTGACTAGGAAACTTTCTTTTCTCAATGGTTGTTGCCAACTGTTGGACTGATGAAGCAAGTTGTCCCATCATGTTTTCAAGATTGGAGATGGATTGTGCCTGAGAGTTCTAGCTGGCGCGTACTTCATTCTTAAACTCAGTAATTGTGTGATTCTGATGCTCTAATGCAGCTTGTGTAGCTTTTGTCAAGTTATGAATTGCTTCCTCCCATGGTTTTGGCTGTGAAAAATTGTGATTGAATTGTTGAGTAGCCTGCTGGGGGGCTTGACCTGCTGTATCATCTTGTTGAAACCCCTGTGACCAAGAGAAATTGGGGTGGTCCCTCCAACCTGGGTTATAGGTGTTGGAGTAAGGATTGTAAGGAGGTTTCCTCATCATGTTGAGGACATTAGCTTGCTCAGCACCTGCTTCTGGTTCTGTAGGACTATTGGCTGTCAATGAGGTCAATTTGCGAGAGATGTCCTCTATCATGCATTTGACTTCTTTGATTTCTGAGCTAGGTTCACTGCTGCGAATTTCATAGATACCCCTTTTCTTAGGTTCAGTTCTAGAGGATCGGCTCCGCTGTTGTGAATTGTCAGCCTGTTTCTGAAAGAAGCTCCAAATCTCCGTAGCATTTTTAGACATCAGCTCTCCACCACTTGTGGCCATCAACCACTCTTGAATGTGTGATAGTAGACCCTCCAAAAAATATTGGCATAAATGCCATTTTTCATACCCATGATGTGGACATTTCATAAGAAGCCCGTTGAATCTCTCCCAAGTTTCATAAAATGGTTCTTCGTCTCTTTGCACGAACTCTGAAATTTCCCTGCGAATAGCATTAGTTTTGTGAACAGGAAAGTATTTATTCAAAAATTTAGCAACCATTTGTTCCCAAGATGTAATACTATTTGCAGGCAATGTATTAAACCAAGATCTAGATCTATCTTTCAGAGAAAAGGGAAATAGACGAAGTTTAACATTATCAGGAGACACATTCTCATATTTAAATGTTTCACATACAGCATAGAAGTCCGTGAGATGATTGTAGGGTTCTTCACTATCTAAACCATAGAAGGATGGCAGACAGTTAAGCACACTCGGTTTAAGCTCAAAATTTCTAGCAGTCACTTGTGGGTATTGTATGCATGAGGTGCTCAAATTAGCTAATGGACTAAAATAGTCCCTGAAAGGTCTCTCCTCAATTTCATCACCCATAACTACTACTGCTTCGGTTCTTCCAATCTTATCTATGTTGGTAGGTCGAGTTCTTCGGTGAAAAGTTCGTTCTATCTCACTATCTATAGGTTCTAGCTTAATATCCAAAGATCTACGACCAAGCATGCACAATCAAAATCTTTTTTTTTTTTTTTAAAAATAAAACAAAATTAAGCGAATAAAATCCTAAATTATAACTAGTCAAGAATAAAATTAACTAAAATTAAATTAACCTTAAGACGCAGTCCCCGGCAACGGCGCCAAAAACTTGTTGTCAAATTTTAATTAACTCGCAAGTGTACGAATCTATTGGAATATAGAAAAGTAATAACGAGGTCGATCCCACAGAGACTGCTATGAGTAAGGTATAATTTAATCCAAGTTAACAGTTATTCTAGGCTAGTTGAGTTGAAGAGTTTTGTTGTTGAAATTGTTTAACTAAAAGACTAAAGAAACATGCTAAACAGATGAATTGATAATTCAAGTTACGTAAAATACCAAGGTTTCGGAATCCACCATTGTCTAACTTAGCAATCATCTAATCATTCTTTAATTCTCAAAAACACACACGACAATACGAAATCAATCTATTGTCGTCCCTAAAGATTTATCAATTAAGTCCAAAAAAAGAAAATCAAATATAGGCTCCCCTTATGCTTAAAACATAAATCACTTAAGCATTTTTCATATCAAAATCCATTGAAAGAAGACAAAGAATCAAAGATTACCTAAGCATTCTATGTATCCCAATACGAATAAAAGAAGATGAAAAATCAAAAGAAATGAATAGAACCTATTTAAGCATCAAGCATGGATTAATTAAACCAATATCTAACTATAAAAAATACATGATATTTAAGATGAAAGAAATTATATTTAATTAACCTACTTAAGAACAAGCAATGAACGTTAAAGCTCTTAAGAAGGAATTAAACGAATAATTAAATAGTTAATTAATCAAAACAAGGTTTCATCGTCTACCTTGGCTACAGAAAATTAGAAGAACATGATGAAATTAAAAATACAAGAATTGATAGAACCCGGCATAGATTGAAGGAGAAGAAATCTTCAAAAACTCTTGATTGTCAGTCAGTTGTCTTCTCTTGTTTTCTTCCGTCTTCCCTTGATTCGGCTCCCAAAAATCCTCCCCTTGTTATGAGAATGTATCTCCTATTTATACTCCCTTTCTTGTGCCACAAAATACCCCAAGAAGACCTAAAAAAATCGTCGAAAACGTTTCCTAGTTGAATTGGGACTCAAGAAAGGAAAGAAAATAAAATCAGAAATCGCAGCCAAAATTGGCCTGGGCGATCGCCCAGGCCGTTTTAGGGCGATCGCCCAAGTGCGCCTTTTCAATTCTGCTTCCTGCTCGAAGTGCTGGGCGCTCGCCCAGCACAAATCTGGGTGAGTGCCCAGCTTGTAATTTATGTTAATTTGCAAATCGGTCCTTTTTGTTTCAACAGTCACCACATCGGTCCTTCAACTTTGGATCTTGGTCATTTCAGTCCTCCAACTTTTATAACATCAAATTTGGTCCTTAAACTTTATATTATCTCCAGTTTGGTCCCTCAACTTTGGGTTGAGTGCAATTGAGTCCTCGAACTTATGAGATATCTTCTAAATCATTGCTCTTTTTGCCCAAACTTCTCCAATTGTTCACCAACAAGTCCAAAACTGAAATAAAACAATAATAAACTAGATTAAGTAGAAAAGCAACTATATGACGACATAAATGATTAATTAAAAGGCTAAAATAGGTGCATAAAACGCAGTTATCAAACACCCCCAAACTAAACCTTTGTTCGTCCTCGAACAAAAACAAAACTAAAATATAAATTAAAACTACGCTAACAGAATCAATGGAAAATTAGTCAATGTTAAACTCCTTACCATATGCCTCAGTTCAAAATAAAGCAACACTATTAAAAGGGTATTAAACAACAGCACAAAAGTTTTCACTTATCCGATGCTCGACCTTGTGTGAGTGTGTGAATAGCCAAAAATTAAACTTATACATGTATTAGACCATGACCAATATTGTGTTGTTGACATTTTAGCAATCCCGAACCCTTTGTAGTCATTTATTCCTTATACCTCTCGCAAGTTATCACACTTCTAAAGCTTTTCGCTCAAATCCCGAGGTGTTCTAGCGAAGTTGGTTTCTATTGATCATCACAATGCTCTTTCTTTTCAACAAAAGTGGTAAAACTTAGCACTTGTATTCTGCGAATTAGGATGGTGAGAGATTTCTAAATTCTCATCTTCAGTCTCTAAGGTTCTAATCTAGCAATCCTTCCTGAGCACTTCTACTCTTTTATTTATTCAACTCCTGTTAACAGTCTTACATCCTGTGCAATACTTCTCTTTCACTAGCTTTCTGTGTGACCCTTGTAACGAGCTTTGGGTCGATGACTTCCAAGTCAGATGACCATAGGGCACCAGGTTTGATAATACCCTAGCAGACTTAATTGCCCAAGTCCCACAGGCTAATAGAGAAGTGAAGATGTAGATTTATAAATGTCGCTGTCTTTTCTTTTTCTATTTTTAGATACAGGACTCATGTAGCGAGCTTTGGGTCGATGACTCCCAAGTCAGATGACCATAGGGTACCAGGTTTTAAGTTACCCTTACAGGCTTAATTGCTCGAGTCAGATACTTCATTTAAATTTATCAGCTGCGAGTAGTGCTCAGTTTAGATTCCTTGACTATAACCCATTCAACCACAGATGAGACCCAGAAAACCCAAACCATCAAAAGTCCTAGAACAAAAATAGTAACTTTAACACCCCCAAACTGTTCTCAAAACAGTTTAGTCACTAGCTCTAAGAATGTAGGAACGAAATTTTTATCATGATACTCAGTCAATAATATCAACACAAACACTCAAGTCATGTCTCCAATAAACGATAAGTCAATGTGGCTATGTGCTTCCATAATTAGGTCTAACATGGATAAGTGTACAGATAAAAGAACAAGTTCAAGTGTTGTCTAATAGTCTCCTAAAAATGTGCTCGATTTTGAACAGATAGCATCATTGACGGCAAGATATTCAACAGTAACTAGACAACTAAAAATATATATATTTTTTTCAAAAAGTATTTCAGTTATAGAGACAAGAGTGATAATCAAATCAGAAGGACTTAAGTAACATGATACTTTATAACCCACCCCCAAACAAAAATCTTACATTGTCCTCAATGTAAGAACAAAATAACGTAATGAAAAAGAGGGAAAAGATCAGTTACTCCCCAGAGATAGATGTGCAGAAGAAGGAGCTGCCTAGTATGTAGTAGACTCAGATGTAGTGCTGGGACCCCTGGTCAAAAGACGATTGCCTAGATATTATCCAAGCGGCTTGCAAAGTGGGACATCCTGCGCGTGACAAGGTGAGACCTAATAAGTGCAATAAATAAAAAAAAAACTAATAAATTATTTAAACTATCTAAAACTACTACATATAAAGCAAGTAAATAAAAGGGTAAGAAAATGGGTTGCCTCCCATTAAGCGCTTATTTATAGTCATTAGCTTGACTTATTGTCTGATTGCATTACGACACTCTGAATAATGCTTTGGAGGACCTGCTTTGCTTGCACCTATTGACTTTGGCACTCGTTGGAAGTGGCTCAATTGTCTGTTTCCATTCAGTTGTACCCATGACAGGTGAGGATCCAAACAAAATATTCACCCCTTCTATACCACGATCAACATCAAAATAAGAACCCAAATGAGTTAAGCACACGTTTAACGCATCATCACAATTAGAATAAGCAAGACAATCATCATCTAATGCTTCTATCATGTCCACATCAGCAACATCCTCATTATCATGTGGTAGCCTGTTGACATTAAAAATATTCAGTTCTACTGTCATGTTGCCAAAGGATAGTTGCATAACTCCATTCCTGCAATTAATGGTAGCATTAGATGTTGCCAGAAAAAGGACGACCAAAAATTACAGGAATATGTTTTGTAGAGTCTCGTACTGGTTGAGTATCAAGTACAACAAAATCAACATGAAAATAAAACTTGTCAACCTGTATCAAAACATCCTCTACAATTCCTCGGGGTACTTTCATAGATCTATCAGCAAGTTATAAAATCATAGATGTTGGTTTTAACTCGCCTAGTCCAAGTTGCATATACACAGAATAGGGAAGAAGATTAACACTAGCTCCTAAATCTAGCAAAGCTTTCTCAATTTTATGGTTTCCTAAGATACAAGAGATAGTAGGACATCCTGGATCTTTAAATTTCGAAGGAGTGTTGCTTTGAATTATAGAGCTAACGTGTTCAGTTAAAAATGCCTTTTTGCGCATATGTAGTTGTCTCTTTGTTGTACATAGATCTTTCAAGAATTTAGCATAGGTAGGTACTTGTTTAATAGCATCAAGTAATGGAATATTCACACTTACCTGCTTGAAGATTTCCATAAAATCATTGATAGAATTACCCTGTTTTACCTTTGTGAGCCTCTGAGGATATGGGGCTTTTGGAATGTAAGATGGCTCATTGTCCTCTTTGGGAGCTTCTTGGATTGAATCATCAGTTGGAACGGTACCTGGAGAAAGTGGTTGAGAAGTGGTTTTCTTTGAGATGTCCACTTTGTTGTCAAACAGTTTTCCACGTCGCAAAGTCATGATTGATTTAGCCTCTTCATGTTGCACTCCTTTAGGATTAGGAAATGGCTGACTAGGAAACTTTCTTTTCTCAATGGTTGTTGCCAACTGTTGGACTGATGAAGCAAGTTGTCCCATCATGTTTTCAAGATTGGAGATGGATTGTGCCTGAGAGTTCTGGCTGGCGCGTACTTCATTCTTAAACTCAGTAATTGTGTGATTCTGATGCTATAATGCATCTTGTGTAGCTTTTGTCAAGTTATGAATTGCTTCCTCCCATGGTTTTGGCTGTGAAAAATTGTGATTGAATTGTTGAGTAGCCTGCTGGGGGGCTTGACCTGCTGTATCATCTTGTTGAAACCCCTATGACCAAGAGAAATTGGGGTGGTCCCTCCAACCTGGGTTATAGGTGTTGGAGTAAGGATTGTAAGGAGGTTTCCTCATCATGTTGAGGACATTAGCTTGCTCAGCACCTGCTTCTGGTTCTGTAGGACTATTGGCTGTCAATGAGGTCAATTTGCGAGAGATGTCCTCTATCATGCATTTGACTTCTTTGATTTCTGAGCTAGGTTCACTGCTGCGAATTTCATAGATACCCCTTTTCTTAGGTTCAGTTCTAGAGGATCGGCTCCGCTGTTGTGAATTGTCAGCCTGTTTCTGAAAGAAGCTCCAAATCTCCGTAGCATTTTTAGACATCAGCTCTCCACCACTTGTGGCCATCAACCACTCTTGAATGTGTGATAGTAGACCCTCCAAAAAATATTGGCATAAATGCCATTTTTCATACCCATGATGTGGACATTTCATAAGAAGCCCGTTGAATCTCTCCCAAGTTTCATAAAATGGTTCTTCGTCTCTTTGCACGAACTCTGAAATTTCCCTGCGAATAGCATTAGTTTTGTGAACAGGAAAGTATTTATTCAAAAATTTAGCAACCATTTGTTCCCAAGATGTAATACTATTTGCAGTCAATGTATTAAACCAAGATCTAGATCTATCTTTCAGAGAAAAGGAAAATAGACGAAGTTTAACATTATCAGGAGACACATTCTCATATTTAAATGTTTCACATACAGCATAGAAGTCCGTGAGATGATTGTAGGGTTCTTCACTATCTAAACCATAGAAGGATGGCAGACAGTTAAACACACTCGGTTTAAGCTCAAAATTTCTAGCAGTCACTTGTGGGTATTGTATGCATGAGGTGTTCAAATTAGCTAATGGACTAAAGTAGTCCCTGAAATGTCTCTCCTCAATTTCATCACCCATAACTACTACTGCTTCGGTTCTTCCAATCTTATCTAAGTTGGTAGGTCGAGTTCTTCGGTGAAAAGTTCGTTCTATCTCACTATCTAGAGGTTCTAGCTTAATATCCAAAGATCTACGACCAAGCATGCACGATGAAAATCTTTTTTTTTTAAAATAAAACAAAATTAAGCAAATAAAATCCTAAATTATAACTAGTCAAGAATAAAATTAACTAAAATTAAATTAACCTTAAGACGCAGTCCCCGGCAACGGCGCCAAAAACTTGTTGTCAAATTTTAATTAACTCGCAAGTGTACGAATCTATTGGAATATAGAAAAGTAATAACGAGGTCGATCCCACAGAGACTGCTATAAGGAATGTATAATTTAATTCAAGTTAACAGTTATTCTAGGCTAGTTAAGTTGAAAAGTTTTGTTGTTGAAATTGTTTAACTAAAAGACTAAAGAAATATGCTAAACAGATGAATTGATAATTCAAGTTACGTAAAATACCAAGGTTTCGGAATCCTCCATTGTCTAACTTAGTAATCATCTAATCATTCTTTAATTCTCAAAAACACACACGACAATACGAAATCAATCTATTGTCGTCCCTAAAGATTTATCAATTAAGTCCAAAAGAAGAAAATCAAATATAGGCTCCCCTTATGCTTAAAACATAAATCACTTAAGCATTTTTCATATCAAAATCCATTGAAAGAAGACAAAGAATCAAAGATTACCTAAGCATTCTATGTATCCCAATACGAATAAAAGAAGATGAAAAATCAAAAGAAATGAATAGAACCTATTTAAGCATCAAGCATGGATTAATTAAACCAATATCTAACTATAAAAAATACATGATATTCAAGATGAAAGAAATTATATTTAATTAACCTAGTTAAGAACAAGCAATGAACGTTAAAGCTCTTAAGAAGGAATTAAACGAATAATTAAATAGTTACTTAATCAAAACAAGGTTTCATCGTCTACCTTGGCTACAGAAAATTAGAAGAACATGATGAAATTAAAAATACAAGAATTGATAGAACCCGGCATAGATTGAAGGAGAAGAAATCTTCAAAAACTCTTGATTGTCAGTCAGTTGTCTTCTCTTGTTTTCTTCCGTCTTCCCTTGATTCGGCTCCCAAAAATCCTCCCCTTGTTATGAGAATGTATCTCCTATTTATACTCCCTTTCTTGTGCCACAAAATACCCCAAGAAGACCTAAAAAAATCGTCCAAAACGTTTCCTAGTTGAATTGGGACTCAAAAAAGGAAAGAAAATAAAATCAGAAATCGCGGCCAAAATTGGCCTGGGCGATCGCCCAGGCCGTTTTAGGGCGATCGCCCAGGTGCGCCTTTTCAATTCTGCTTCCTGCTCCAAGTGCTGGGCGCTCGCCCAGCACAAATCTGGGTGAGTGCCCAGCTTGTAATTTATGTTAATTTGCAAACCGGTCCTTTTTGTTTCAACAGTCACCACATCGGTCCTTCAACTTTGGATCTTGGTCATTTCAGTCCTCCAACTTTTATAACATCAAATTGGTCCTTAAACTTTACATTATCTCCAGTTTGGTCCCTCAACTTTGGGTTGAGTGCAATTGAGTCCTCGAACTTATGAGATATCTTCTAAATCATTGCTCTTTTTGCCCAAACTTCTCCAATTGTTCACCAACAAGTCCAAAACTGAAATAAAACAATAATAAACTAGATTAAGTAGAAAAGCAACTATATGACGACATAAATGATTAATTAAAAGGCCAAAATAGGTGCATAAAACGCAGTTATCAAACACCCCCAAACTAAACCTTTGTTCGTCCTCGAACAAAAACAAAACTAAAATATAAATTAAAATTACGCTAACAGAATCAATGGAAAATTAGTCAATATTAAACTCCTTACCATATGCCTCAGTTCAAAATAAAGCAACACTATTAAAAGGGTATTAAACAACAGCACAAAAGTTTGCACTTATCCGATGCTCGACCTTGTGTGAGTGTGTGAATAGCCAAAAATTAAACTTATACATGTATTAGACCATGACCAATATTGTGTTGTTGACATTTTAGCAATCCCGAACCCTTTGTAGTCATTTATTCCTTACACCTCTCGCAAGTTATCACACTTCTAAAGCTTTTCGCTCAAATCCCGAGGTGTTCTAGCGAAGTTGGTTTCTATTGATCATCACAATGCTCTTTCTTTTCAACAAAAGTGGTAAAACTTAGCACTTGTATTCTGCGAATTAGGATGGTTAGAGATTTCTAAATTCTCATCTTCAGTCTCTAAGGTTCTAATCTAGCAATCCTTCCTGAGTTTTGTGTCGTTTGTAGTTTGCAGCGACTTAAGTTAACAAAGGTTTTTGATTGGCCTTCAAAAACTGAAATAACATTGATAAAATTTGTGGAACATCGGAGTACAATTTGAAAGAAAAAAGAAATTTGAAGTCTGGAATCAATTCAAGTCTTCTCACAGTTCAAGTATGAAAGTCCTATGAGTCTGGTCTATTATAATGAAAAATTCAAATTATACATATGTGCGTATTGAAGGAGTAAAATATACATAAATATATATCTCCCGTCTCTAAAAATTTATGCTTATAAATCACGTGCTATGGGACTTAATTTAACCAAACATGATGTGCCTTACAGATTGTGTGAGATATGTGGAAAGACAGTGAAGAACAAAACCAGCAATTTAGAGGACACTTCAATTTTCGTGATGGAGTGGAATAAGATGAGAATGGTGGCAACCACTTTAGACACTTCTCAAAAGTGTTCACACTGGTGTAAGAAGTCTTTGTGCAACTTCTTGATGGCATGCTTGGTACTAGCCTTAATTTGTCTTGCCCTGGTTCTTTCGTATCGATATTCTCTAGAGGTGCTACATTTGGTGTTGTGGTTGGTCGAGAATAAGGCGTTGATCTTTATAGAAGGCCACAATTCACTAATGATACCAGGATGGGTTAATTAATTAAGGATTTGTACTCATCAACCTAGTAATTTTTCATATAAACATGTATTGCTTTTGTAAGAATTGTGATCCGGCCTAAACTGATAATTGTGGACTGCATTGTCCCAGGAACTATATTAAGGTTCAATATAATCTAGTCTCAATCAATTGGTCATTTGTTGGTCAATTGGGTCACGTTTTGTCAAATGACCCCAATTTTCCAATAAAACAGGGGTTTTGCACCGAACCCCTCTTGATTTAGGAAAAATTTCATACTTTAGGGACTAAAACACATATTTTATTAATTTATCAAAAAAATTAGAGTTTTATTTATGCTGAATTTCAAAGTTATTTTTATTACTTTTCCTTATTTCAAGATACCATTTTAGAATTAACTCATTGATGACTATACTGTGAATCATTTATGAGTAACGAAATTAGTGAACCAAGTAATGAGTAAAAATCTAATTGGGAAGAACTTGTGCAATACTCGAACTCAATAATTACAAGGGAGTATCATTCTAAAATCATAGAACAATGTGTGATGTTCATATATCTATATCTATACTACATCTAAAATGCTCTAAAATGTAGAAATATTTTAGGACTATTTTACCTTTACAAATTTTTTAAAATTCCATATTCACCCTTATTATTCATTAATATATAGTTATCATTTAATATTTTATTTATTACTCTTTTATTGTTAACCATATCTTACATTAAATTTTTAACAATTTATTAAATGTACAATTAAATTTTTTAAACATTCAATCTACTAAATTAAATATGAAGGTGAAAAGATGATCTCAATAATTATTTTTTTTTTTTGCATTACGAGATGAAATGAATGAGAAATGGGTTTTAAAAAAATGAATGAAAAAATTTGTTACCTTGTTTATTACTTCATTAAAATTCAAATCATGGTTGTCAAAACTGAAATGGAGATCAAAAGATTATTTTTAATACATTAGATTACACTGATTATAGTTCAGAACTAACATTTGAATCTTTAAATTTTTTTTAATTAATAATTATATATATGTTTATATGACGTTCTTCTCATTCTACTTCTGTTCCTCAACAACATTCTCAAAACAAAGGCAAGTATTGACATTTCTTTAATATTTGTATTTTACTTACGTTTATATTTTTTTAATTTACATTGTCAAATTGGACACGCCTTACAAAAAAAGAACACACACAATGAATATTGTTTACAAGGAGCTACTACTCCAAGAAAGTACAATATTATATAGTCAAACATTACATTCTCTCATAATAAAATCAATAATTATTATTTTTATTATTTTTAAATGTAACCTTTGAGATCCATATTAACACATCATTAATTTCATAAGATTTGATATTAAATGTTCGTCAATCATCAAAGCTCAAATCACAAAAAGGTCTTTACTGTGTTTAAGTTACTATTCGTATTACCACTATAGAAAACTCATCTCTGATTGCAACTGTACAATAAAATATCAACATCGAACAATACAATACAACATGTTATCAAGAACTGTACTTTTTTTCTTTATTGTACTTGCCACTTTAACATTTTATTTATTAATATTTAAAACATAAAAATATTAAAAATTGACGATATTATTACAAAAGAACATGCAACGCACGCGTGTCTAACTAGTATAAACAAAACAAAAAAAGGCAAATATATGATCAGCCACATTTACAATTAATGAAAGGAATGCAACATATATTTAAATTAGGAAGTTGGTGGATTGGAAGACATCCTTATCTTGTCCCTAAAGGCCTGGTAGTGTAGCTGGACTTCACGTCACTCTCTTAACCTCTTTACCTTTTCTTGTCTCTAATCCACACGGCAGTGCTCTAATGAGTTAACTAAATCCAACTCGTCCAGGGAAACCATCATAATGGTAAGAGAATAAATTGAATCAAATGTAGCCATTTTCTTGTATTATTTAAGTATGTCTTCATCACAATTCTAAACACGTAATAGCTTTTCGCATGTCAGTTGCCACGTTCTTGTATCCCTTATGAGAATTAAAAGCAATTAACAGTTTAACACACAAATCACAACAATTATAGCGAATATGGCCTGAATGCAAAGTATCAGACAGAAACACTCCTTAGATCTTGAAGAAGGTTGCTCCTTGATTCTACTAACAATTATGAATGGTGAATGTTTTTCAAGGGAAAATAGAACAAAGGAAGAAAGAATGTCAACAGAGTGTTCAAATGAAAATAAGTTGCAGCATGTTTGAATTAAATCACTGGTGTCAAGGAGAAATGAAGACGATAAGAACAAAAGGTAACCAAATCACTGCATAAAATTATTTATTCATCAAACAAATTACTCTACAGTACAGTTTTTGGGGACACACAAAGCTATAATACACTGTAACACACCACTGGAAGCCAAACAAAGCTTAAAAATCTTCAGAATGATTGCCTAGTTTTCTGCAATAGCAACATAAAATAAGCTTATGAGAGATGATTAAAGTTTGTTTTAAATGTGCAATGAATATTAATAGTGAAATGACAATAGTTTCTGATTTCATTAATGAATTTACTTCAAATAATCATCTTTTTTCTGTTCTCATTAGATGGAAAAAGAAAACGTGATAAATAAACAAACCTCTTCGTCTTATTCCACATCAATTATGCTTAACAAAATTCAGTTTTGATCTTCTTGAGCTTCGTCAGAACATCTTTTGCAGAGAGCCTCTCGTCGGGAAAATCAGCTGTGCATTCTAGTGCTAGTCCCATGATTGATCTGAAGCAACTCTCTTCAGCTCTATCATTGTTTTTAACTGCATTCATTAGATCCACATCAACTATCTGTGTTATTGCATTCGGGAATGATTCAAACACCCATCTCCTCATGGTGGACTCTCCAACAAACATATCATCTGTTGGCTTCATTTTGGTAAATGTTTCCATCAGCATAATCCCAAAGCTATAAACATCAGCCATAGTTGATATTAATCCTGTTGATCCATACTCTACAAAATTGGGACATGTAATCAAGTTAACAAGTCAAATGTTAATTGAAAAATAAATGAATGAGAATTAAGTAAATGGTAAATAGAACACTAACAAAAAGCACAACATGGCTATGCGTATTAGGTATTTATATATGTGATCAAACTGCAAGCATCTATTTGCCCTGTTTTTATTGATCTTTCATAGAGAGAAGACCATAAGTATGAAAGCAAATGTGGTGCTTTTACACTAAATATAATGTTAACATACCATTTAAGAATAATTACATGTATAACATTTACTCTTTACATAAATAGTTGACATAACCGTTTACCTGGAGCCATATATCCAATGGTTCCCAACGTCTTGGTCAGTGAAATTCTCTGGTCTTCAGTGAAAAGCTTGGCAATGCCAAAGTCTGCAACATGGGCAACCATGTCTTCATCTAGAAGTATGTTACTGGGCTTCAAATCACAATGGACAATTGGAGAGGGATGCCCATGATGTAGATACTCGAGTGCAGATGCCACATCTATCATTATTTTCAATCTTTGAACTATATTTAGGAAATAGTTGCTAGAGGACAGCCATTTGTTCAGGTTTCCATTAGGCATATATTCCAACACCAAGGCTTTAAGATCAAGGTTAGAGCAACTCGTAATTACCTTGACAAGATTTCTGTGACGAATATTGCGCAGTATGTGGCACTCAGTATCAAAACTCTTGTTTGCACCTTCCAAATCTAAATTAAAGACCTTAATAGCAGCAATCATTCCATCTGAAAATATTCCCTTGTATACTGAGCCAAAACTGCCTATGCCAATTAGATTCTCTTCATCAAATTTATTGGTAGCATTAAGAACTTCATAATATGAAATCCTCTTGATGGTGATGGGGGAAGTAGACCGAGCTGGAAGAAGTGTATTCCTATTACGACGTCTCATTAAATAAACCAAAATAATGGCTAGAATTATTACCAAGGCAATTGATGGAAAAATATACTTCAAAGTTCTGGCCTTGCTTGATGAGCTAGTTGCATTACCTTTGCATGGGATGACCTTGTATTGAAGAGAGCCACACAATTTGCTATTTCCTACGAAAAAGTCTGCAGTTATGTTCTTGAAAGGCCCTCCATTTGGAATTTCACCGCTGAGTTCATTGAATGAAACATTGAAATACTTAAGTTCTTTAAGTTTCTCCAATGACCTGGGGATTTCACCATAGAGATTGTTCTTGGATAGATCCAAAATTTGCAATGAAATCAAATTACCAAATGGCTCAGGTATAGGACCATGTAATCGATTGTTTGATAATGTTAGAATTACCAAACTCTGAAGTTGCCCGATAGTGCTTGGAATCTCTCCTGAGAACTGATTCATTGATAGATATAACTCTCTCATCCCCTTCACGCTGCCAATTTCTCGAGCCAGCGAACCATTGAAGAAATTAAATGATAGGTCCATTATTTGAATTTCCATGTTAGTCCGAAGTGTGGAAGGGATAGTGAAAGTCAATGAGTTGTAAGATAAATTCAATTCTCGTAAAGAAGTAAGATTTCCTAAACAAGTCGGTAGCCGTCTAGAAAGGTGATTATTCCCCAAATCAAGGTGATACAGATTTACCAAATTGCAAAGGTTGACATGTATTAACCCCTGTAGTTTGTTGTTATCAAGTCTCAGCATTTGCACTTTTGCTAATTGACCCAGTGTGTCAGGAATTTTTCCTGTCAATTCATTGCCTCCAATGTCTAACTCGATCAAGTTGCTCATATTACCAATTTCATTAGGAATTATACCTTTAATACCACAAAAATCGGCAGTGAAAGCTTCAATAGATGCTGACAAATTACCCAAAGCTCTTGGAAGCATTCCGTCAAAAGAATTTGAACCAATTCGTATTACCTTTAACTGCCTACAATTTATCAACAAAATAAGAAAATCCAATTCGAGCATTGAAGGATCATTTGTCAACTGATTATACTGAAAGCTTAAATGTTGTAGGTTGGGTAAATTCCCAAGATTCATGGGTACACGTCCACTGAAGTAGTTGTCACTAAGATCCAATTCAGTGAGCTTTGAAAAATTTGAAATACAGCCAGGAATTTCTCCACTGAATCGATTGCTACCAATATAGAGGCCTTCGAGATCAGGGAGCCCATTGGCTATTGACGACGGAATATTTCCAGAGATACTATTATTTGGAAAACCAAGTATTTGTAACATGGAGAGATTGAATATGGATTCAGGTATTTGACCATGAAGACTGTTGGTACCAATATACAATTCCTTCAAATTTGATAAACTGCCAATTGAATATGGAACTGTTCCTGTAATGTGGTGTTTGTCAATGCACTCAAATGAATACCAAAAGTATTAATAAGTCCTAAATATGTACCTGTCAAGATATTTGAATCCAAATATAATTTTTCAAGTGCTGATGAGTTTCCAATTTCATAAGGAATGCTTCCTGTCAATACATTTTATAATATTAAAATTTGAAATCCAAAAGTCAAATATTTAAAATTTCAAAAAGGTATCATCAAATAATAATACTGAAATTATAAAGAGATAAATCTATTCAAATATCAAACTTTTAAATTCAAAAATGGGAATGATGTTTAAGTTTGTTTTTTCGCACAGACGTCCTTAACCTATGTATTTTGGTGCGTAGTCGATAATTTTTTGATAAAAAAGACCAATATGCACTTAAATAACAATTGAAAAGCATTGTAGTTGGGTCCTCAACCTTTGAAAAAGGTACAAATGGGTCCCAAATCTTTTTTTGATAAAATTTAAATTACCGTACTAAATATATCATTATAGTGGTGTCAATTAAATTTTTTAGAAGGGAAAAAAAGTTAAATTATCGTGCTTTAAGTGTATCATGAAATTGCTTTGGGATGTGAAAGACTTGAATAAAAAGTAAGACAAATAAATAACAAAATAACTTATATTAGTTTATGACATCCAACCAATCTTATTTTATTTTATTTAACATAAAAATATTGAAAAAAAATTAATCTATGAATTATGGTTCTTTATTTTCTTTATCGAATGATGATAATTAAACGATAAATTAAAATATAAAGAATACAATTGAGCTCTATATATTTGTAGTTAATAAACAAATAGTTCAACTAAATAAAAGTATTTAATTAAGGATGTAGTTTGAAACACACAGTTTTTTTTTGTTATAACCGTAAAATAAAAGTTTAAAATTTTTAATAATGAAATTACTTAATAATAAAAAAAATAATTTTTTTTTAACACGTTAGTTAATCAATAGCTTAAATTTAAGTTATTTTATAATAGTTCATAAAATATACAAAATGATTTATGTATATTATCAATTTGGTCAATAAGTTATTAATTCAAAACTAAGAAAAGAACTCAGTACATTTTATTTAATATTTTATAAAAATTAAAAATAAAGGTATTGGAACCAATTGCAACATTTCCAAAGGCTAGGACCTATTACAAGTTTCTCCAATTAAAATTAAGGGCATATTGGTCTTTTTATTGAAAAATAACTATGTATACCAAAACACATAAGTTAGGGACATTCGTGCCAGAAAAATAAGCGTTAGGGACCATTACTGCACTAAAGGTAAAAGTTAGAGACCATATGCACCTAATTATGTTCAGAAATTAGTAGCTCTAATATTTATTATTAAAAAAAGAATGGTTCTCGAATGACAAATGTATAAATTAATTTAGAATATTATGTTATTGACTTAACAAGCTGATGTAGTGCAAAACCAACAATATACCAGAACGAAGAATAAATTTAAAAACACGTCGATTCTCAAGATGCTTGTAAATTTAGAAAACAAATAATTTATTGATTGACAATCTAATACCAAATAATTGATCTAGATCGAGAAATCGTTGATTACACTAAATACCGAAATACCAATTCAGGTGTAGAAAAACTCCAACAACTTTTATAATTTTTTAATCAAATTACTTGAAAGAACGAAGCTTACCTTTGCAGCTAATAAAGAAAAACCTAATATTAATCATAACTGGAATTACATCCTAGGTCCTCAAACCACCAAATTATATATATATATATATATATATATATCAATTAATAATGAAAAGATAATAAAAAGCTGACTAAACATTAAAATGAGGCTAGCGGTATCCATCTTAATCACAATCTGAAACACATGTGTCAAAAGAGTGTAAAATGATTAAAATGCCAAGGAGAGTCGGAGACCGAGTTACGTACCACTGAAGCCGTTTGTACTCAAAAATAAACTTACAAGTGCTGATAAGTTTCCAATTTTATTTGGAATATTTCTTGTCAATCCATTAAACATATAGATATTAAAATATCAAATGTTAAATTAACACGAAATAGATCTAATGAAAGAGAAGAAGTACCAACTAATTTAAACTAGATAATTAACAACCTCTGAAGTCATTGTAACTCAAATCTAAGAATTGAAGTGCTGATAAGATTCTTTCATATGGAATACTTCCTCTGAATTCATTGAGATAGATGCTAAGAGTTTGAAGTGCATGGCACTGCAATAGACTTGGAAGTATCTCTCCATGAAATTTGTTGTCATCAAGGTCTAAGTACTCAAGCATCGTAGCTTGGTTGCACGGATCTTCAGGAAACTTTCCAGAAATTTTGTTTTCGCTGACCGTGAATTGTAGTAGAGAAGTGATATTGAAGATGGTTGAAGGTAGGTCTCCTAAAAAACATGCCTTAAAATCACATACATATAGACACATAGTATTTCCTTAACAATTACTAAGTTGACAGTTACCCCCAAATGAATGAGAGCACAATAGAGCGGTGAAGCTAGTGTACTTCTATAAAAGTGTAATAGAATATTATGTGAAGGGACTACAATATTGGTCAATTTTCACAACTTTTGGAATATATTATCTAGTATATATGTATGCATATGATCAACGCTTTAGACGTACCTATCAAATTATTTTTTCCTAGATAGAGAATTTCAATCTTTGACAGGTTCCCTATTTCCATTGGAATGCTTCCAGAAAAATTATTCAACGACAAAGAAACTCGTTTAAGATTCGTGCATGTTCCCAAGCTTGGAGGAATGTCTCCAATTATTTGATTCACTGAAATTTTTAGCATCTCTAGCTTTGGAAGATTGTAGCAGATATCCGTAGGAAGACTTCCTGAGAGACTATTGTTTTTTAAATCAATTTCTATCAAAGAAGAGAGGTTGAAAATCTCGTTAGGAATATTTCCATTGAATATGTTATAGGAGATGATGATAGAAATAATAACAGGTGCTATATGTTATCTACAAATGGTGGCATGTCTTGGCACGCCCGCCTCACCGACTCGCTCGCCTCGTTGGTCTCATAAGCACTCCTCTGACAGATAGACTACAATAATCTAACTGTCGTTAGGTTAGCCAGAAAGGCGACCCATAGAATGACAGTTACCACCTGTTATTGGAAAGATGAAACACCAGCAATTGGAAGGTGAAACATTCCTCATCAATTGGGAAGATGAAGCATCCCTCATAACTCATAGAAATGAGGAAGATGAAGAGACACCTACTATTAAGGACTATTAAAAGCCATAACTGCTGGCCATCTCTATAAATAGAGGCAACCCCAAGGTAAAAAAGACAGTTCTCATACACTCCATATTGCTATCCTGCATATCTATTTTAATCATTTTACTGATTATCACACCAGAGTGGCCACGGAGAAAAAAGTCCTGCCACCTTTTGCAGGTCTCCACCACTGTCGCTGCTGTGCTCAAAGAAGGAGAAATTATTTATCATCATTTGGCACCGTCAGTGGAAAACTGCACAAAAAGTCATGGCTCGAACTAGAAGAGCTAAAAATGTAACCGCTCCACCAGCCTCTGTTGGGAATGTTGACACTGAGTCTAACGTCGCCACTAATCACCCACAACAAGAATTTGCCTCTACCGCTCAACTTGCGGCACAACAAGCTCAGGTGGCGACCTTAACGACTCTACTCCAAGATCGGGATGCTACTATTTCTCAGCCACCACAAGATCCTAGCCTTCTGCCGGTAGGATCAATACCACCAGGGGCTCCGCCCCAGGGTCTTAGCTCTCTATCGGTAGGGTCCTCACCGCCAGGGGCTCCTCCTCAGGCTCATAACTTTCCAACAATGAAAATACCGCCAACGACAGATCCACCACTGGCTCCAGTTTCATTAGCTCTATCTTCTGCACCCCACTTCAATTCACTGGCATCTAGTCCAAATCCACATTGGGAGCAACCGTCATGGGTGCCCACACCTTCACTGGCTGAGACACCAGTGTTATGCCTAGAGCAGCGACTAGAAGATATGATGGGTCGCAAAATAACTACGGCTATGTCTAAAAAAACAGTAGGCAGCAATCTATGGTATTTGAAGAAGATCATTTTTCCCTAGAAGTAATGGTAGTTCCCTTGCCACAAGACTTCAAACAGCTAAAGATGGATAAGTACGACGGATCCTCTGATCATGTCGATCACCTCAGGGCTTTCGTCGACTTAATGAGGTTGCAAGCCACCCCTGATGCGATTATGTGTAGGGCTTTCCTGCCAACACTTAGGCGGGAAGTCAAGGACTGGGTAGCCACCATTTTCCCAAAATTGAACCGTACATTTGACGATTTTTCCAAGAGTTTTGCTGCACACTTTGCCAGCAACAAACGTGTTAAGAAAACTGCCATCAGTCTGATGCAATTGACCTAGGATAAAGACGAGCTGTTGAAAGCTTTCATTGCCCTGTTCAATAGAGCCATGCTGGGAATCAAACTCTGCAGATATCTGCTGTAGTCACTGCCATGATGAGTGGAACTCAAAGTCGTCCTTTCAAGATGTCACTTTCCAAAAATCTCTCGGATACGATGCATGAGTTACTAAAGAGAGGAGATAAGTATGTAGACGCTGAAGAAGCATATCTCATTACCAAAAGTATTAAAGATCGAAATGAACCTGAGTCTAACAAAAGAAACACTCGGGATGAGCCCGAACCTCGAAATGATAAAGACAAGCAGAAAATAAACCATATGCGGTGGATAAAATAATTTGACTAGCTGGGAAGTTCTAGTGCACCTACTGGATCCAACCTGTAACAAAAAATCCTCAACTAGTGCAAAGGTCAGATGAGGAGACAAAGCATTGGCTTAAAAAAAAAGCCTAGGCGAGCTCGCCCAATCTGAGGCGAGGCGAGGTGAGGTGAGCTCGCCAAAGCACTTAAAAAAATTTGCCAAGGCGAGCTCACTCATGGCGAGATGACCTCGTCCAAACGACAAGGCGAGCTCGCCCAAGTGACCAGGCAAGCTCAACAATGACGAGGCGAGCTCACCTAATCTGGGCTGAGCTCGCCCAAAAAAAAAAAGCGAAGAGCCTATGTTAAACAAGGCCAGCTGCTACTGTATGAAAAAATAAGGTGGGGCGATGAGCCCCTATCTAAAAAAAAAAACAAGTCGATGAGCCTATGTTAAACAAGGTCAGCTGCTACTGTATGAAAAACAAGGCGAGGCGATGAGCCCCTGTCTAAAAAAAGGCGATGAGCTTATGTTAAACAAGGCCAGCTGCTACTGTATGAAAAACAAGGCGAGGTGATGAGCCTCTATCTAAAAAAACAAGGCGATGAGCCTATGCTTAAAAATCAAGACGATGAGCATCTGTTCAAAAAATAAGGCGATGAGTCTATGTTTAAAATCAAGGCCACCCCTGTCCAAAAAACAAGGCGATGAGCCTCTTTCCAAAAATCAAGGCGATGAGCCTCTGTCTAACAAACAAGGCGATGAGTCTGTGCTTAAAAATCAAGGCGATGAACCCCTATCCAAAAAATAAGGCGATGAGCCTATGTTTAAAAATCAAGACGACAAGCCCCTGTCTAAAAATCAAGGTAATGAGCCTCTGTCCGAAAAACATATAGAGAAACAAGTGCGGTAGATTATTTCTACTTCCCATTGACAACAGTTTATGAAAAATAGTCTATGGGAAGTAGAGGGGCTTATGATGATAGAAATAATGACAGGTGCTATATGTTATCTACAAATGGTAGCATGTCTTGGCATGCCCGCCTCACCGACTCGTTCACCTTGTTGGTCTCATAAGCACTCCTCTGACGGATTGACTGCAATAATCTAACTGTCGTTAGGTTAGCCAGAAAGGTGATCCATAGAATGACAGTTATCACATGTTATTGGAAGGACGAAACACCAGCAATTGAAAGGTGAAACATCCCTCATCAATTGGGAAGATGAAACATCCCTCATAACTCTTAGTAATAAGGAAGATGAAGAGACACCCACTATTAAGGACTATTAAAAGCCATAACTGCAGGTCATCCCTTTAAATAGAGGCAACCCCAAGGTAAAAAAGACAATTCTCATACACTCCATATTGCTATCCTGCATATCTATTTTAATCATTTTACTGATTATCACACTGGAGTGGCAACGGGGGAAAAAAGCCCCGCCAGCTTTTGCAGGTCTCCATCACTGTCGCAGCTGTGCTCAGAAAAGGAGAAATTATTTATCATCAGGAGAGATTTATCTTTTGTAGATTTTCAAGAATTCCAAAACTTGTTGAAGTAGCACCATTTAGCTCATTGTATTGCATCTCTATTTCTCGAAGTTGGCTTAATTTACCCATTTCATCAGGGATAAATCCATGGAAATTGTTATAGCTAATAATCAAGGATCTCAAAAAAGAGAGTCCACCTATTTCTTTAGCAATAGTACCTCCAAGACCCATATTTGCTAGATTTAAGCCTCTAACTCTTTGATGTCTCGTGCTGCAAGTAATACCAATCCAATTACAGAACGAGGTTTCTTGTGACCAGTTCTTCGCCAAGATTTTATTTGGATCAGAAGTTATTTGAGATTTGAAGGCTAGAAGAGCATATTCATCAGTGGAGCTATTGAGAGATGTAACAATGTAGATGAAAAAGTAAAGCATTGTGAGCAATGTAAAGATCACATTCTTTCCCATGGCTAATTTGAAATGCATAAAGTAGATTAGGAAGGGGCTGTAATAAGGTGTTTGATATAAGTATGTATATATATAAAGAACAAAAACTTTCTGCTAGATACGAGTAAAAGGTAATTTATGGTTGAGAGTTGCTTGGGGTTTTCATCTTAAGGGAGTCGTGCTCATTGCTCCATTAATTATCAACTCTACTTCTTTCCAAAAATAAAACAAAATTTACTTTTCTGGAGAAATCCATTTGATGCATAGATTTTTCTTTATCTTCATTGTGGAAGTTTTCCACGAATGATATATAGTTGCATTCTTTAAATAATTAACTTTTGGAGCCTTCATTGTCTACCAATACTCCACATTTTCTAGTAGAATGTTGAGATTTTCTTTATCTTAATGACTCGATTTTGCAACCATATTAAACACGGTCTTAGATTTTATTGTGTACTTTCGATTTTTTTTTGTTGACGTTGACTTCTAAATGTCAATTTATTTTCAATTTTTCTCATTATGTTTGATCTTAAGTAAGTGAAATTCAGTATCAATTTCCCATTTTGATACTTTCAATTATTTGTTTTCATGAGTATAAGAAAATTAGGAATTATATATTTTAATTAACATGGCCTATAAGAAAATGTAATAAAGGTCAATCCCAAAAGTAACACTTTAAGTCATGCCTAGTCGGCTTAACATATTCATGCCTGCCCTTTAACTATCTTCTACTTTTCTTTTACCATCTCAGCACATCAATATGCAATGGTGGACAATATTTTATTAGATTAAGTGATTATACAATTGGATAAGATTGAAGGAAACAAACTTAAGGAAAAATAAAATACCTCACCATCCAAGTTAAAAACTAAACTTGATTTGTTGGATTTTAATCAAGTCATCCAATTTTCACATTATCTCAAAGTTGGTCATTCAACTCATTTAATCTATTTGTCCAACTGATGTGAAAATCCGAAATGACTTTTAATGACTAACAAATGCTGAGTTGGCAACATGGCAAAATATAATGTTGATTGTTTCAATTAAGTCATCCCATTTCAATGTCTTTCTTTTCATGCTATGGAAAAAATGATATCAAAGAATTAAAAAAAAATGTAATGAGTATTTAATTTTATTCTAGATAAGTGTAATGGTTGTGGTGGGGCTCATAATTGTGGAATTTGTGGTCTTCTACTTTTGTTTTTTTGGTTTACTTTGACTTTGAAATTTCATTTTTCCAATGTCTATGGAAATAACTTTGGGAGTAGCTTTCTAGAACAGGGCTAATTGTTTGTGTCTAAATGAAATAAAATAAATTGGCACTGAGGTTCTTAATTAACCTTTGTATAAGTGAATACTTAAGTCTCTAGTTAATCTTTTGTCACATTTAAATCTCTAACTTTTCATATATGTAGAAATTAGGTCTCTGTTCCTAATAAACAACTTTTGCATTGTCCATTAACTATCCAATATTTTCTAATTGAATGCAGGTTTTCATGTTAAACCTGTTTTACTAAGAATATTTTCTCTGTCTTAATTCACTTTTCCTTGTTGGTTTGTAGAAATTTAAGATTTCAAGGAATATAAAGTAGCTCAAATTATGAATTCCGTCAAAACTTTAAGATTGCAATCCTAATTAACTAGGTTTATCTTGTGTGAGAAGAAATTTAGTTTAAAAACTTTACATTGTATACATGAAAATAAATCTTACAATACAGGAACTTATAATTAGTTGAGTCTAAATTACATTCTTAATTTCAGCACTGAAGGCAAAGGTTAGGAACCATATGCGCCTAATTCCGTTTAGAAATTGGTAGCTCTAATATTTATTATTAAAATAAGAATGATTTTAGAATGACAAATGTATAAATTAATTTAGAATATTAAGTAATTGAGTAAACAAGCTAACAATATACCAGAACAAAGAATAAATTTAAAAACACGTCGATATATTCTCAAGATGTTCGTGAATTTAGAAAACAATAATTTATTGATTGACAATATAATACCAAATAATTGATCTAGATCGAAAAATCATTGATTACACTAAATACCGAAATACCAATTCAAGTGTAGAACAAAAACTCTGACAACTTTTATAATATTTTTAATCAAAATACTCAGAAAGAACAAAGCTTGCCTTTGTAGCTAATAAAGAAAAACCTAATCATTAATCATAACTAGAATTACATTCTAGGTCCTCAAACCACCAAATTGTATTTTATATATATATTTGCAGCTAATAAAGAAAAACCTAATCATTAATCATAACTGGGATTACATCCTAGGTCCTCAAACTAGAGGTGTCAATCCGGGTCAGGCGGGCCGACCCCGGCCCACCTCCGATGAAGCCCAGTGACGGCTCGCATTAGAAAAAGCCCGTGACACGGCGGGTTGCGGGCCTGGTCAACCCAACGCACAAAAATTGAACACGAGCCCAGCCCACCCGTCGGCCCATCCGGGTCGAGCCCATGTGGGCCGCGGATCGATCCGGTTCAGCCCGTATGAATAAAAAATTATTTTTTTTGAAATTACTAAAAAAACTTAGTTACTCATTGTAATTAAAAAAAATGTTTACATATATAGCAAAAAATGTGTTAAATTACTAAAAAAAAAATAAATAACAATGATAAATTCACATTTGTTAATTTTTTAATTCAATTTCTATTTTTTTTATATATATTTAAAGATCAAAACATCACGCATCTGTCACATCTTTCACTTTAAACGGCTCTATGCCATTTGTTTTTTTGTTTTTTTTAAAATATTATTTCAAATATGAAAGTTTGAATTTTCTGCCTAAAAAAACAAAACAAGCCAGCGATTAATGGCCGAACCGCCCGGTTCACGGGCCGGCCCACAGTTCGTCTTCTTCGGCCCGTGAACGGCCCACGGGTCGGCCCGTAGTTTCGGGTCGAGGTGGGTGGGCCGATGCGGGTTCGGCCCACCCGCCCGTCTTGACACCTCTACCTTAAACCACCAAATTATATATATATATATATAAATTAATTAAAAAAAAACCTGACTAAACATTAAAATGAGGCTAGCGGTATCCATCTTAATCACAATCTGAAACACATTTGTCAAAAAAGTGTAAAATGATTACAATGACTAGGAGATCGAGTTACGTACCACTGAAGCCATTGTTATACAAATATAAATGTACAAGTGCTGATAAGTTCCCAATTTCTTTTGGAATATTTCCTGTCAATCCATTTAAACACATATATATATATATATATATATATATATATATATATATATATATATATTAAAATATCAAATGTTAAATTAACATGAAATAGATCTAATGAAAGGAAAGAAGTACCAACTAATTAAAGCTAGATAATTAACTACCTGTGAAGTTATTGTCTGATAAATCTAACATTTCAAGTGTTGATAAGTTTCCAATTTCATTTGGAATATTTCCTGTCAATCCATTTAAACATATAGATATTAAAGTATCAAATGTTAAATTAACACAAAATAGATCTAATGAAAGAGAAGAAGTACCAACTAATTTAAGCTAGATAATTAACTACCTGTGAAGTCATTGTCTGATAAATCTAAATATTCAAGTGCTGATAAGTTTCCAATTTCATTTGGAATATTTCCTGTCGATTCATTTAAACATATATATATATTAAAGCATCAAATGTTAAATTAACACGAAATAGATCTAATGCAAGAGAAGAAGTACCAACCAATTTAAGCTAAATAATTAACTACCTGTGAAGTCATTGCCTGGTAAATCTAAACTTACAAGTGCTGATAAGTTTCCAATTTCATTTGGAATATTTCCTGTCAATCCATTTAAACATATAGATATTAAAATATCAAATGTTAAGTTAACATGAAAGAGATCTAATGAAAGAGAAGAAGTACCAACTAATTTAAGCTAGATAATTAACTACATGTGAAGTCATTGTGTGATAAATCTAAATATTGAAGTGTTGATAATATTCCAATTTCATATGGAATACTTCCTCTGAATTCATTGCTCGAGATGTTAAGAATTTGAGGTGCATGACATGACTGCAATAGACCTGGAGGTATCTTTCCATGAAATTTATTGCCACTAAGGTCTAAGAACTCAAGCATCATTGCTAGGTTGCACGGATCTTCAGTAAACTTCCCAGAAATTTTGTTTTCTCTAACCGAGATTTGTAGTAGAGAAGTGATATTGAAGATGGTCGAAGGTAAGTCTCCTAAAATACATGCCTTCAAATCACAAAACACATAGACACATAGTATTCCCTTAACAATTACTAAGTTGACATTTACCCCAAATGAATGAGAGCCCAAAAGTAGCGATGAAGTTGGTGTACTTCGATAAAAGTGTAATAGAATATTATGTGAAGGAACAATAATATTGGTCAATTTTTGGAATATATTATCTAGTGTATATGTATGCATATGATCAACGCTTTAGACGTACCTATCAAATTATTTCTTGCTAGATAGAGAATTTGAAGCTTTGACAAGTTCCCAATTTCCATTGGAATGCTTCCAGCAAAATTATTCCACGAAAGAGAAAGTAGTTTAAGATTCGTGCATGTTCCCAAGCTTGGAGGAATGTTTCCACTTATTTGATTCAGTGAAATTCTTAGCATCTCTAGCTTTGGAAGATTGTAGCAGATATCCGTCGGAAGACTTCCTGAGAGACTATTGTTTCCAAAACTAATTTCTACCAAAGAAGAGAGGTTGAAAATCCTATAAGGAATATCTCCAATGAGCCTGTTATGGGAGAGATTTAACTTCTGCAAATTCTCAAGAAATCCAAGACTTTTTGGAATACTACCGTTTAGCTCATTATACTGCATTTCTATTTCTCGAAGTTGGCTTAATTTACCCACTTCATCAGGGATAAATCCACGGAAATTGTTATTGCTAATAACCAAGGATCTCAAAAAAGAGAGTCCACCGATTTCTTTAGCAATAGTACCTCCAAGACCCATATTTGCTAGATTTAAGCCTCTAACTCTTTGATGTCTCGTGGCGCAAGTAATACCAATCCAATTACAGAACGAGGTTCCTTGTGACCAGTTCTTAGCCAAGATTTTATTTGGATCAAAAGTTATTTGATATTTGAAGGCTAGGAGAGCATATTCATCAATGGAGCTATTGAGAGATGTAACAACGTAGATAAAAAAGTAAAGTACTGTGAGCAATGTAAAGATCACATTCTTTCCCATGGCTAATTTGAAATGCATAAAGTAGATTAGGAATGGGATGTAATGAGATGTTTGATATAAGTATGTATATATATAAAGAACAAAAGCTTCGTGCAAGATAAGAGTAGAAGGTAATCTATGGTTAAGAGTTGCTTGGGGTTCTCATAGCTCCATTAATTGTGGACTCCACATCTTTCCAAAATAAAACAAAATTTGCTAGACTAGAGAAATCCATTGGATGCATAGATTTTTCTTTATCTTCATTGTAGAATTTTTTCCACAAATGATATATGGTTGCATTCTTTAAATAATCCAGAAATAAAATAATTAACTTTTGGAGCCTTCATTGTCTACCAATACTCCACATTTTCTAGTACAAAGTCGAGATTTTCTTTATCTTAATGACTTGATTTTGCAACCACATTAAACATGGTCTTTGAATTTTATGATGTTGGTTGTTGTCTACTTTTGATTTTTCTGTTGACGTTGACGTATAAATATGAGTTCATTTTTAATTTTTCTCATTAAGTTTGATCTTATATTAAGCAAAATTCAGTATCGATTTCCCATTTGATACTTTCATTTATTTGTTCTTGTGCGTATAAGAACATTAGGATTTATGTATCTTAATTAACATAGCCTATAAGAAAATGTAATAAAGGTCAATCCTAAAAGTAACTCTTTAAGTCGTGCCTAGTCGGCTCAACATATTCATGCCTATCCTTTAAACTATCTTCTACTTTTCTTTTACCATCTCAGCACATCAATATATGATGGTGGACAACATTTTATTAGATTAAGTGATTATAAGATTGAAAGAAACAAACTCAAGGAAAAATAAAATACCTCACCATCCAATTTTTACATTATCTCAAAGCTGGTCACTCAACTCATTTCTATTTGTCCAACTAACGTGAAAATCCAAAATGGATTTTAAAGACTAACAAATGTTGAGTTGGCAACGTGGCAAAATATAATGTTGATTGTTTCAATTAAGTCAACCCATTTCAATGTTTTTTCTTTTCATAACTCTAACTTAGCTCTTAAAAAGAAGAATTAAAAAAGATGGAATGAATATTTATTTTTATGCTATGAAAAAAATGATATCAAAGAATTAAAAAAATGTAATGAGTATTTATTTTTATTCTAGATAAGTGTAATGACTTGACTTTGCAACTACATGCGTGGTCTTTGATTTTATTGTGTCTGGTTGTGGTGGGGCACATAATTGTGGAATTTGTGGTCTTTTGCTTTTGTTTTTTTTGGTTTACTTTGACTTCGAAAGGTCCCTTTTTTCAATTTTTGTCTATGGAAATAACTTTGGAAGTAGCTTTCTGGAATAAGGCTAATTGTTTGTGTCTAAAATAAAAGAAATTGGCACCGAGGTTCTTAACCTTTGTTTAAGTGAATACTTAAGTCTCCAGTTAATCTTTTGTCGCATTTAAATCCATAACTTTTCATATATGTGGAAATTAGGTCTCCGTTCCTAATAAACAACTTTTGCATTGTCCATTAACTATCCAACATTTTTAATTTCAGCTGGACCTGCTGTCAATGAACTAGAAATAAAATAGCCGGCACTAAGTTTTGTTTATTCTAGTCGTTGCGTCATCGAGATAGATATTTTGTAAGCTCCACATTAATGTCCTCCTAAAACAAGCTTCTTTACATTGTAATTGTAAAAATAGCTTATAAGCAACACTAAACACTTCTATTGAACTTCTTATATGCACTCAGCTAAATAATTTAAATTTATTGTTTCTAGTCACTATAAAACCTTTCTTGTGTAAAATGGAAATCTTAGGTAATCCACTTATCTAATAGCATAATAATAGTGTGTGTATAAATAAATTATACAGTTTAAGCACTAATTGGACTAATTGGATAGTGAAGCCACTCCAAATTGTCTAACAAAGTCAAATCATTCCCCTTATCTAGCAGGTTGGTAGAAATTAACTACATAATAGAGCAATGAGCACAGCTCTCTTAACATATATAAAAACCTAACCAACTCTTAAACATAAATTACCTCGTACACTTCTCAAACATCTTTATGCATTTCAAATTAGCCACGGGAAAGAATGTGATCTTTAGATTGCTTACAATGCTTTACTTGTTTATCAGATAATTAGCATGTTTCGTCCCTATCATTTGAGTCTATTGCGTAAATCGTCCATATCGTTTGAATTTGGGCATTTGGGTCCTTAAATCACTCATTCTTTGCGCAAATCGTCATTGCCGTCTAATTCTGTCAAATTAAGCCGTTAAGTCAGCGCGTCTTCTACAGTCTCTCATTATTTGAAGGGCAATTTCGTCTACTCACCCAATTTCGTCTTCTGAATAATTCTTTCACCACAGTAGAAAAAGAAGATGAGAGCTGGTTTGAGAAAAAATAGTTGGTTTGCAATTTCTCAAACCAGGCACCGAATCCTCCACCATTAATTACAATAAAGTAGAAGAAGAAGATGAGAGCTGGTTTGAGTACTATTCAACAAACCCTAACATCGGAGGTGGCTAGCATTCTGAACCATTCCATAGCGGAGGCGGGCCGGCGGAACCACGGATAGACTACGCTGCTGCACATGCCATTAGATGTTTTTTTGGATCAAGATCTAATTTTTCTTGAATTTTTCTTTGGTGCATTGTTTTTTGAATTTGAAATCATTCTCGCTATCATAAAAATTGCTGCATTTTTTATTTTTCAAGACCTGACCAGATTCAGTTCTTTACTTTTTGGTGGTCATCTATTACGGCAATTTTTTTCCTTTTTCAGTTCTTGGGAAATTATTTTGATTTTTTTAATTATTAAAGCCTCTTTTCTGGAGAAAAGTATACGTGTGGAATTGTGTGATTGACTAATATGCTCTACTCTACTTTATGCATCAGTCTCTTATCTCTTTTCTTGCTCCCATTGTTGGTATTTTCTCTCTTCATTTGCAAAGGATGCAGCCCTTTTTGAGCACATAGGGTTCAGTTTGTACTTGTATTTGAGATTTTCGGTCCTTGTTTGCTCTGTTTCTTGAGTTTCAACTTGGATTAGCTTGCTATGATTTGAGGGTTTAGAATTGTGATCTGATACTTTCCAAACCAGCTGATATTCGGAGCCTGAGTAGACAAAGTTGCAAACCAGTTGTTTTTCTCAAACCAGCTCTCATCTTCTTCTTCTACTGTGGTGAAGAAATTATTTAGAAGATAAAATTGGGTGAATGAGAGACTGCAGAAGACGCGCTAACGTAACGGCTTAATTTGACAGAATTAGACGGTAAGGACGATTTGCGCAAAGAATGAGTGATTTAAGGACTCAAATGCCAAAATTCAAACGATAGGGACGATTTGCGCAATAGACCCAAAGGATAGGCACGAAACGTGCTAATTACCCCTTGTTTATCTACGTTGTTGCATCTCTCAATAGCTCAACTGATGAGTATGCTCTTATAGCCATCAAATCTCAAATAACTTATAATCCAAATAAAATCTTGGCTAAGAAATGGTCACAAGGAACCTCGTTCTGTAACGAGATTGGTATTACTTGCGACACGAGACATCAAAGAGTTGTTTAGGAAATCTTACTTATTTACGAGAATTAAATTTATCTTACAACTCATTGACTTTCACTATCCCTTTCACTCTGTGGACTAACAAGGAAATTCTAATAATAGACCTATCATATAATTTGTTCAATGGTTCGCTAGATCCAGGAATTGGCAACGTGAAGGAGATGAGAGAGTTATATCTATCAAGAAATCAGTTCTCTGGAGAGATTCCAAGCACTATAGGGCATCTTCAAAGTTTGGTAGATCTAACATTATCAAACAATTGATTACATGGTCCTATACCTGAGCCATTTGGTAATTTGATTGCATTGCAAAATTTGGATCTATCCAAGAACAATCTCCATGGTGTGATCCCCAAGTCATTGGAGAAACTTGAGGACCTTGTTTATTTCAATGTTTCGTTCAATGAACTAAGTGGTGAAATTCCAAATGGAAGGCCTTTTAAGAACTTAATTCCAGATTTTTTCATAGAAAATAGTGAAGTGTGTGGAGCTTCTCGATACAAGGTCATGCCATGCAAAGGTAATGCAACTAGCTCATCAAGCAAGACCAGAACTTTGAAGTATAGTTTACCATCAATTGCCTTGGTAACAATTCTAGCCATTATTTTGGTTTATTTATTGAGATGCCGTAGTAATAATACACTTCTTCCAGCTCAGTCTACTTCCCCATCACCATCAAGAGAATTTCATATTATGAAGTTCTTAATGCTACCAATAAATTTGATGAAGAGAATCTGATTGGCATAGGCAGTATTGGTTCAGCATACAAGGGAATATTTTCTGATGGAATGATTGTTGCTATTAAGGTCTTTAATTTAAATTTGGAAGGTGCAAACAAGAGTTTTGATACTGAGTGTCACATATTGTGCAATATTCGTCACAGAAATCTTGTCAAGGTAATTACTAGTTGCTCTAACCTTGATCTTAAAGCCTTGGTGTTGGAATACATGCCTAATGGAAACCTTAACAAGTGGCTGTCCTCTAGCAACTATTTCCTAAATATAGTTCAAAGATTGGAAATAATGATAGATGTTGCATCTACACTCGAGTATCTACATCATGGGTATCCCTCCCAATTGTCCATTGTGATTTGAAGCCCAGCAACATAGTTCTAGATGAAAATATGGTTGACCATGTTGCAGACTTTGGCATTGCCAAGCTTTTGATGGAAATTGGTTTAAGAATTCGAGAAATTGACTAAGTGTTTGTCAACTTCGGCCAAAATATTCAGACCCAACCCAATCCGTCTAGGCAAATTAGTTTGCCACTTCGCCGCTTTGGGGCGTCAAAGGTCGCGGGGGTCGGGGGGCAGCGCCCCTCGTGTGGGCTCAGGGGCAACCCCCGAAAAGAGAATTCAGATTTCTCTGCATGTGTTGAAGGGTATATTTGGCTTCTCAAAACCAATATCGGATGAATGAGAAATTACGGAAAATGACAAACTTGGGTCAATTTTTGACCATGCAATCGCATGGGTATGTTATCATGCGATCGTAACTGGCTGAACTTTTCAGCAGAATGGTTTTAGGTCCTACCATGCTCATGGGACAAAGCCATGCGATCGCATAGTTAGTCTTGATCAAGGTCTGTCTTCAAAAATGTACCTTGCGATCGCAGTGTTTTAAAATCATGCGATCGCATAGGTTTACGCGCGAACAAACATGTCATTTAAAGTGTTGCACGATTTGGCTCCACACCACTTCGTTCCCAACTCTTCATCTTCTATAAATAGAACCCTCTGGACGTCCTATAATGTACAGAATTGATATACAAACACAATCAAATCATATTTTCATTCCTTGAACCAAAATTCTTGCATTTGTTGCATAAATTCTGGTTTTTCCATTTCATATTCGTCTTTGGAGTACAAAACCATTTCTTGTTCGTTGTGCTTGTGTTTTGAAGTGCTACAAACACAGGTAAAAGTCGTTGTATCTTGGGAGTTGATTGCCATAAAACGTAGGCACCGTTGTGGGGCAAAATCGATTTAAGGACAAAGTGTTCAACACTTGCCTAGACTTACATTTCATCTATTTCAGTTTTCTCGTTTCCAGTCACTTTACACAAAATCCAACCAACAGCTTTTCACTGAAGACCAGAGAATTTCGCAGACCATGATGTTTGTCACCATTGGATATATGGCTCCAGGTAAACTATTTATACAAGTAAATAGAGTTGAATGTTATACAAGTATTTATTCATAAATGTTATGCTAACAATATTTAGCATATGTTTGGATATGCTTAAATTATAATTTCAGCTGGTCAAACATAATTTTTATCCACACATTTCATATGACCTACAACTTACTACCTATTTTTTATCCACACATTCACCACCAACTTATAATATAAGCACTTAAAAAATAATTTCAGCACTACACTTGATCATAAAGCCAATAGTGAATCACATATTATATAAAAGGGGATAAAGATAATATTCAAAGGGTGGGACTTGAAGATTGATCACATATATATAAACGTCTTGGGCATGGCCATGTTGTGCTTTCCTTTTAGCGTTCTATTTACCATTTACTTAATGCTTTTTTATTTATTTGTAAATGAACATTTGACTTGTTAACTAGATCACGTCCCAATTTTGTAGAGTATGGATCAGCAGGATTAATATCAACTATGGCAGTTGTTTATAGCTATGGGATTATGCTGATGGAAACATCTACAAGAGTTCACCATGAGGAGATATGCGTTTAAATCATTCCCGAATGCAATAACACAGATAATTGATGTAGATCTAGTGAATGCAGTTGAAGACAATGTAGAGAGTTGCTTCAGATCAATCATGGGACTAGCACTAGAATGCACGGCTGGTTTGCCCGAAGAGAGGCTCGATATGAAAGATGTTGTAACAAGGCTCAAGAAGATCAAAATTGAATTTTGTTAAAAAATAAATGAGGTATAATAAGACGAAGAGGTTTTTACTTATCACATTTGCTTTTACCATCTATTGAGAACACAAAAAGATTATCGTTCTAAGTAAAAATTCATTAATGAAATCAAAACCTATTTTCAATTTCACTATTAATTCTCTTTGAATCCAAGCTTCATACCCCTATTTCAGAAAAAACTTGGCAATCCAGTGCTTCGTTCCACTGTGTTTTCGAACTCAAACTCAGCTCAACATGACCCTCTAGACGTGTGCACACAGATTCAGTGTGTATATAGTCCTTTCTTCTTCTCAGCTCAACATGACCCTCACTGTCTTATTCTATCGTTATTGTTTTTGTCAAAAATAGCATGACATAAAACATACATACCATGTGTGGTTAATGCGTGTGGAACTCGAGATTCGATGGCTTGGAGTCTGGGGCGGAGCCACCAAAGAGCAAAATGGGTCAATTGACCCTACAAAATTTTTGAAAATGGCTCAAGTGCACTTCCAAAAATATAAATTAGCCTAAAATAGTCCAAAATCTAAGCCCAAATCCCAACTCAAATTATTTTAATTCAAATTTCAGTCCAAATTGGTCCAAACACCATGTTTCTATAAGTTTTAATTCGGGATTTTTTAATAAATAAACCACTTTTTGAAAATAATTCTAATTTTATCAACTTAACAAATTTATTCTAAAAATACTACGTCCTTAAAATTATATCAATTAATAAAATAATAAATTAAAATCAAATCTATACCACAAAATATATTTCTACGTGAATTCACTCAAATTTTCTTTTTAGTCCTTGATTATTTGCACAATAAGTCTTTCATCTTTATAATATTTTCACTTTAGTCCCTATACTTTCTCTTTTATTTCAATTCCGTCCTCTTTTATTTGCAACCTAAGTCCTTCAACTTTTAAACTTTTGTAACTTGATCCCCATATTTATACTTTTATATCAATTTAGTCCTTTATAGTATCACTATTTGATACATACGTTACAAATGATATTGTGTATCAATGTTTGATACAAATGTTACAAATGATATTTTGTAACAATCTGTGTTACAAATTGAAATGTAAAATATCAGTGATACAAAATATCAATTCATATATGTTGTGTAAAATAACATAATATAATCTGTAACATATTCGGTGATACAAAATATTATTTGTAACATTTGTATCAAACAGTGATACACAATATGATTTGTAACATCTGTATCAGATTGCGATACTAAACAGAAATTGTTACAACTGCAAAATCAACTCTAAACTTCAATAAGTTCGTTATAGTATAATATAAATATATAACACAATGCTAAATTTAACAAATAAAACTATTGATTTCATCATTTGTAACATACGTAACATCAGTGATACATAATACAAATTCATGTAACATGTGATGTGTAAAATAACATAATATAATATGTAACATATTCAGTGATACAAAATATCATTTGTAACATCTGTATCAAATAGTTATACAAAGGACTAAATTGATATAAAAGTATAAATATGGGGATCAACTTGTACAAATTTAAAAGTTGAAGGACTGTGTTGCAAATAAAAAGGACAAAATTGAAATGAAAGAGAAAGTATGAGGACCAAAGTAGAGATATTATAAAGATGAAAGACTTATTGTGCAAATAATCAATGACTCAATCAACAAATTTGGAAATTCACGTGGTCTTGGTCCTTTGATTTTAATTCATTGTTTTATTAATTAACATAATATTAATTATGTAGTATTTTTAGAATAAATAAGCTAAGTTGTTAGATTTAGAATTATTTTAATATTGGTAAGTAGTGGGTGTAATATCCACTTTTAATTCATATCATATGCACAACACCCCAAGTCCTCAAGCTCAATTAATATCATCTATTCCAATTTCATTCTCTTCTTTGCAACCGCGATCTAGTCCAATAATTCAATTGTAATTTTCACTCAATTTTTTTCAAATTAAAGCTGCAATAAGTCAAAATAAGTCATATATCTCAAAGATTTTTTTGCGAACACATCTCTTGGCACTTTATGAACAACTTAAAACATATATTATTGATATGTTCACTGACCCAAATTTTGGGGATTACGGAATCTTAGTAATCTTGCACAGAAGGTGATTGTGCATAAAAAAAATAAAATTTGTCCATTACTTTATAGGCTTGTGACATTGATATTAATTCTTCCGCATGCTACTGCTTCAGTAGAAAGAGTATTTTCAACTATGAATCTTGTGAAAACTTGGTTGTCCAATCGCAATGTAGATCAATGGTTGAATGATTACTTGATTGTATATATTAGAATGATATATTTCACAAAATTGATAATAATATAATTATACAACGTTTTCAAATTTTGAAAATACGTAGGGAACAACTGTAGTTATGTATCGAAACATTTTCATTAGTGTTATATTATTTTTTTTAAAAAAATCCTACTTCATTTTTGCACACCCAAAAAAAAATTATTGACTCCGCCCGTGCTTGCAGTGATATAAAACAACACTCAAATCCTCCCCAAGGATTGAACCAAGCCATAAAACAACCATGGACGTCAGATAATAAATTTGTTATGAAAACTTAAAAAAGTAGAGCTAAATTCATCTCATGAAAAGAGTAAAATGTGAATCAGAAAAAACATATCAGCAAAACACTAAATACTCCAAAACTTTGAGCTCAAGGTTAATGAATCTTGGTCTACAAGATGCATAAATTATATAAATAAGCTTTGGTGGGATGGGCGGTGGGTGATCTCAAACTATGCAATATTGGAGGACTTGTTGAGGATAACACCTTCATATTTCACCTGGAACCACTTCATTGCATCCTCCTTTGTGACCCTGTGCTGGATTCCAACACGAGATTTGCACCTACGACGACGGCCCACACAGTAACCAGGGCGCTCCAAGACAACATAGAAATCCATACCATAAATGCCAGTCGAAGAGTCATACCTAAAAAAAATAGTAAATAACACAATGTAAATGAACATATAACAACATTGTTTCAAGAGCCTTTAAGAACACTAGAATTGATTATCCTAGTGATCTATTTTAACAAATCAGATTTCGCAGAAGCAACAAATTGACAAGTATACTGCAACTAGGGACCCCCAACGAAACACTGTAATTGACCTAACAACACTATAAGGTTTTGGAGTCAACAAAAAGAACTAATGACAAGAAACATACAGCCACCTTAATTATGTAGTTATCTACATAAAGTATAAATTTAAAGCAACAAACTAATAATACAATTTAGCTTTTGCATAATCGCATCCATGGGTGCGTGTAGACAGGAGGGGATGGAATATGAAGTCAGATGTTCTAATCCAAATTAACATACAAATATATTCTCGATGTACAACAAACAAACAAAGCAGGATCTCCATGATCACAGAATAGGTGAACACTTCACACATCCATGGTATTAATAACAGCAAACTCAAATAAATCCCAAAGAATTTGCACTAATTCAGCATCATCAAACAGTTTGGGAATGAACCAAGGGCGTCTCATATAGTCATCAAATAGATCCACTTACTTGATTCCAAGATCAATGTGCTCCTGAATACCAAAGCCAAAACAACCAGTGTCACTAAAGTTCCTCCTCAACAGTTCATATTCCTTAACCTTCAACCCACTTTCGAGGAGTTGCATTGCCTTGTCACCCATGACTGTAACATAGCACGCAATCTTTTCATTACGCCTGATTCCAAAGGACCTCACAGTGTATCTTGCTGTCAACAAAAACAGAACGATGTCATTACAACGCTAATTTTTCTCTCATTACATTGTCCTAAATTTTATACAAAAGCAGATAGATAAGCTTCAATAAAGAAAAGGCATAAACCACTTTTCCATCCTTGTATGATCCCAAGCTATATCCACTGGAAATCAACTTAGATAGCAAAACGGTCACCTCCAAATGAGTTAAGCATATTTTAAACTTTTTATGAACATATTATCATACCAAGCAATCAATAATTACAATTTCGTTCAGGAGGATGCCAGTTAACCAAAACAAGAACATATTTTTCAATGGAAAATTTTTACTTGGGCCTCATTTTAAGATGGAAATGAAAAAGGTGCCTACTTTTATTTTGTTTAAAAGACCCAAAAATAACAAGGAATGAAATGTCAAGTATGTCCTTATTAAAATCTCCTCCATCAAAGGTCAGCTTTACTTAGGTTTACATAGGGCCTCGCATAATTTATCCCTCCATTTTCCAAGTTTTTGAAACAGATATATTGTCAACAATGTATCTTGACAATGCCCATAATGAGAAAAAGAAGGAAGCCATATGCAGACCAATTTTGTTCATCACATTTGGGTGTGAATTGGTTGCTAAGAGTCTAAAACATGCACTTCGATTGAGCTACGGTTAGCCATTAATGACTTATAAATCAAATTTCAAAATCCATTTCTCACCTTCACTCCCCTCCCAAAATCGTCTAACTCAGTACACATGCAGTTGCGCACATATACAGTTTCCTTGGAAGGCATAGAATGCAAATGACTCGAATAGATAAATGCTCCAGCAATGTTGCCTCATAGTGTGAGAATGAGAACTTCTCTACCTATATGAATTACTGCTAATGACATGGGACCCTTTTTAGGAAAATCTAAACGAAAAGTTTGGTCATTTGCTCTCACTACCTTGGACCGCAGGTAAATTCCTCTTTGTCATTTACTTCCAGAATTGAAAATTGGGAAATGTTACAAAAGAGAGAATGCTCAATAGACATAAATATCCTAAATTTCCCTCGATTGAGAAGGTTAAGCGACTGGCTCCATTTCAAGTTATCAAAATTTCAAAGCAATTTTTCTAACAATTGCACCAAAATATACATTATCTGTCTAGCTAATACCCAACTACCAAAAGTAAGTAAATTATTTTCAAACAATCATTATGATTATAATCCTAACTATTTCACAATAGCTAAGACAAGTAAACCCACAATCGCATTTCCTCTAAACAAATTAAAAAAGAAAATGCCAATAAAAGCAGAACACTTTCATGTCAGTTTTGAAGTCATTTTAATAGAAAACACAATAGTTTCTGTTCGTTTTCTAATCAATTAAAATTGGCACAATAAGCAAAAATTCATATCAGCAACCATTCAAGAAAATTACCTTTGGAGAAAACAGGGCTTTGTCCACTAAGTTGTTCCAAGACCTGTAAAAATATTTTAACAAAACGTAAAAACTATATCAAAATACCGAATTAAAAATGGTGGCTCCAGGAACTTGAGGATACAACGGGATTGAGTATTACCTTAGCGGCTCTGGTTAGACGATCTCCACTCTCGCCGACGGAAATGTTGAGGACGAGCTTCTAGACCTTGATCTCTCTCATTGGATTTGACAGCTTCTTCTCTGACGCCTGCTTTTACACATTTTAACACAAACGCATGTACATAAATTAGCGAAATCAATTTATTATACATACACTTACATGTATTTATACATAGAGAAAGTAAATAGAGAGATGGAGATAGAAAGCGGGACCATTGCGGCGTTGCGGTTGGTGGCGACGGCCGACGGCGGACGGAGGCGGGAGGTTTTGGGGAAAATGAGGGAAGTGAGAGAAAAACCCTACGGAATACGAAGTGGACACTAATAAAAGCTAGGGCTTCTTAGGTGTTTCGCTTGGATATTCAAATGTCAATTTTAACCCTGTGCATTGTATGTTTTTTCTTTTTTTCTTCATCTTCGATTTTTTTTTTCTTTCTTAAATAATTTTTAATTGCAGATATAGTTATTAACTTTCGTAAAAATCTCAATTTGGTCATTTATTTTAATTTTGTCACAATCAAATCACTAATTTCAATTTACTTTCAATATTAATTGTTGTGTTAGTTGTTGTTACTAAAATTAACATCCTACACATATGTGGACGTTAGAACATAACAAATTGCTAATGTTGAAACATTAGATTAATGTTCTTGTATAATGTTGTTGTGTGTATGCGTTTGAATAGAAGATGCTAGGGATTATTGTTGGGAATAGGGCCCTAAAAGTTAGATCTATTTGAAGTATAACAATATCTTTTTGTTGTATAAAAACTTTTGATTTATTATAAAACATTAATATTAGTTTTTTGAGCAAATATTTAATTGTGGTTCATCACTTCGAAATAATAATAGTTGGGCACTTATGGTGAGAATCGCAGTGTTCCACCTCATCCACAATTGATGAATGGTGGTTGGCACTGTATTTGAACAAAATCGTAGTGTTAATTGTTATACCAATTAGGGTAAGCTATTTGTCATAATCGCATAATTGCATTTGTTTTTTAAACAAAAAAAATAAAACTAGTGCATTCGAAGTGTATTGGATTGAATTATTTATTTAAATGTAAGAGTTAATTACAGTAACGGTCTCCATTCTTTCAGGTTTGTAACGATTTCATCTCCATTCAATTTTTTTAGCAGATATCATCATCATCTTTTCATTTATTCACACAGATGGTCTCCAAATGACTATTTTGACAATACTCTGATAATTTTGCCCATAACTTAAATAAATTCAAATAATAGAAAAAATAAAATACAATAGAAAATTGACATTAAACCCCTAACATTTTTAAAAGTACAAATAAATCCTAAAACTTTTTATATTATTCAAAATAATTAAAAAAATAAAAACCAAACCCCATTTCATCTTCCCCAACCCACCCCAACCCAAGCAATCAGACATCAATGAATGAGAAAACAATTTATTCCCTTAAAAGAGAAAACACTTGTCTTGGTGTGCTTTAGTTTGAAGTTCTCCCAAAAATTGATTCGCCACCTCTTCCATCTCCACGGGTAAAGTCGCATCCCTGGATCATAAAGCTTGGTATGATCCTGTAGAATGTGTTCCCTTTATAGTGAAGAGGCTTCCCACTTGTTCCATTTCATTTTTCCCTTGAGATAAGTAAAATTAGGCTGTGTTTAATTGCATGTGGAAATTTTTGGTGAAAAGAAAATATTTTCCAAAGAAATGAATTACCAAGAAATTGTGGATTGGAAAAGGTTAACAAATTTTCCATGGAAAATAAATGGGTTGGAAAAGGTTAACAAATTTTCTATGGAAAATAAATTCTCTTATCCCACAAAGAAAATATTTTCCTTGAAAACAAGGAAAATGTGGCCAAAAGTGGGAAAATGAGAAAAAAATTTCCATGAAAAAAAAAGGTTGCAATCAAACAAAATAAGGAAAATATGTGGGAAAATGCTTTTTCCATAGAAATTTTTTGGCAATCAAACAAACAAGTTGAAAAATAGGCGGAAAAAAGACATTTTCCATGGAAAATAAATGCCAATCAAACACACCCTTACAACACTTTAGAGCAGGAAATGTGAGTCAAAATCTCATCTTTCATTATGTGAACCACACATCAATATGGTTAGAGCTGGTTTACTTTTGCACATAGTAACCTATCCAATTAAACACACTTAAGGAATTTGGTTCAAATGGGTGAAAAAGGTTCGCTTCTCTCTCATGCCATATTCATATTCAAATGATTCTCTACAAAATGAAAAATAAGAAGGAAATTAATAACATCGACGGAAGCAAAGTTGTCAATAGTTTTCATTCAAACAAAGAAAAACGTCTGATTGCTTGGGTTGGGGGTGGGTTGGAGAAGATAAAGTGGGGTTTGGTTTCTTTTTTTTCTTTTTTTTATAATTATTTTGAATAATATAAAAGGTTTAAGATTTATTTGTATTTTTGAAAAAGTTAAGGGTCTAATTAAAAATTTTCTATTGTATTTTTTTTTTCTATTATTTGAATTTATTTAAGTCAGGGACAAAATTATCAAAGAATTGTCAAAATTGTCATTTGAGGACCATCTGTACGAATAAATGAAAGAATGGAGATGAAATCTACTAAAAAATTAAATGGGGATGAAATCGTTACAAACTTGAAAAAATAGAGACTATTAATGTAATTATCCCTAAATGTAATTATATATCATTACCGTGCGAAAAATTAAATCTCACACTATTGCTGCCCAAAGGAATGATTGACATCACTCCTTACGTGGCCTACCAAGGGACGAAATGGACAGAGAGAAATTGTTAACATTGTTTCCCTTTTCTTGTTGATCCCTTTATTATGAAAATTATAACCAAGTTTTTTTAATAATATTTTATATTAACCAGTCTTACACAATATTTCTTTGGAAAAATATCGAAAAAGGTTTAGAAGTTTTGAAACACGACTTTTATGCAAAAGTTGAGTTGAAAGCACGCTTCGAAAGTAAATAATTTAAAGTCCTATTGAATTTTAATTGAATTAGTATCTTATATCGTATAATTAAAAAAGACATATGTTAATTTTGTGAGTCCAATTATGTTGGTGACCCGTGATGATGGAAACAACCCTAAGTGTTATCCCACTCCAAGTCCACAATATGGCCCAAAACATTGAGCCCGGTTATGTAAAGTGCTATTTATATATACTAGTTAGACACGTGTGCGTTGCACGTACTTTTGTAATCATATTGTTAATTTTTAATTTTTTTAATTTTTTTATTGTTAATAATTAAAATACTAAAGTAGCAATTGCAATAAAGATAAAAAAAATATATGGTTGTTGATAACTTATTGTTTTGTATTGTTCGATATTGATATTTTATTTACATTTATAGAAGTACAATTGCAATCAAAGATGAGTTTTATATATTAGTAATATGAATAGTAACTTGAATTCAGTGAAAAGCTTTTGGTGATTTGAGTTTTGATTATTGACGAACTATTGATATCAAATCGTATGAAATTAATTATGTATTAATAGGGATCTTCAAGGTTGTATTTTACGAAAAAAAATTAATAATTATTAATTTTATTAGAAAGAATGTAATGATTGACTATATAATATTGTACTTTTTTTGGAGTAATTATTCCTTGTAAACAATATTCTTTGTGTATGTTAACTTTTTATTAAGCGCGTCTGATATATTATTGATTAAATTAAAAATTAAAAAAGTTTTATATATTAGTTGTCAACTATAATCACTGTAATTTATTGTATTCAAAACAATTTTTTTATCTCTATAATTTGAACTTTAATCCGGTAATAAAAAAAAGTTACAATTTTTCTATTCATTTTTTTTAAAAATCCATTTCTCATTTCTTTCATCTACGTAAGACCAAAAAATAAATGAGATCGTCTTTTCACCTTCGTATTTAATTTAATATATTAAATATTTACAAATTTTAAATGTACATTTAATAAATTATTAAATATTTAATGTACGATAATAATGAACTATAAAAGAGTAACAATTAAATATTAAAAGATAATTGCATTCATTTAAGTACAATTACAATTATAGATGAGTTTTATATGGTAATAATATCAACAATAACTTGAACCCAATTAAGACCTTTAGGTGATTTAAACTTTGATGATTGACAAACCATTGATATCAAATCCTATAGTATTAATAATCTATATGGCTGCATTTTATGAAGAATAAAATTAATAATTACTAATTTTATTGTGAGAAAATGTAATGATTGACTACATAATATTATACATTTGTTCATTGTGAACATTAATATTTGTGTATGTTTTCTTTTTATTAGATATGTTTGATTTGATGATGTAAATGAAATGTCATAAATGCGAGTAAGAAACAAAAATTAAAGAAGTGTGAATACTTGTTTATGTTGTAAGAATATTGTTGATGGACAGAGTAAGAATTTTGTTGACGTGCAGAAGTAAGATGAGAAGAATGTTTTATATATATAAATTAAATTAAATTAAAATAAAAATAAAAAAATTTCACACGTTAGTTCTAAACTATAGTATATGTTTGGTGGGGTTTAAAGATTTTGAAAAAAATTGGTAAAATATGTAGTTGAAAAGTTGATAAAAATTGTAAGTCCCACAAAATATGTAGTTCAAAAATGAATTTGAGAAAAAATAATTTAAAAAAAAAAAGAATTGAACCAAACATGATCGTAATCACTCTAATCTAATGTATTAAAAATAATATTTTTTTTCCATTTCATTTTTGATAACTATGATTTGAATTTTAATGCGGTAATAAACAAAGTTACAATTTTCTCATTCATCTTTTTTAATTCATTTCTCATTCTTTTAATCTACTTAATGCCAAAAAAAAAAAAATTTGAGATCATCTTTTCACCTTCATATTCAATTTAATAGATTAAATGTTTAAAAAATTTAATTGTATATTTAGTAAATTGTTGAAAATTTAATATACAATAAAAATGAACAATAAAAGAGTAATAAATAAAATATTAAAAAATAATTATACATTAATGAATACTAAAGGTAAATATGGAATTTAAAAAATTTGTAAGGGTAAAATGGTCTAAAATGATTCTCTATCTAAGCCCTTTTTAGAAGTAGTATAGATGAAAGTGGGAAATGCGACCATCAAGATCAATCTCATCTATTGGATTGGAGTATAAAAGGTCCTTACGCTTTAGATTAAGTTAGTTTTTTCTTTATACGCAACTTTTTCATTCCTCTCTGATCCTTCATCTTCTTTTTACTTCTCTATGATTCTTTCTGATTCTTTGAGTTTGTTTATTGAATTGGTTTCCACAAACATGTTGCTACAGTAGCTTGGGCTTATTTTTGTTGGTCAAGTTGTGATATTTGGGATTAGAGTTTCTGTGTGGATATTTGTATATTTCGTCTATACTTTGAGTGGGAGGTCTGTAAACTCTTTGGATCTATATTGGTGGTTTTATTCATAGTGCAAGAGACCTATCTGATTTGGTAGAATTTTAAAGGCAGATGTAGTAAAAAGAAATGAATTGTCAGTTTGTTAGGGAACGAAACAATTCTTCTGTGTTGTTATGTTTTGTATCAATCACTATTTATTGCTTTTTGTCCCAATTAGTCAGTTGTTTGATGATAGCACTTTTCTTGTAACAAAAATTGTACTCAATTTTCATTCTTATTGGGTACGTTATTTTTAATTTGGGTACAATTTCAATTTATTTTAACATTAACTACTTCGTTACTTCTTGTGTGACATTGACAATAAGTATAGCAAATCATTTGACGTGTGTAAAATCGTGGGATTAAAACGAGGGCCAGACATGGGCCTAGGCGCCTAGGCCCCTAATTAACCATTGCAGACCCCAAATATCGTGGCCATCAGCCCACAATTGAATATCAGCAAAAATGGCAAACAATGCTAAATATTGATCTAACCTACATTAGCCACAGAACTAAGGTGGGTCATTGTCACAATGAGTGGAGTGTCGATTTTGTAGGGAACCGCATGTTATGCCTCGATGCTTGTCGTCCAAGGTAATTCCATAGTTGCTTAATTAATTCATTGACTAACGGTGTCTATTCGTTTGTTTCAGTTTGATTTTGTCATAATGGATACAAATTGAAAACTTTGAGAAAATGGCAAAGGGTTTTGGTTGGTAAAATAGAGGGTTTTTTTTTTTTTGTTAGTATTATAGTTTGTTCTAATGTCATACGAGCTCGAATAATGAAATATTACCCACTCTCTCTTTATTATTTCATTCATTTACTTCTAAAATACGATTTGTTAAGTTTTTACATACTACAATTCAAACTTCAAAGATTGAATTGTCTCAAAATTAATTAGATTGTATTGTTCTTCGTTAGTTTTAAATTTAATCATATCTAATTTTTAATAATTGGATTATCTTATTATATTTTCTAAAAAATATTTGTGTAGATATGAAAAAATAAAAAAAATAAAGAATTTATTCAATTTTAAACAAGAGAGAGAAAAATTTCTCACGACTAACGTTAAAAATAAAACATTTGAACCCCACAAAGAAATTGGGGCAATTACGCAACCAAGCAATGCCAACAAAAGCTAAAACCTAACGCCCGAAGCGTGCACAGCAAAAATACCCACATAAAGACACGAGCCTGCCCCCGCAATCCATGCACTCCCATGAAACACTTCTTTGTCAAGATTCAACATTCACTCAAGATTCTTGGAAAACAAATGGCCTGCATTTAGCCAACTCAGCATTTCCCCATTTTCATTTTTCCACACATAAATTTCCATAAAACCCACAAAATATCAGCAATTATTTCCACTTCTGCACCCTCTTTCAATTTGTTGTTGAACTTCTTGAAGCAGCTTTGGTTTTGATTCTTTTTTATGATGGCTCAATTACTATCACCCGTGTGTACAAATACTCTGAAATTTCAGTATCCAGTACAGAGTTTCTGTTCAAGAAATAGATGCTCCATGTTTGGTGTGAATTGGAACAGTCATGGTAGAAGAAGAAAAACTTTCAGCAGAGTTAGAGTTGCCTCCCTGTACTCAAAATCATATGAAGATATTGCTGATGATTATTATTCTGTATTGGGTCTGGTAATATCTCAAATTTGAATTGTTACATTAGTTGTTCTTAATTTTCTGTGTATATGATAAATTTATGTCTTTGTAAATACAATTTTAAGTTATTTGTGTATGATTTTGGTGATTCCATATATTTTGAAGCTTCTATTCGGCCTGGCTGTTTACAATCCAGAGTTGCAAACGGATGGAAGCTAAGCTCCCACTTACGACCAATGGCGGAACCAGACTTTTGAAGTTGGAGGGTCTCAAATAGGAGTGGGTGGGGGAAGGGAGAACCGTCTTGCGGAGGCTGCCCCCAATTTTTTTTTTCTCAAACCACAATTATTGAGTCCAATCTTATGAGAATCTAATATTTTTTATAAATTATAGTCTTTAAAAAACTTACAAGAAGTCGTTGCATAAAAATAGAATTTATATCTATTTTATTTAAAATTAAGCTACGTAGTCGATGTACACAAATTTAAATCTTTTTAATAGTGTCATATACAATTATTATTTGAGCACGATATGTATTAACAAATAAAGTACTTTTATTAATTTTGTATTATCATTTGAGGAATGGGTCAATCATTTGTAAATTTGTATTATTAATTTTATTAGGTCAATAAGTCCAATTGCTTTACATTAAGAGACAGTTTGGTCTAATTTATGAATTAGTTTATTTGACCAAAATAGCTGATTTGATAAAAAAAAATAGTTTATTTAACCAAAAAATTTACCTTGGTAGCCTTACATTTTTTACTATTCTTTGTCAAATAAACTATTTTGGTCAAATAAACTAATTTATAAACTATGTCAAACAAGCTATAATTGATCCAATTGTCATCTATTAAATTGATATTAGGTAAAAGTTAAATTATATATTAGAAAATTAAAGAACTACAAAAAAAAAAAAAAAAAAAAAAAACCCAATAAGTTGGGGGGTCCAGGTTTCCCCTAGGACCCCCCCTCCCCCCCCGCTCCGCCACTGCTTACGACTCATGTAACAAGCTACACTAAGTAACAAGTGTCGAACAAGTAGTTCATGAGGAGAGATTTTATGGCTCGGGATGCCTAACTTATAATTCGTCTAATAAACCAAGGTGCAAGATGAAGAGATTAGTAAAATTTCAATCAGTTTGAGTTGTTGCTTGAGTAGGAACTTTTGAAGTGTACTTATGTGGAAAATTAGGAACTAACCATAAGCAGTTAGAAATTAATATGATTATTGAGGAATGTGCACTAAATGGGATGAGACTCGGAAGAGCTCCAAGGCCTGACGATAACGTCCTATGACTATCTTTGTACCTACTTGAAAAATAAATTTAATGGTGAAACTATTGTTGTCTATCTGTCTTCTTATCCCTTTGATGAATCCGAAAGAAAAAATGTAAACTTGAATTTGAACAGAATAGCAGTATAGTTCGAGCCCACCGAATTCACAATGATTCCTTAAGAAGAATTTGCTCCCTTCTAAAGTGCTTAAAGGGCATACAACAATCTTCTCTCAGGATAGAACGAATTTCGTCTCCTACGGAAGCAGTACTGCAATCTGCAAGAGTTCCAGCGAACACAACCAGTGGTTTTTGCGCTAAAAATTTATATATCAGTGAAGGCACGGAATATGTGCAATGGAAAATCGTATTTTATTTCTGGCTGCAACGAAGGCTATTAATAGAGTAATTCGTGGCCATTCGAATTGTCTCTCCAAGCCTCTTCAGAACAAGGGAGACTCTTCAGACATTTCCAGAAATGAACAGACGTGCCTGTTGTTTCAAACACTGTTTCAATTTCTATTTTTGAAACAGGTATTAGCAGAAACGAAAAAGGATTAATTTCATTAAGTACCCAAGAATTTGATTAGTTACAATTTGGCCCAAAATTTTAAATAAATTTTGTCCAAAAAGAATATATCTAGCAGAAGCACCCGCACAGGAACTGGAACCGGAATCGTGCCGAGCCGAGCCGAGCCGAGCCGGGCGGCGGCGACGCGCGTGGGGTTAGAACTGAACCCAATAGGATGTAGGTCTTCCCATTTCTAAAGACTATTGGTACCCCTTGGGGCCCAAAACCAATTGCCAAACTTTTACAATATAAACCACACAAAAGTTTCCTAACTTTCCTATGTGGGATAAGAGTTTCACAATGTCAAATTCTTCACTTAAAGTTTCAAGTGGGTAACTTTGAAATCTATTATTTCATTCAATTCTAAATGGTTTTTGATAAATAAATATATCGCGTTGATTATCTTGCGGAGTAGAACGTGAATATGCTTAGTCCCGTTAAAATCGGAATACGGGTCCCGCTGAAATTGGAGCTCAAAGTTGTCCCATTTCATTTCATTTATAAACCATTTTCCAACAATCCCCCACATGAATGAAATACGTTGGTTTTTTCCAAAATGATATAATCACTAATACGTATTTTGAGTACAAATGAAGAAAAACTGCATTGAGATAAGTAGCCAGATAGAGATGGCAAAAATATCCGATCCGCCCAGAACCCGATGGATATCCGATCCGAATGGAGCGAAAAATACCTGATCCGCGGATCGGCGGGACGGATCGGAACATATATCTGTGATCCGCCGCGGATCTCGGGGCAAATCGGATCGGGGCTGCCCCGATCCGTTCCGCCCCGAATTTTAAAAAAAAGGATTAAAATATTAAATTTATATTTTTTTTTATATGTGATTTGATAATTAAAATATTTTTTGAATAAAAAATTTATCACTTTCGACATATTGTGGACCTTGCACAAGGTTTAGTGAGGAGGATGATGTTGTTTAAACTCTTATAGTATAGTAGTAAAGCTTGTTTCAATAATTTTAAATTTTTTAAATGCCAAAAAAAAAAATATGGATCAATATACGGATTAGGGCTCTGATCTGCCCCGATCCGTATCCGATCCGCCCTGAAAAATGATGGATCGCGGGGCGGATTTGGATCAGGCCGATCCGCCTCGATCCACCCCGTTGCCATCACTACAGCCAGAGACTTTGAACTTTTCCTAGTAAAATCTATCGAATTTACTTGGCCAATCAGTAGCAAGATGATTTGAACAGTCAGCCGTTCGTGTAAACCTAGACAATAGAAGTCACACAGTTCCCTTCGAACACAATTGGTTCTCACGTTTGTGTCCATTTTGGCCTTGGACACCCCCTGGTTCATGAGCGTTGTTTAGAGAATTTGTCTTCACTTAATTCTCGTAGAAGCGGCCCCTTCTCACTCACATATGTGATCTCCATAAAGAGTATTCTGCTATACTCTACTTGAACGAATCAAGATATAGAGATCATTAAAAGCGTAACTTAGCCTGTATCGCGGAAGATATGCACTTAATCATAAGAATGGGTAAGAGCATTTTAATCTCCCCAGTTCGTACTGAGTTTTTCACAGTTTGGTTGTCCCATTGAACCTAGATCTTGGGATCTCCAGTAAACTAGGTTGGGTTGCCACCATGGAAACTCTTGTTTTACTTTATAAATTTTAATCCCATCCCCTTTGATGACCTCTCGACTTGCTCTTTGTCAAACTTTTTGTTAGTGAATCCGCAATATTCTCTTTTGATTTTACATAATCTATAGAGATAATACCAATTGAGAGCAACTGTCTGATGGTATTGTGTATGCGACGTATATGACGATATTTACCGTTATACATGGCGTTCTGTGCCCTTCATATTGCGGATTGACTATCGCAATGGATACATATAGCTGGCACAGGTTTTACCCAACAAGGAATATCTTCTAGGAAGTTTCGTAGCCATTCGGCTTCTTCCCCAACTTTATCTAATGCAATGAATTCAGATTCTATCGTTGATCTAGCTATACATGTTTGTTTTGAAGATTTCCATGGTACTACAGCACCTCCAAGTGTAAAGACATATCCACTTGTAGACTTGGAGTCTTTAGTATCAGATATCCAATTAGCATCACAGTATCCTTCAAGAACTGTTGGATATCTCGAATAGTGCAATCCAAAGTTTTTGGTATCTTTTAAATACCCTAAAACTCTAACGATTGCTTTCCAATGCTCAGTACTTGGATTAATCGTATATCTACTCAACCTACTTATAGAGTAAGCAATATCAGGTCGAGTGTAGTTCATGACATACATTAAATTGCCAATAATGCGAGAATATTTTAACTGAGATTTACAATCACCAGTATTTGAAACAAGATGCATACTTGCATCCATATGTGTTTTCATAGGGATAATATCATATTTTTTCAACTTATCAAGAATCTTCTCAATATAATGAGATTGAGACAATATGAGACCATTGAATGTTTTAGAAATTTTAATTCCTAATATAACATCGGCAATACCTAGATCCTTCAATTCAAACTTACTTGTTAACTCCTTTTTGTCGTTTGAATAATGGAATCATTATTTCCCATAATTAGCATGCCATCTACATATAGACATATCATGACATATCCATTTTGAGTGCTCTTGACATATACACATTTGTCACACTCGTTAATCTTAAAACCATTTGACACCATAATTGTATCAAAATTTTCATGCCATTTTTTTGGAGCTTGCTTTAAACGATAAAGTGATTTAACAAGTCGACATACGTTCTTTTCTTGTCCTGGGGCAATAAACCCATCAGGTTGCTCCATATAAATTTCTTCATCTAATTCACTATTTAAGAATACGGTTTTTACATCCATTTGATGTATAACTAAACCATTTAACGCTACTATTGCAATAAGCATATGAATAGATGTAATTATCGTAACAGGTGAATTGGTATTGAAATAATCAAGACCTTCCTTTTGCTTGTAGCCTTTAGCGACAAGTCTAGCTTTATATTTATCAATTGATCCATCTGCCTTCATTTTCCTTTTGAAAATCCATTTACACCCTAATGGCTGTGACTACAATATATAAGAGGTAAATTTCATCCATGGTCATTTAAGTTTCATTAAAATCTTAATTTGGTCATTACATTTTAGTTTATCTCAATTGGGTCACTCACCCTTAATTTAATTTCAAATTTCACCATTCTGTCATGTTCCGTCATCTACCGTCTCCAAAATTGACGGAAATTGCTTGGTTGAAAGCCAAATCGCAATGGATCTTATACGTAATCATTGCATGACATGCCAACAAAGCAACGATTATGTGGAAATACAACACGTAAGGTTGTTTGGTTGGGTGTGATTTTGAGTTTAGCAGTTTTCTTACGTGGCGTAGTGGTGAGTTGGCATGTCATGTACAAATTACATGAAATATCTATAATATGATTTGGCTGCGAACTAAGCAATTTTCTTCAGAGAAATTTTCGTCCGTTTTGAGGACAGAAAGTGACGGAATGCAATAGGGTGGTGAAATTTGAATTTAAACTCAATTCCAGTAACCCAATTCAGAAAATTAAAATTCAATGTTCTGAATTTTCAGTGATCTCAGATGAAATTTACCCATATATAACAGTAAAAGTGTTCATAGATGGTAGTTATTATAACTGCAAAATAGTAGAAAAAGGGAAAACCAACTTAAAAGAAATAATTTTTTCAGTGGTGCTCCTTGTACACCGCTGCTAACCACAGCCTTTACCACAAGGAGCAAAAGACACTTATGCCCCTTAATATAATCTTTTTGTGACTATTAACAGTCTAGCATTTGGAGATGGTATATAACCTCTCTCAAGAAAGGCACAATTCAAACTGGAGGATGGTTAATGCAAACATTTAACTCCGTCAATACCAACTCAATCTAACTAAAAAGTGCAACTAGAAACCTTGTATTAAATTAAAAACTGATTGTTTAAAGTTGCAGCAAATAAATCTGATACGTTTAGAAACAAAAATAACACCAACAAAATATGCCTTATTAAATACTAGAATGAGAAAAATATTATGAAAAAAAAAAAGAAAAAAGAAAAAAGCCTAACCCAGTCAAAGTGCAAATGTTGAAATTAACAGCATGAACCCTCAAATTGGTTAATTCTGACCTAAAAATTAAACTCAACCCATTAACAATTTAATATGAAATTAACAACACAATAATAGATAAATTGATAACATTCACCACTTAATAAAAATGGAAAGAAACTATAAAGGACTAAATTGACATAAAAGTATAAATATGGGGGCCAACATGTAAAAATATAAAAGTTGAAGGACATGAGTTGTAAATAAAAGAGGACTAAATTGAAATGAAAGAAGAAGTACATGGACTAAAGTGGAGATATTATAAAGATAAAGAACTTATTGTGCAAATAATTAATTCATTATTCTATTAATTAATATAATATTAATTACGTAGTATTTTTAAAATAAATTTATTAAGTTGTTAGATTTGAAATTATTTTAAGATTGGTAAATAGTGGGTGTAATATTCCCGCTAATTATCTCTTTAGAATATTGGGCATGTTATTGTCTTTTCATACAAATTCAAAGTCCACAGGCAATTTCACACTTGGCATTTGCCTGTCCATGCATTTTTACCTTATCAGTTGATTTAGGGAAAATTTCATACTGTGAATCATTTAAATAAGATCCACTTGGATCCAATGAACTATTGGTTTTCAAAATAAAATCGTTTCTTTAATTTTCGGTATTTTTACATATCAACGAGTCTATTTTTTTCTTTTCACTTTCCTATCCTTGGAGTACTTGTTTTCTCATTGCTTTTGGTCCCTTTTGTAGATGTTAAATGAAGCACAAGAAAGAACAAGTAAATTTATGTGACTTTGGGGATAGAGTTTAATATTGAAGTCTTTGATTATTTCAGTGATACAAAATATCATTTGTAACATTTGTATCAAATATTGATACACAATATCATATTATCATTTGTAACATCCGTACCAAATAGTGATACTATAACGGACTAAATTGATTTAAATGTATAAATATGGGGATCAAGTTGTAAAAATTGAAAAGTTGAAGGACTTGGGTTGCAAATAAAAGAGGACGAAATTGAAATGAAAGATGAATTACAGGGACTAAAGTGGTGAAATTATGAAGATGAATGACTTATCGTTAAAATAATTAAGGACTCAATAAGCAAATTTGGATCAAATTTATCACAATTCAAGTGGTCCTATTTGATTTTAATTTATTAATTAATATAATATTAATTATGTAGTATTTATGAAATAAATTAGTTAAGTTGTTAGATTTGGAATTATTTTAAGATTGGTAAGTAGATGGTGTAATATTCCCAAATTATTTCCATGGACAAAAGGTGGAAAAAATGGACATTTCCAAGTCAAAGTAAACAAAAAAAACAAAAGTGGACCACAAATTCCACAATTATGAGCCCCATCACAACCAGACACAATAAAATCGAAGACCATGTAGTTGCAAAGTCAAGTCATTACACTTATCTAACATAAAAATAAATACTCATTACATATTTTTTTATTCTTTGATATCATTTTTTTCATAGCATAAAAATAAATACACATTACATCTTTTTTAATTCTTCTTTTCAAGAGCTAAGTTGGAGTTATGAAAAGAAAAACGTTGAATTGTTGAAATGGGATGACATAATTGAAACAATCAACATTATATTTTGTCATGTCGCCAACTCAGCATTTGTCATTCTTTAAAATCCGTTTCAGATTTTCACCAATTTTGAGATAATGTGAAAATTGGATGACTTGATTAAAATCCAACAAATCAAGTTTACTTTTTAACTTGGACATCAAGGTATTTTATTTTTCTTTGAGTTTGTTTTCTTCAATCTTATCCAATCGTATAATTACTTAATCTAATAAAATATTGTCCACCATCGCATAGTGATCGATGTGCTGAGATTGTTAAAGAACTGTGGAATATAGTTTAAAAGGCAGGCGTGAATATAATTTACCTCTCTCGATCAAATTCACAAATTTAACATAATTTACCTCTCTCGAGTCCAAATTAGTCCTATCCAATTAAGTTAACTCATTACATCTTTATGTGAAGTTAAAATAATTCTTAATTAGATGCATTAAATCTCCTAAGAATTCAATTTAAGACCACAACAATAACAAAAGCGTATCTCTACCTTTTATCCAATTGTAGAATTTTACTATATGGTCTAGATTAATAACTTACATCTCGATTTGTTACAATCCACAATTCAATGAAATAATGGTCAATTACTTCAAGCATTAAGAGAAGAAGTAAAATCAATACATAATTAAATTTATAAGCAAAACTTGAGAATTGAAATTAAAGAATCTAAACTAGTTACATCGTTCATTCAAAATTAATATTAATTTAGCTACTCATAATTCGAGAGAAAGAAAACATGAAAAGTTTGGAATATATAACCGGATCTAAATAAAGGATGATCAAAAGTTGAATATCGTGCACAAAGAATTCATCGTCTTCATGTCCCAATCTTCAAGATGCTCTTCAATCTTCACCACTTTCTCCTTTTGTTGTCTTTTCTTTCTCCTTCGATTCTTGTATATGGTATATCTCATTTGTTTAAATCATAATCCCCCTTTATATGTCCCAAAAATCCTAATTTAATGTAGAAGTCGTGTCCCAAAGAATTACCAAACTATAATTTGAATAAAATAAGAAACTAAAATTCTGGTCATGAATTGTGCTTAAGTCTCTAATTATTTGCACGACAAGTCCTTCATATTTCTAATGTCTCCACTTCAGTCCTTGAATTTCTTCTTTCATTTCAATTTCGTCCTCTTTTATTTGCAACCCAAGTCATTCAACTTTTGGATGTTTGCAAGTTTGCAAGATGATAAGAGCAACTTAGATTTCCATCTCTGTTTATCTTATGTTATTGAATAAAGTGTCCATAGTAAATTTTATGTTATTCAATTTTAGAATTGCAATGCAACCACATAAATCCACCAAGACTAAGAGTCATTCAATTTGTTCCATGGAAGTCGGTCCCCTAAGCAAACGAGTCAGAGATTGCCAGTTAGAGCAAGCGAACATCATTTCCAACACATTGTAAGCAAATATTTGTTTGACATTGCAAGTGATCCACATATTATTTTCCTAGAAAACTTTTCCTAAATTCTTATATGTACACTAGCTTGCACCCCCAATACATATGCATCAGACCTTCAAGTTGGAAATGAGCAAGGATCAAAAGTTAAAAATATGGGACCACCACAACAACTACAACTTGCAAACAGAATGCATAGAGATACGCGCGCGCGTAGAGGTTCATTTTTCTTTACTTAATACATTGAATACATCTCTTGGCCACTAGCTAACAACCGCATGTGACTACAATATATAAGAGGTAAATTTCATCCACGGTCAATTAAGTTTCAATAAAATCTCAATTTGGTCATTAAATTTTAGTTTATCTCAATTGAGTCACTCACCCTTAATTTAATTTCAAATTTCACCATTCCGTTATGTTCCGTCATCTACTTTGTCCAAAATTGACGGAAATTGTTTGGTTGACAGCCAAATCGCAATGGATCTTATACGTAATCGTTGCATAACATGCCAACAAAGAAACGATTATAACACGTAAGGTTGTTTGAGGATAGCTTTGACTTTGTTCGACGTTCTGTTGGGTTTGATATCGGTGTTCAGAACCAGTCGAGTAAGATTTGGTGTTTTTGGAATGTGGGGACGACTGTGTCTGTGATTGGTGATCATCCCCAGTTTCTTCATCTCATGATCGAGGATCTGAGATTGGCTAGACCTATCTTTTTATCGCCTGTGTATGCTTCATGTTATGTTGTAGGACGCAGGGATTTATTTGAGGGACTTCACCAGGTTTTCCAGACTGTGGATGGCCCTTGGCTTGTGGGTGGTGATTTCAATGTCATTGCTCATGATGGTGAGCGGACGGGGGTCAGTACTCGTGATAGAGGGAAGACTGATTTTTGTGATATGATGATGGAGTGTGGATTGACTGATGCTGGATTTTCTGGTAGTCCTTATACTTGGCATAATAGGAGGGTGTGGAAGAGACTTGACAGGGTTTTAATGAGTCATGAGGCTACATTCTTCTTTCGACAGTTTACAGTGAGGCATCTCAATCGGTCTACGTTTGATCATTCGCCTTTGTTATTGAGTTGGGTTGAGGCTGAGGATGGGGGTGGGCCTAGGCCTTTTCGGTTCCTCAATGTTTGGTCCCGTCATCATGACTTCTTATCCTTTGTATCTCAAAAGTGGTCATACCTGACTCAGTTTACAAGGATGGCTGCTCTTTGGGAGAAGTGCTTTAGGATGAAGCAGGGACTTCGTTGGTGGAGTAGACATGTGTTTGGGGATATATTTCAGAGAATTAGAGATGCTGAGAGTAGGGTGGATGAGGCTGAGATGGAATATGATTTGGATCCATCACCTGCACATAGAGAGCACTTACATCAGGTTCAGGCCCTACTGAACCATGCTTTGTCTATTGAGGAAGGCTTCTGGAAACAGAAGGCTGGGACTCGTTGGATGTGCGAGGGAGAGCACAATACGAGGTATTTTCATTCAGTGGTGCAGGGGCGCCGCATGCGGGCCCGTATATAATCTATTAGATCTCAGACGAGAGAGAATTTGTCTGCACATGAGGAGATTCAGGGTTCAACTGTTTCTTTTTTCCAGGACCTCATTTCTGCTCCCACCCAAGCAACTGACCAAATTTTACCAGATATTATCCCCTCTTTGGTTACTCAGGAGGATAATCAGGAGCTGAACCGACTTCCATCATTGGCTGAGGTTAGAGATGTAGTGTTCAGTATTGATGCAAATAGTGTGGCGGGTCCAGATGGGTTCACCTCTTATTTTTTTCAACAGTGTTGGGAGATTGTCCAGGATGATGTTTTTCGTGCAGTTCTGGACTTCTTTGATGGTGGGCATCTGCCTAGGAGATTCTCTGCTACTTCTATAATCTTGCTTCCTAAGTGAGACAACGCTTGTTGATGGACAGAGTATCGACCGATTAGTCTTTGGACGGTGTTCAACAAGATTGTCACCAAGCTCCTGAACTCTCGCTTAAGTTTTGTTTTGCCTCGTATCATTTCTCCACAGCATAGTGGCTTTATTTAGGAGAGGCTGATTGGTGATAACGTCTTGTTGGCACAGGAGATGCTCCATACATTGGATACCTAGGCCCGTGAGGACAATGTCATCCTTAAGCTAGATATGGCTAAGGCATATGACAGGTTAGACTGGGATTTCTTGATGACTGTGATGGAGAGATTTGGATTCAATTGTATGTGGAGGGATAGGATCAGATGTTGTATTTCTGAGTGCCATTTTTCTGTCTTGGTGAATGGCAGGCGTTGTGGTTTCTTTCCTTCCTCTTGTGGGCTTAGACATGGGGATCCCATATCTCCTTCGTTGTTTATCATTGCAGCAGATTACTTCTCTCGGGGTCTCACTCAAGTTTTCCAGCAGTATCCATTGATGGCATATATTCATAGAGGTGACACTCTTGTCTCACATCTTTGTTTTGCTGATGATATGATCATATTTGCCAATGGCCAAAGACAGTCAGTAAAGAGAGTACTTCATTGTTTGGAGCACTATGAGAGGGTCTCTGGCCAGTTGGTGAATAGAGACAAGAGTGGTCTTATTGTGCTTAATAGGGCACCTCCTTCTAGGATTCAGATACTTGAGCACATTACTGGCTTTCGACGTCAACAGCAGCCTATCACATACTTGGGCATACCCTTGTTTAAAGGGGCCCGAAAGACCTTCTTATATGATGATCTATTTTAGAAGGTCAAGAACAGGATCTCTGGATGGGCCTTTAGGCTGCTATCTCCTGGTGGCAGGATTACTTTACTGAGATCTGTCCTTTTTTCCTTGCTTCTCTATCTTCTTCAGATTATGCAGCCTCCCAAGACAGTGCTGAAGAAGTTAGAGAGTACATTTGCTAGATTCTTGTGGGATTCTAAGGATCAGGCTCACCGTAAGCATTGGAAGAGATGGAAGGATATTTGCATTCCTACTAATGAGGGTAGTTTGGGCTTCAGAAGATTAGAGGACGTGGTCCATACTTTTTCTTTGAAGCTCTGGTGGTTATTCAAATCACAGCAGTCGCTATGGGCCCAGTTTTTACTGGGCAAGTATTGCAGGGGCACCCACCCCCTTTTGGCACCCATACTACATTCTGCTTCTGCGATTTGGAGAAGGCTAAAGAGGGTGGGACTCATAGCGGAGCCCCACATCGCATGGCAGTTGGGTCAGGGGCGTATATTCTTTTGGCACGACTGTTGGATGAGTGACATGACTTTAGCTCAAATGTTTCCTCATAGGGAGCATACTTCCGTCCAGGTAGTTGAGTTCTTTGATGATACTGGATGGGATATCGATAGACTCTTGTTGGTCCTTCCACATGATATAGCAATCCAGGTTGGAAGTCTACCACTTTGTCCCAATGTTCTTGATAGACCTATGTGGAAAGACACCCCAGATGGTAGGTTTTCTACCAAGTTGGCGTGGCAGCTTGTTCGCACTGGGAGTACTCTTCAGGCCTTTTGTCGCATGATTTGGAGCCTCATCATCCCGCAGACTATCTCTTTCTTTTGTTGGCGATTGTGGCAGGGTTTAGTGCTAGTGGATGTGATTATTCAGAGGAGGATCTGGGCCTACATGGCATCAAGGTATCAGTGCTGTTCAGAGATTGAGACCATCCAGTATGTCTTTATTGATAGCCCTGTGGCTCACCAGGTATGGCAGCACTTCTCAGCTATTTTTGGCATTCCCCTCAGGGTTGGAGAGATGCTACAACATAGATTTCAGACTTGGAGATTCTCAGGCCAGTTTGTTAGGAGTGGCCATATTCGCACTATCATCCCTTTGCTGGTCTTTTGGTACATTTGGAAAGCTATGAATGATGTGAAGCATCGTAGGATTGGCATGGAGCCCAGTCGTATCATCTGGCGGGTCTATCACACTATTTTTTTTCTGCAGACGGAAAGACTCTTTCGATTTGTGCATTGGCGTGGAGACCTTGATCTTGCCCCACATTTTGGTATTACTCTTACTTCTCCTACCCCCAGCCCCCCTACTTTGGTTTATTGGCGTGCTTCGTTGGCTGGATCTACCAAGATCAATACTGATAGATGCGTCAGGGATGGATTTGCGAGTGGCGGGGGTGTTATCAGAGATCACACTGGGCGTTGTATCAGGACCTTCTCTACTGGCTACGGAGACATACTTATTTTGGAGACAGAGTTGAGAGCCATTTTACAGGACATTGAGCTTGCCCGACGAATGGATCTTGTGGACTTATGGATTGAGACTGACTCTACACTTGCTGTTCATTGCATTTCACGTGGTGGGGGGCCGTGGGTGATTCAGTCAATACTCATACGCATCTGACATCTTCTATCATTCGATTGAGACACAGTTTTCCATATTTTTCGAGAGAGAAACCAGGTCGCTGACTCTTTAGCTTCTGAGGGCTGGGACCAACGACATTATCAAGAGTATGGATCTTCAGACTTGCCTCGTCGTTCATATGGACTACTTCAGACTGACAGATATGGCCTTCCATCAGTTAGAGGTCTTTAGTTTTTTGTTAGTTTGTTTTTCATTTGCTTTTCAGAATTATGTACCGGAGGTAGTATCACTTTATTTGCTGTAGTTTGAGGAATTTTTTTTCATTCGTTGTATGCTTGGAGGTCAGGTTCATATCCCCCTCCTGTGTACTACCATTTATATATAAGTACAGTAGTAGGGACATCCAAACCCCCCACCAGCCTGTCCTGGTAGGGGCCTAAAAACCATACTGGGACTGTGCTGGTGCTTCGAATAAAAAAAAAAAAAAAAACTTGTATTAAATTCAAAAGTGATTGTTTAAAAAAAAAAGAAAAAAAAAGCCTAACCCAGTCAAAGTGCAAATGTTGAAATTAACAGCATTAACCCTCAAATTGGTTAATTCTAACCTAAAAATTAAACTCAACCCATTAACAATTTAATATGAAATTAACAACACAACTATAGATAAATTGATAACATTCACCACTTAATAAAAATGGAAAGAAACTATAAAGGACTAAATTGACATAAAAGTATAAATATGGGGACCAACTTGTGAAAATATAAAAGTTGAAGGACTTGAGTTGTAAATAAAAGAGGACGAAATTGAAATAAAAGAAGAATTACACTAAAGTGGAGATATTATAAAGATGAAGAACTTATCATGCAAATTATTAATTTATTATTTTATAAATTAATATAATATTAATTATGTAGTATTTTTAAAATAAATTTGTTAAGTAAGTTAGATTTGAAATTATTTTAAGATTGGTAAGTAGTGAGTGTAATATTCCCGCTAATTATCTCCTTAGAATATTAGGCATGATATTGTCTTTTCATACAAATTCAAAGCCCGCATGCAAACTCACACTGGTCAACCTGTCTTTTACAAGTCTTCCAAACTAATATAATCTTTTCACGTTATATATTCAAATCAAGATTCCAAACTAAATCTCGTAATGAAATCTATAAAAGTCAAATCACTTAAAAAGTGTCAATTAAATGTTTTTAAAGTATAGATTAAATATATCTCTTAACACTGTATAATTAGAGAACACAATAATGTAGCCAAAAATTTTATACTCATTTTCAAAGTCCTAATCCACCGATCACGGAGAATATTAAAAGTTTTATTGTGGAAAAATATATTCTAATACGTAGGTGCTACATGATTATCAATGTTCTAAAAAGCGTAAAGTGTGACTAGGTGTGGATGCCGAATTTCAAGCTTTTCAGACATAAACGAGACCTAAGCAATGGCGAGAAAAGGGCGATACAAGGGAGAGGCGTGAGGCGTGACTAGACGTCGAGGTCAAGCTTCAAGTTTAGGAGAAGCTTAGGCTCCGTCTATGCGAGCTTTTTAGAACCGTGATGATTATAATACCCTTAATGTATGAGAAAATTTCATCTGTGCTACTGGTCCTCTGACAATCCATGTGAGATGTGCTCCCATTGTAGTTTACATCCTTAATGAATCTAATTAACATTATATGACGTTCATTAAACGACAAAATATAGTTTTGCGCAGAATGTTATTGACTAATCATAATTTAATTCAAATAATTGCTTTTAGAGATTATTTATTGAGCTATGAATATAAAAATAAATTCCTCAGAATTTGACTTCATTAAATAACTTCAAATCTGAATTAATGAGAATCAATTCTTCTAGAGAAGTCCCACATGATGTTAGATTGCTATACACTTGGCATTTGCCTGTCCATGCATTTTTACCTTATCAATTGATTTAGGGAAAATTTCATACTGTGAATCATTTAAATAAAATCCACTTGGATTTACTGAACTATTGGTTTTTGAAATAAATTTTTTTTTTTTTAATTTTTGGTATTCTTACGTATCAACGAGTCTATTTTTACTTTATCAGATGATTTCGGGAACATTTCATACTGTGAATCATTTAAATAAGATCCACTGAACTATTGGTTTTTGAAATAAAATTTGTTTCTTTAATTTTCGGTATTCTTACATATCAACGAGTCTATTTTTTCCTTTTCACAATTTCCCATCCTTGGAGTACTTGTTTTCTCATTGCTTTTGGTCCCTTTTGTAGATGTTAAATGAAGCACAAGAAACAACAAGTAAATTTATGTGACTTCTTGGGGATATAGTCCTATTATTGAAGTCCTTGATTATTTCAGTGATACAAAATATCATTTGTAACATTTGTATCAAATATTGATACACAATATCATATTATCATTTGTAACATCCGTACCAAATAGTGATACTATAATGGACAAAATTGATATAAAAGTATAAATATAGAGATCAAGTTGTAAAAATTGAAAATTTGAAGAACTTGGGTTTCAAATAAAATAGGACGAAATTGAAATGAAAGATGAATTAAAGGGACTAAAGTGGCGAAATTATAAAGATGAAAGACTTATCGTAAAAATAATCAAAGACTCAAGAAAGCAAATTTGGGTCAAATCTATCACAATTCACGTGGTCCTATTTGATTTTAATTTATTAATTAATACAATATTAATTAGGTAGTATTTATGAAATAAATTAGTTAAGTTGTTAAATTTGGAATTATTTTAAGATTGGTAAGTAGATGGTGTAATATTCCCAAGTTATTTCCATGGACCAAAAATAGAAAAAATGGACCACAAATTCCAAAATTATGAGCCCAAAATTCCACAATTATGAGCCCCATCACAACCAGACACAAATTCCACAATTTGCTTTCCACAAATTCCAGACACAACCAGACACAAATTCCACAATTTGCTTTCCACAAATTCCACAATTATGAGCCCCATCACAACCAGACACAAATTCCACAATTTGCTTTCTTGAGTAAACCAAAAAAAAACAAAAGTAGACCACAAATTCCACAATTATGAGCCCCATCACAACCAGACACAATAAAATCGAAGACCATGTAGTTGCAAAGTCAAGTCATTACAATTCTCTAGCATAAAAATAAATACTCATTACATCTTTTTTTATTCTTTGATATCATTTTTTTCATAGCATAAAAATAAATACTCATTACATCTTTTTTAATTCTTCTTTTCAAGAGCTAAGTTGGAGTTATGAAAAGAAAAACGTTTAATTGTTGAAATGGGATGACATAAGTGAAACAATCAACATTATATTTTGCCATGTCACCAACTCAGCATTTGTCAGTCTCTAAAATCCGTTTCGGATTTTAACCAACTTTGAGATAATGTGAAAATTGGATGACTTGATTAAAATCCAACAAATCAAGTTTATTTTTTAACTTGGATGGCAAGGTATTTTATTTTTCTTTGAGTTTGTTTTCATCAATCTTATCCAATCATATAATTACCTAATCTAATAAAATATTGTCCACCATCGCATATTGATCGATGTGCTGAGATTGTTAGAGAACTGCGGAAGATAGTTTAAAAGGCAGGCATGAATATGATGAGCCGACTAGACACGGCTTAAAGGTTGTCTATGATACAAGTCAAATTTTCCGTGGTGAAGTTCTTTAGTTTGATCACAAGCTTTGACAAGTTATTCCAATTCAGATTAATTAGTCTTTCTATGCAATGTATCCTAATCTTTTAGGATTGAGCTTTATTACATTTTCTTATAGGCCTTGTTAAAATATATAAATCCTAAGCAAGTGTTACAAGTGATTAACGTTAATACAAGTGTTCTTACTTCACATAAAAATAGTTTCTTATCAATACTAAACACCTCTATTAATGTTCTTAAATGCACGAAAACAAATAATTCAATGAATCAAATGGGAAATCGATACTGAATTTCGCTTAACATAAGATCAAACCTTATGAGAAAAATTGATAATAAACTGAAATTTAAAAGTCAACGTCAACAGAAAAATCAAAAGACCATGTTTAATGTGGTTGCAAAATCAATTCACTAAGATAAAGAAAATCTCGACATTCTACTAGAAAACCTTCCACAACGAAGATAAAGAAAAATCTATGCATCCAATGGATTTCTCCAGTTGAGTAGTCAAGCAAATTTTGTTTTACTTTGGAAAGATGTGGAGTCCACAAATTCCTTAATTGTCGACTCCACTTCTTTCCATAAATAAAACAAAATTTGCTTGGCTACTCAACTGGAGAAATACATTGGGTGCATAGATTTTTCTTTATCCTCATTGTGGAAAAAATTTGATATGTATCATAGACAACCTTTAAGTCGTGCCTAGTTGGTTCAACATATTCATGCCTATCCTTTAAACTATCTTCTACTTTTCTTTTACCATCTCAGCACATCAATATGCTTTGGTGAACAACATTTTATTAGATCAAGTGATTATACAATTGGATAAGACTGAAAGAAACAAACTCAAGGAAAAATAAAATACCTCACCATCCAAGTTAAAAACTAAACTTAATTTGTTGGATTTTAATCAAGTCATCCAATTTTTACATTATCTCAAATCTGGTCACTCAACTCATTTCTATTTGTCAAATCCGAAATGGCTTTTAAAGACTAACAAATGTTGAGTTGGCGACATGGCAATATATATGTTGATCGTTTCATTTAAAAAACATGGAATGAATATTTATTTTTATATATGCTATGAAAAAAATGATATCAAAGAATTAAAAAAAATGTAATGAGTATTTATTTTTATTCTAGATAAGTGTAATGACTTGACTTTGTAACTACATGGTCTTTGATTTTATTGTGTGTGTCTGGTTGTGGTGGGGCTCATATTGTGGAATTTGTGGTCTTCTTCTTTTGGTTTTTAGGTTTACTTTGACTTCGAAATGTCCATTTTTCCAATTTTTGTATGTGGAAATAACTTTGGAAGTAGCTTACTTGGAACAAGGCTAATTGTTTGTGTCTAAAAGAAATAAAAGAAATTGGCAACGAGGTTCTTAACCTTTGTATAAGTGAATACTTAAGTCTCTAGTTAATCCTTTGTCGCATTTAAATCTCTAACTTTTCATATATATGGAAATTAGGTCTCCTTTCCTAATAAACAACTTTTGCATTGTCCGTTAACTATCCAACATTTTCCAAGGTTTTTCGTGTTAAGTCAACTTTACTAAGAATGTTTTCTTTGTCTTAATTCACTTTTTCTCGTTGATTTGTAGAAATTTAAAATTTCAAGGAATATAAAGTAGCTCAAAATATGAATTCCGTCGAAACTTTAAAATTGCAATCCCAATTAATGAGGTTTATCTTGTGTCAAAGAAATTTAGTTTGAAAACTTTACAGTGTATACATGTAAATAAATCTTACAATACAAGAACTTGTGATCAACTAAGTCTAAATTACATTTTTTATTTCAGCTAGACCCGTGGTCAATGAACTAGAAATAAAATAGCCGGCACTAGGTTTTGTTTATTCTAGTCGTGCTTTGCGACATCGAGATAGATATTTTGTAAGCTCCACAAATTCAAGCTATAATTATTTTGTAATCCAATTAAGACTCTTCGAAATAAGTTTATTAAAAGATTTAAGCTATAATTATTAATTCTAGAAAATAGTGTGAACGCAAATCTCAAGAACTTATCAAATATAATTTTTAAAAGATTTGGATTCACGAATTCACCATAGTTGTCATCTCTAATTTCTGCTCTCAAGATTTATTCATATTGTTATACTCGGTCGAATTCACAAATTTAACATAATTTACCTCTCTCGAGTCCAAATTAGTCCTATCTAATTAAGTCAACTCATTATATCTTTATGTGAAGTTAAAATAATTCTTAATTAGATGCATTAAATCTCCTAATAATTCAATTTAAGACCACAACAATAACAAAAGCGTATCTCTACCTTTTATCCAATTGCCAGATTTTACTACATGTTCTAGATTAATAACTTACCTCTCGATTTGTTACAATCCACAATTCAATGAAATAATGGTCAATTATTTCAAGCATTAAATTTATAAGCAAAACTTTAGAATTGAAATTAAAGAATCTAAACTAGGTTACATCGTTCATTCAAAATTAATATTAATTTAGCTACTCATAATTCGGGAAAAAAGAAAACATGAAAAGTTTGGAATATATAACCGGATCTAAATAAAGGATGAGAAAAAGTCGAATATTGTGCACAAAGAATTCGTCGTCTTCACGTCTCAATCTTCAAGATCCTCTTCATTCTTCATCTCTTTCTCCTTTTGTTGTCTTTTCTTTCTCCTTCGATTCTTGTATATGGTATATCTCATTTGTTTAAATCATAATCCCCCTTTATATGTCCCAAAAATTCTAATTTAATGTAGAAGTCGTGTCCCAAAGAATTACCAAACTATAATTTGAATAAAATAAGAAACTAAAATTCTGGTCATGAATTGTGCTTAAGTCTCTAATTATTTGCACGACAAGTCCTTCATATTTCTAATGTCTCCACTTCAGTCCTTGGATTTCTTCTTTCATTTCAATTTCGTCCTCTTTTATTTACAACCCAAGTCATTCAACTTTTGGATGTTTTCAAGTTTGCAAGATGATAAGAGCAACTTAGATTTCCATCTCTGTTTATCTTATATTATTGAATAAAGTGTCCATAGTAAATTTTACGTTATTCAATTTCAGGATTGCAATGCAACCACATAAATCCACCAAGACTAAATCATTCAATTTGTTCAATGGAAGTCGGTCCCCTAAGCAAATCAGTCAGAGATTGCCAGTCAGAGCAAGCAAACATCATTTCCAACACATTGTAAGCAAACATATGTTTGACACTGCAAGTGATCAACATATTATTTTCCTAAATTCTTATATGTACACTAGCTTGCACCCCCAATATATATGCATCAGACCTTCAAATTGGAATTGAGCAAGGATCAAAAGTTAAAAATATGGGACCACCACAACAACTACAACTTGCAAACAGAATGCATAGAGATACGCGCGCGCATAGAGGTTCATTTTTCTTTACTTAATACATTGAATACATCTCTTGGCCACTAGCTAACAACCGCATGTGACTACTGTTGGCGAATTTTTGTGTAAATGACTCCAAAGTTGCAAAAACAATAAACCCGAATGGAAAGGATGATAATCAAGTCGAGGCAAGTGTTGAACACTTTGTACTTAAGTCAAATTTGCCCTGCAACGGTGCCTACGGTTTATGGCAATCGACTCCTAAGATACAACGACTTCTGCTTGTGTTTGAAGCACTTCAAAACACAAGCACAACGAACTAGAAATGGTTTTTGTACTCCAAAGATGAAAATGAAATGAAAAAACCAGAAGTTCAAGCAACAAATGCAAGAAAATTGGTTCAAAATGATGAAATATGATGTTGTGTGTTTGCATATGTTTTCTGTATCAATTCTGTATGTAATAGGACACCCATAGAGTCCTATTTAAGAATGAAGAAGTGTTGGGAACGAAGAGGTTTTGAACCAAATCGTGCAACACTTCAGAAGGACACATATGTTCATAAAGCCATGCGATCGCATGGTAGGAACGAAAAATATTCTGCTGAAAAATTCAGCCATTTGCGATCGCAAGGTAAAATACCCATGCGATCGCATGGTCAAAACTTGACCCAAATTTTGGCATTTTCCATAATTTCTCATTCATTCGATATTGGTTTCGAGATGCCAAATATACCCTTTAATACATGCAGAGAAATTTGAATCTTTCGGGGGGCGCTGTCCCCTCGACCCCCGCGACCTGACCGGACAGGTCGATCCCCATTTTGACGCCCCGAAGCAGTGAAGTGGCAAACTAATTTGCCTAAACGGATTGGGTCGGATCTTGTATATTTTGGCCAAGTTGACACGAAGTCATGTTAGTTGTTTTTAAACACTTAGTCAATTTCTCAACAAATTAAACCAATTTCCAACAATTCCCCACATGAATGGAAATTCCTTGATACGCTAAACATGATGCAAATGAAATGCAGACTCTAACAAATGGAGTACATACGACAAGTCATAGTATCAAGATAGGTGGCTTGTGGCTTTGAACCTTCTTTAGTTGAGTACAATCGGATTTACTAGGCTAGTTGGTGAACGCGATGTTTTGAACCATTCAGCCGTTCATGTAAACCCAAACAATTGTACCAACACCATAACTTATCTAACCAATTCGGTTCTCATGGTTGTGTCCATTTTGGCCCTGGACAGCTCTTGGTTTCATAAGTGCTCTAAGAGAATTAAGCCTCAAATTCTCGTAGAAGCGGCCCCACTTCACACTTGCATAGGTGATCTCTTACCTTTCTATTTCAAGGTTTTGAATCATTAAAAGTATATATGTATACTTATCTTTATATATATTTGACATAGCACTTCAAATTTTAGGAAAGGGAATAAGTGCTTTATTCTGAATCTTTTATAACTTAGTTGTTCCATTGAACCAAGATTTTGGGATCTCCAATCTACAAGGTTGGGTTTCCGTTATAGTAATTCTATTCAATAGGCTTTAGGCCTATTCCCCTCGAGAGATGGTATACTTGATCTCTTCCAAGTCCTTTCGTCAAAGGATCAGCCAAGTTCTCTTTTGACTTCACATAGTTAATAGAGATTATACCATTCGATATTAACTATTTAATGGTATTATGTCTCCGACGGATATGTCGAGACTTACCATTATACATACTGTTTTGTGCCCTTGCTATTGCTGACTGATTATTGCAATGTATGTTAATTGCAGAAACTAGCTTTTTCCAACATGGGATTTCCTAAAGGAAATTACGAAGCCATTCTACTTCTTCTCCGGCTTTGACTAAAGCAATAAACTCAGATTCCATTGTGGATCGAGCTATACAAGTTTGCTTAGACGATTTCCAAGACACCGCTCCACCTCCAATGGTAAATACATAACCACTTGTGGATTTTGAATCCTTAATGTCAGATATCCAATTTGCATCAGTATATCCTTCTAACACCGCGGAAATCCATATTCAACCATGTGTCTTAAGTATATAAGAACTCGGTTTAATGTCTTCCAATGTTCAACACATGGATTACTAGTGAATCTACTCAACTTGTTGACTATGTATGCTATATTCGGTTTTGTGCAGTTGCCCCCGAGCCCTCACAAGGGGTGCTGCCCCCTCGATCCCCGCTACCTGACCGGGCAGGTCGATCCCCGTTTCGACGCCCCAAAGCGACGAAGTGGCAAACTAATTTGCCTAAACAGATTGGGTCGGGTCTTGTATATTTTGGCCAAGTTGACACGAAGTCACGTTAGTTGTTTTTAAACACTTAGTCAATTTCTCGACAAATTAAACCAATTTCCAACAACTACAGTATATAAGAGGTAATTTCATCCACGGTCAATTAAGTTTCAATAAAATCTCAATTTGGTCATTAAATTTTAGTTTATCTCAATTGAGTCACTCACCCTTAATTTAATTTCAAATTTCACCATTCTGTCATGTTTCGTCATCTACTGTCTCCAAAATTGACGAAAATTGCTTTGTTGACAGCCAAATCGCAATGGATCTTATACGTAATCGTTGCATGGCATGCCAACAAAGCAACGGTTATGTGGAAATACAACACGTAAGGTTGTTTGGCTGGGTGTGATTTTGAGTTTAGCAATTTTCTTACGTGGCATAGTGGTGAGTTGGCATGTCATGTACAAATTACATGAAATATCTATAATATGATTTGGCTGCGAACTAAGCAATTTTCTTCAAAGAAATTTTCGTCCGTTTTGAGGACAGAAAGTGACGGAATGCAATAGGATGGTGAAATTAAAATTCAATGACCCAAATGAGATTTTTCTGAAAGTTCAGTGATCTCAGATGAAATTTACCCATATATAACAGTAAAAGTGTTCATATATGGCAGTTATTATAACTGCAAAATAGTAGAAAAAGGGAAAACCAACTCAAAAGAAATAATTTTTTCAGTGGTGCTCCTTGTAACAATTAAACTCAACCCATTATCAATTTAATATGAAATTCACAACACAACTATAGATAAATTGATAACATTCACCACTTAATAAAAATGGAAAGAAACTATAAAGGACTAAATTGACATAAAAGTATAAATATGGGGACCAACTTGTAAAAATATAAAAGTTGAAGGACTTGCGTTGTAAATAAAAGAGGCCGAAATTGAAATGAAAGAGGAAGTACAGGGATTAAAGTGGAGATATTATAAAGATGAAGAACTTATCGTGCAAATAATTAATTCATTATTTTATTAATTAATATAATATTAATTATGTAGTATTTTTAAAATAAATTTGTTAAGTTATTAGATTTAAAATGGGTTAATTTCACTAATGGTCACTGAAGTTTCATTGAAATTACAAAATCGTCACTGAAATAACAAAGTTTTAGCGGTGGTCATTGAAGTTTACTAAAGCTTGCACCAAAGGTCATTCGCTAAAATTCTCCAATTAACTTGATGACGTGTCACTTGTAAATGTCCATGTGGCGCACATTTGGATGACACGTCAAATTATTGACACGTAGACTTTACCCACTAATTATAATAAATTTGTACTTCAATGAATACATTTATAATATAAGGACCTAGCTGAAAATACTTCAAAATAAATTTTATAATAAATACTTCAAAAATTGCATCTAAGGTCCTTCAACTTTTTACATCTTCAAATTTGGGTCCCCAAATTTTCAATTTTCTTCTAGTTAAGTCCTTTAAAATTTGCATCTTAGGTCCTTCAACTTTTTATATTTTTACACTTTGGTCTCCAAATTTTCAATTATCTTTCATTTAAGTCCTCCAAAAATTGCATATTGGGTCATTCAACTTTTTATATATGTACACTTTGGTCCCTAAATTTTCAATTATCTTTCAGTTAAGCCCTCCAAAAATTGCATCTTAAGTCCTTCAACTTTATACATCTTCAAACTTTGGTCCCCTAAATCCTTGATTTTAGTTGTCAAAATAAGTACAATTTTAGTGGTCAAAATTATTATGTAATCATATTATTTTAGTACAATTATTATTTAACTATATTATTTTGTTCGTTTAGATGAAAATTCGAGTGTAAAGTCAAGGATTTAATTGTAAATATTATTTTAGTACAATTATTATTTAACTATATTATTTTGTTCGTTTAGGTGAAAAATTATTATTTAACTATATTATTTTGTTCGTTTAGGTGAAAATTCGAGTGTAAAGTCAAGGATTTAATTGTAAATAATAATTTTGACCACTAAAATTGTACTTATTTTGACCACTAAAATCAAGAATTTAGGGGACCAAAGTTTAAAGATGTATAAAGTTGAAGTACCTAAGATATAATTTTTGAAGGGCTTAACTGAAAGATAATTAAAAGTTTAGGGACCAAAGTGTACATATGTAAAAAATTGAAGGACCCAAGATGCAATTTTTGGAGGACTTAAATGAAAGATAATTGAAATTTTGGAGACCAAAGTGTAAAGATGTAAAAAGTTGAAGGACCTAAGATGCAATTTTTGAAGGACTTAACTGAAAGATAATTGAAAATTTGGAGACCAAAATTTGAAGATTTAAAAAGTTGAAGGACCTTAGATGCAATTTTTGAAGTTTATTTTAAAGTATTTTCAACTAGGTCCTTATATTATAGAGGTATTCATTGAAGTCCAAATTTATTATAATTAGTGGGTAAAGTCCACATGTCAATAATTTTGCCGCATGTCATCCAAATGTGTGTCACATGGATATTTACAAGTGACACGTCATCAAGTTAATTGGAGAATTTTAGCGAGTGACCTTTGGTGCAAGTTTTAGTAAACTTCAGTGACCACCGCTGAAACTTTGTTACTTCAGTGACGGTTTTATAATTTCAATGAAACTTCAGTGACCATCAGTGAAATTAACCCGAATTAAAATTGTTTTAAGATTGGTAAGTAGTGGGTATAATATTCCCGCTAATTATCTCCTTAGAATATTAGGCATGTTATTGTCTTTTCATACAAATTCAAAGCCCACAGGAAAACTCACACTGGTCAACCTGTTTTTTACAAGTCTTCCAAACTAATATAATCTTTTCACGTTATATATTCAAATCAAGATTCCAAACTAAATCTCGCAATGAAATCTATAAAAGTCAATCACTTAAAAAGTGTCAATTAAATTTTTTTAAAGTATAGATTAAATATATCTCTTAACGCTGTATAATCAGAGAACACAATAATGTAACCAAAAATTTTATATTCATTTTCAAAATCCTAATCCACTTATCACGAAGAATATTAAAAGTTTTATTGAGGAAAAATATATTCTAATACGTAGGTGCTACATGATTATCAATATTCTAAAAAGTGTAAAGTGTGGTTAGGTGTGGAGGCCGATCTTCAAGCTTTTCAGACCTAGATGAGGCCTAGGCAATGACAAGAAAAGGGCGATACAAGGGCGATGCGTGAAGTGTAGCTATGTATCAACGCCAAGCTTCAAGTTTGGGCGAAGTCTAAAAGTCGTCTATGCGAACTTTTTAGAACAATGATGATTATATTACCTTTAATGTATGAGAAAATTTCATCTGTGCTAGTGGTCCTCTGACAATCCATGTGAGATGTGCTCCAATTGTAGTTTACATCCTTAATGAATCTAATTAACATTATATGACGTTCATTAAACGACAAAATACAGTTTTGCGCCGAATGTTATTGACTCATCATAATTTAGTTCAAATAATTGCTTTTAGAGATTATTTATTGAGCTATGAATATAAAAATAAATTCCTCAGACTTTGACTTCATTAAATAACTTAAAATCTGAATTAATGAGAATTAATTCTTCCAGAGAAGTCCCACATGATGTTAGATTGCTATACACTTGGCATTTACCTGTCCATGCATTTTTACCTTGCCAATTGATTTATGGAAAATTTCATACTGTGAATCATTTAAATAAGATCCACTTGGATCTATTAAACTATTGGTTATTGAATTAAAATTTGTTTATTTAATTTTTGGTATTCTTACATATCAACGAGTCTAATTTTTCCTTTCCACCGTCCTATCCTTGGTGTACTTGTTTTTTAATTGCTTTTGGTCCCTTTGTATATGTTACATGAAGAACAAGAAACAACGGGTAAATTTGTGTGACTTCTTGGGGATATAGTCCTAATATTGAAGTCCTTGAGTCCTTGATTATTTCAATGATATAAAATATCATTTGTAACATTTGTATCAAATATTGATACATAATATCATATTATCATTTGTAACACCCGTATGAAATAGTGATACTATAAAGGACTAAATTGATATAAAAGTATAAATATGGGAATCAAATTGTAAAAATTCAAAAGTTGAAAGACTTGAGTTGCAAATAAAAGAGGACGAAATTGAAATGAAAAATGAATTACATGGACTAAAGTGGAGAAATTATAAAGATGAAAGACTTATCGTAAAAATAATCAATGACTTTGGGTCAAATTTATCACAATTCACGTGGTCCTATTTGATTTTAATTTATTAATTTATCAATTAATATAATATTAATTATGTAGTATTTATGAAATAAATTAGTAAAATTGTTAGATTTGGAATTATTTTAAGATTGGTAAGTAGATGATCTAATATTCCCAAGTTATTTCCATGGACAAAAAGTGGAAAAAGGGGACATTTCCAAATCAAAGTAAACCAGAAAAACAAAAGTAGACCACAAATTCCACAATTATGAGCCCCATCACAACAAGACACAAATTCCACAATTATGAGCCCCATCACAACAAGACACAAATTCCACAATTATGAGCCCCATCACAACCAGACACAAATTCCACAGTTTGCTTTCTTGAGTAAACAAAAAAAAAAACAAAAACAAAAGTAGACCACAAATTCCACAATTATGAGCCCCATCACAACCAGCACAATAAAATAGAAGACCATGTAGTTGCAAAGTCAAGTCATTACAATTCTCTAGCATAAAAATAAATACTCATTACATCTTTTTTTATTCTTTGATATCATTTTTTTCATAGCATAAAAATAAATACTCATTACATCTTTTTTAATTCTTCTTTTCAAGAGCTAAGTTGGAGTTATGAAAAGAAAAACGTTGAATTGTTGAAATGGGATGACATAATTGAAACAATCAATATTATATTTTGCCATGTCGCCAACTCAGTATTTGTCAGTATCTACACCAATTTTGAGATAATGTGAAAATTGGATGACTTGATTAAAATCCAACAAATCAAGTTTATTTTTTAACTTGGATGGCAAGGTATTTTATTTTTCTTTGAGTTTGTTTTATTCAATCTTATCCAATCGTATAATTACTTAATCTAATAAAATATTGTCATATTGATCGATGTGCTGAGATTGTTAAAGAACTGCGGAAGATAGTTTAAAAGGCAGGCATGAATATGATGAGCCGACTAGACACGGCTTAAAGGTTGTCTATGATACAAGTCCAATTTTACGTGGTGAAGTTCTTTAGTTTGATCACAAGCTTTGACAAGTTATTCCAATTCAGATTAATTAGTCTTTCTATGCAATGTATCCTAATCTTTTAGGATTGAGCTTTATTACATTTTCTTATAGGCCATGTTAAAATATATAAATCCTAAGCAAGTGTTACAAGTGTTTAACGTTAATACAAGTGTTCTTACTTCACATAAAATTAGTTTCTTAGCAATACTAAACACCTCTATTAATGTTCTTATACCCACGAAAACAAATAATTGAATGAATCAAATTGGAAATCGATACTGAATTTCGCTTAACATAAGATCAAACCTAATGATAAAAATTGAAAATAAACTGAAACTCAAAAGTCAACGTCAACAGAAAAATCAAAAGACCATGTTTAATGTGGTTGCAAAATCAATTCATTAAGATAAAGAAAATCTCGACATTCTACTAGAAAACCTTCCACGATAAAGATAAAGATAAATCTATGCATCCAATGGATTTCTCCAGTTGAGTAGTCAAGCAAATTTTGTTTTACTTTGGAAAGAAGTGGAGTCCACAATTAATGAATATATGAGAATCCCAAGCAACTCTTAACCATATATTACCTTGTACTCTTATTTTTCATGAAGCTTTTATTCTCTCTCTATATATATATGGTTAGAGAGAGAGAGAATTGATCTCCTAAGCACAAGTGCTTAGAGCATATACAATGCACTCCGTCTATTGAAAGCTACGTGACAGGTAAAATAGATGGACTTTAAGTCCATGTGGCACTACGTGACGCGTAAAATAGATGTGCAAAAATACGAGAGGCACAAAAATCTATTTTAGCCATCTTAATTAACTTTTTGGATAGAAATCATTATCAAATACAAAGATAAGATGTGCAAATAAATAGGTTGATGAAAAGGATGTGATAAAAAAAGTTATGAACATAAATATAAAAATGAGCAATAGTTAGAGACCTTTATTACAATTATAATGTGGCGTGATTAACAAATAATGTAATGTGAATATAATCATCCTAAATTAATACGTAACAATTGAGTTGCAGAAGTTTCCACCAATGGAATTTGCTTTCTTCAAATAATCCACAAGAAATAATTAATTCTGGGAGACTTCTTTGTCCAACACCGTGGCACCATCCCACATTTTATGCGAAGATTTCTTTATCTTCATTAATTTATAAATAATTTGACTTTGCCAGATAAGTGCTTTAAACTACATTTTCTAGTTGAATGGCTTAACCTTATGTATTGTGAAATTATGGGTGGAGCCAAGAATCGAGTCTTGTGGGGACACGACTTAACTACGGAAAATATTTTCAAAAAAGACAATGGCACAATACTGTTAAACATATTAGAATTTTTTACATTTGTTCTCTAGAGATTTTTCTCTTTCAAAGTGTCGAATGGCCTTTTTATTAATTTTAACAAATATATTTTTTCAACATACGCAACCAGACTATCATTCACCTATTTGTCTCCAATTCATTCCCAGTGTTCATTAGAGAAAATATTCTTGCAACTATAGTATTAATCGGAATAATTAATGCCAAACTCACAAGCATGTACAGTTATTATTATTATTTTTTTTGTTACTACTAACTAGAATGCAAGATTACTATATTATTGATAATATAGGCTAAGCAATTAAATTTATATTTAAGTACTTTTTCTTAAGGCTTAGCCAAACATGCTCAAGGTCAATAAGGCAAAGTAACCATAAATGATATGAGTGGGATTATGACAGAGTAGGGCACAGGTTGTACTTAATAAGAATTCAAAGTAACATGAATATCTCTTCTTTCTAAAACTTTTAAGCTTTTACATAACTTGTTTCTAAACTTTCTTTAACCAAATATCCTACTTGTTGCTGATCACTGAGGTTCAAAATAAATTCTTGTACAGTCATGATCAACAGAGTCAGAGTTGAACAAATGACATGGGCTTTTGTGGCGGAGCAAAATCTTGATTTAGGGCAAATTCCATAGTTTAGGGACTAAAAAACACATTGTATTTAATTTCAGAATTATTGCATCATATGTTATTTTGTTAATTTTCTGCTTCTAGAATTAACTCATTTATGACTATAATATGAATCATTTAAATAAGGTCCACTAGGATCGTCTAAAATATTGGTTATTGAAATAAAATTTGATTGTTTTCAATTTTTGTTCAAAAACTTGTAAAGCAGTATATATATATATTTTATGAGATCAAAGAAATATATTTACATGCATATGTCATTTTGATTAAATGTCCAATTAATCACCTTTATGTATTTATATAAACTTAACAAATATTCATAATAGTCATGAATTCATATTACTTTTTAATTAATTAAATGAGTTTACACTCATAAATAAAATTGGGCATTTTATTTATGTTTGGACTCCAGCACAACATTTGTAATTCATTAATTGTATTCAAACCTTCGTGAATATAATTAAATGAGTCAAAGTGCATTTGACTTCTCACGTCTATAGAGTAACGAATATCACTGTACTAAAAAGTCTGCCTAAACTTCGCCTGGGCTTCGCATAGGCTTGAAGCCTGACCTCCACGCCTAGCCACGCATTATGCATCGTTCTCGCCTTGCCCTTATCTCGCTCTCGCCTAGGACTCACCTAGGTCCGAAAAGCTTGAAGCTTGACCTTCACACCTAGTTACGCTTTACGATTTTTAGAACATTGACGAATACAATAAATTAAACTGATGCAGGTCGTTTCCACTCTGATTCTAAAACTTTTAGGGAGGCTATAATGACACTATAATTTTTTGTAAGTGTACTACATTTTAATTGCGCTTAAGGTCATTAATCTTTGTTCATTGTAGCACTTATATATTTTTAACTTTTTTTCGTCGAATCTTCAACTTCTATTAATTAGCACATCTCATCTTAATAATGATTTGTGTCAAGGTATTATGTTCGTGTGCTTTAAAATAAGAAAAATATATTTGAAAATATGATCAGCAAACAAGCCATTTTACGCCCTCCCAACGGATGTTTTGGACGAAAATCATTATCAGATACAAGATTTGCTAATTAATAAAATATTTAGGATAAATATGCATTTGAAAATGCTGGGGACATGAGTGCTACAATGATCAAATATTGAGAATGTTAAGTGCAATTAAAATGTAGTGGGGTAAAATTAATGAAGGCTAACTGAACTTAATCACCAATCTTTGAAAGGTTACCCAATGCTCACCCAACGATAGCACATCCATCACTATACAAAAAAACGTTAATCAGCCCAAATGGAATTTGCCACGTGGCAAACGGAATGTCCATTTGACATCAATGCACCGTGAAATCATCCACCTCATCAAAACGAAAGTTTGCCAAACACGACTTTATGAAGATTAACACCCATTTCGTCTCATTTCTCTTTCTTTTCATAAACGACTTCAAAATCAAAATCCCAAAGTGAAAAATTCCACTTACCTCTGATGGTGCAATTCATCGTACCCTCAATTTCTCTGAAACCATAAGCTCAAATCTGGTATGTAACGATCATGTAATAATTCATTGATTTATTAGTAATCTGAATATGATAACATTCTTTTGTGGGATTTTAAAGATTGAATCTTTTATGAATTTTCCATGCGGGCCTTTGTTAATTTTTGTTATATCGATATGAGGATTAGTTCGATGGAAGGAGATGAAATGGGTATAAGTTCGATGAAAATGGAGGCAGTGGAATTTTTGGGTTATGATTTGGGAGAATTCGATGTCGAAGGCATAAATTAGGGTTCTTGGCAATTTGGGAATTTTTCACTGAGGATTTTGATTTTGAAGTCGTTTCTGAAAAGAATGAGAAATGAGACGAAATGGGTGTTAATCTTCATAAAGTCGTTTTTGGCAAACTTGCATTTTGATAAGGTGGATGATTTCATGGTGTATTGGTACCAAATGGACATTTTGCTCACCACGTGGCGAATTTCGTTTGGGTTGAGTAACATTTTGCTGTACAGTGATGAATGTGCAATCGTTTGGTAAGTTGGGTGAGCATTGGATAACCTTTCAAAGATTGGTGATTAAGTAGTAACCTGAAAGAAGTTCGGTGAGCATTTATTAATTTTACCTAAATGTAGTGCAACAAATAAAAAGTATGATGTAAATATAATTATCCAAACTTTTATTATATTCTTTAGACAATATTAAAATTTATAATTTTATCCCCACGCTTCAAGTTTTATACGTAAAAATGAGAAGGTTAATATAGTCATTTGGTTTAAAAAAGGCTTATCATACATTTACCCACGTGAAGGGAATAAGGTGGCCGCGATGTAGTGTCTTTTATTTTACAAGACGTTAGCACTAGAATTTGGATGTATTGTATTCCGAGTTTTGTGTCATTTGTAGTTCGTAGCGACTTAAGTTAATGAAGGTTTTTGATTGGCCTTCAAAAAATGAAATAACATTGATAAAATTTGTGGAACATCGGAGTACAATTTGAAAGGAAAAAGAAATTTTAAGTCTGGAATCAATTCAAGTCTACTCACAGTTCATGTATGAAAGTCATACATATCTGGTCTATTATAATGAAAAATTAAAATTATACGTGTGCGTGTTGAAGGAGTAAAATATACATGAATATATATATATCTACCGTCTCTAAAAATTTATGCTTATAAATCACGTGTTATAGGACTTAATTTAACCAAACATGCAGTGCCTTGCAAATTGTGTGAGATATGTGGAAAGACAGTGAAGAACAAAACCATCAATTAAGAGGACACCACAATTTTCATGATGGAGTGGAATAAGATGAGAATGGTGGCAACCACTTTAGACACTACTCAAGAGTGTTCACGCCGGTGTAAGAAGTCTTTTTGCAACTTCTTGAAGGCATGCTTGGTACTAGCCTTTGTCTTGCCTTGGTTCTTTTGTGTCTATATTCTCTAGAGGCTGCTATATTCGTTGTTGTGGTTGGTCGAGAATAAGGGGTTGATCTTTATAGAAGGCCACAATTAACAAATGATACCAGGACGAGTTAAATAATTAAGGATTTGTACTCATCAACCTAGCTAGTAATTTTCATATATACATGTATTGCTTCCATAAGAATTATGATACGGCATAAACTGATAATTGTGGACTGCATTGTCTCCAGGGACTATCTTAAGGTTCAAAATAATCTAGTCTCAAGCAACATGTCATTTGTTGGTCAATATAATTACGTTTTGTCAAATGACCCCAATTTTCCAATATAAGAGAGCAAAATACAAGGGTTTTGCACTGAAACCCTCTTGATTTAGGAAAATTTCATACTTTAGGGACTAAAACACATATTTTATTAATTTATCAAAAAATTAGAGTTTTGTTTATGCTGAATTTCAAAGTTAATTTTTTTACTTTTCTTTATTACAAGATCCCGTTTTTAGAATTAACTCATTTATGACTATAGTGTAAATCATTTAAATAAGATCCACTTGGATCAACTGAACTATTGGTTATTGAAATAAATTAAATTCGTTTCTTTTTAATTTTTGTTTAATTTTCGGTATTCTTACATATCAACGAGTCTATGTTTTTCCTTTTCACTTTCCTATCCTTGGAGTACTTGTTTTCTCATTGCCAAAGGTTTCAGTCCCTTTTGTAGATGTTACATGAAGCACAAGAAACAACAGGTAAGTCTATGTGACTTCTTGGGGGATATAGTCCTAATATACTATCCTTTATGGCTGAGTAATTTGTAAACTTGGTTGATTGTGAATTTTAGTGAATCGTTTCTTGTCCTCAACAAAAATTCCAAATGTTTCTCATTAACAAGACATAAAATAAAAGGGTTAATTACACTAATCATTCCCATTTTTTCAGGTTTATAACAATATTATCCACATTCAATTTTTTTAGCAGATATCATCATCATCCTTCCATTATTCGCACAGATGATCTCCAAATAACTTTTTTGACAATTTTACCCCCGACTTAAATAAATTAAAATGATAGAAAAAAATACAATGAAAAAATTACAATTGAGAACCTAACATTTTCAAAAGTACGAATAAATCATACACCTTTTTATTTTTAGTTTACATATTTTCACTTAAAATAATAAAAATATTTAATCAAATCCCAAAACTTTTAATTATGTTCACCGAAAGAACATTCGAACTCTCTACAGATTTCGTCCAGTGATAAATCCATGGAAATTGTTATTGCTAACAATCAAGGATCTCAAAAAAGAGAGTCCACCGATTTCTTTACCAATAGTACCTCCAAGACCCATATTTGCTAGATTTAAGCCCCTAACCCTTTGATGTCTTGTGCCGCAAGTAATACCAATCCAATTACAGAACGAGGTTCCTTGTGACCAGTTCTTAGCCAAGATTTTATTTGGATCATAAGTTATTTGAGATTTGAAGGCTAGAAGAGCATATTTATTAGTGGAGCTATTGAGAGATGTAAAAATGTAGATAAAAAAGTAAAGCATTGTGAGCAATATAAATATCACATTCTTTCCCATAGCTAATTTGAAATGCATAAAGTAGATTAGGAAGAGGGCTCTAATAAGGTGTTTGATATAAGTGTGTGTGTGTCTATACATATATACTAGTTTTTGCTACGTGCATTGCATGTCTGTGAAAAATATAGGAATAAATTTTATATTTAGACTGCATATTGCTTGAATATATACTAATGACTCAAAAGCCAAATATTAAAGAATTGTGTACAATTTGTTTATATTATCAAACCAAAAAAAAAATTGGTGAAAAATTGAATGAAAAGTAAAAGAAGAAAAATTAAGGAAAAAATAATAGCATTTATTTAGAATAATTTGTAAACTTGAAAGGTAAAATAAAAAAACAAGATTAGTAAAAAATTGAATGAAAATTAAGTGTAAAAGAAAAAAAATAAGAAAAATAAATTAAAGAATTTTTTTTAAGGTTATGGGCATATCCCAACGATTTTAAAATAATAGGGACCTTTCATGCAATTATTCCTTATAAAAAAAACGTGAACAGTAAAACACTGTTCATGAATTTCATTGCCGAGTTGCTCGGCAATGAATCTCATTGCCGGGCAACTCGGCAGTGAACAGTATATTATTGTTTACAATTTTTTTTTATTTTTTTAATTACATGAAAGGTCCTATTGTTTTAAAATCGTTGGAATATGCCCATAACCTAAAAAAAAAAATCTTTAATTTGTGAAAAGTCAAAGAAAATGGCTTTAAAATAAAATAAAATTGGTGAACATTAAAATACTGTTCATTGCCGAGTTGCTCGCCAATGAACAATTCATTGCTGAGAATTTTACTGTTCACGATTTTTTTTTTTTTTTTTATATATATATAATGTGGCAACATTATAAAAATTAAAAACATTCAATTTGCTTAAGATAAAATAAGAAAATTGAATTCAAAGTATGGGTAACAGAATTCCACTGTGTGCTTGTCTCAAGTATGGGTAACAGAATTCAAAGCAAGCATAGACTCAAATTCATCTCTTTGAAGGATGCTATTTCCTGTTGAGCTCTTTCCTTTCCCAGTTTTTCCCACTAAAACTTCAGTTCAAACCTCATTGGAAGGCCAAAACTGAAGATAATCACTGATTGCACTTCCACCCATTTTGAGGACTCAAATTATCTACCAAACAATCCACACACACGAAAAAAAAAAATCAACAAGACATCTGTAATAGAAAGTACTCAAAATGCTGCAAGAATAGGGAAGTCGGGTTGCATATCTGAAGACATTCATATGCATAATACATATAGAGAGGCTGACATTAAAACATAGAACCTTGATAAAAGTAAAGAAAAAGCATAAACTTTGAGTTGGAGACAATCCAAAACCTGAAACTTCATATCCAACAAGAAGTGCACATATATACGCGATTAATAAAATTTAAATTTCAGATTAATACAAGCATATGATGGAAAAAACAAGATACAAAATATGAATCATGATCATGAGTAAGCAGGCAAGAGATTGGAAGAATAGAAAAAGGTAAGATGAAAAATTTATCTTGCCTTTATTAAGAAAAAAAATTTGTGAACAGTAATCACTGTTCATTGCCGATGAATTACACCAAAATATTATAATTGTTGAATACAATAAAATAATTCTTCCTCGAATCTCCGAATTCTCGTCCCTCTAGACTCTTCTCTTTTTCTCCTTTCCTCCCTCTCTTCTCTTACTTTATCTTGTTCTTTTGGAAACTTGGAGATTGTTGAGCGTTGTTACAATCGTCCAAAGTCATCGCTACAATATATCAATTAATTGAGGAAAGCATAGTAAAAACAAATGATACTGAGTCAAATTCATTTCTCTAAGGCTTCCTTAATGCCCATGTTTTACTTAAATTAGACAAAGAATAACAAAACCAAAATCTAATCAAAATGGCAATTCAACAAAGAATAAAATGCAATAATGGCTGGAGCAGATAGACATTTCATTGCAATAAAATGCAATGAAATTTCATTGCCGAGTTGCTCACAAATGAAAGTTCATTGCCGAGCAACTCGGCAATGAAATTCATTGTCGAGAGTTGGTTGCCGAGACATACCCCATTGTATTTTTTTTTTCCCATTTTTTCTCTTGTTAAAAACAACAATAATATAAACATACATTTTGTGTTATTTTTTTTGGAGGTCAACTAATATAAACCTATTTCACTGATCATTTTGGGAATAAAAGGTTTCATAATTAATTGTTTTCGGCCAAGTGTATGTCTCTCTGCAACTGACTTGCTATTTCTGTTCTTGATATATTCAAGTTTTGCCTAACAACCATCTTTCTGCTGAACTTAATATCTAACAGGCCATCAGAAAAGACAAAAAATAGAGATGAATTGAGATTTTTAATTGAAGTTGGGATGCAAAATTCTTTAACAAATTTTAGTAGTATAATACTGAAGTTTTAATTCTCAGAATTGGTGTAAGTTGAACCAGCTTTGAGGGAACTTCAAATTCTAAAAATTTCTATTAGAAGTGTCTCAGTGCTGCATTTGTCATGGTTCATCATCTCAATATAATCTTTAAATATACGTTTATGAGCTTATCAGTGTTTGAAAGGTGCTAATGTTGATGTTGATAGCGTTATTTATCCAAATGGAAACAATGGCTTCAGAAAAGGTAGAGAGAGGACTGAAGTAGGTAATAAAGCAAATGATAGTTGTAAAACGACGGCGTGTTGGACGAAAAAATGAACAGTGGAAAAATTAAGGCTCTTATATTATATATATATATATATAGAGAGAGAGAGAGAGAGCTTCCTCAAGATAAGAGTACAACGTAATCTATGGTTAAGAGTTGCTTGGGGTTATCATTCCAAGGGAGTAGTTTAGAAGTTGGTTTTTATAAGATGGTTTTGATTAATTTTTGACCAATTATTTGAGTGGGTCCCATGATTGAAAACGAGAATTTCTTTGGCCAAGTATGCTCTACTCCGTGAGTATATTTAGTTTCTCAAAGCCAATTTCGAGTGAATGAGAAATTAAGTAAAAAATATGTCACTTCAAAAAAGGGAATGTTGGAATTGGAAAAGTGTCAATCCCACATTAGAAAACTAGAAGCAAAGTGTTCACCTTAAATAGCTCAAGTTGGATAGTTGGGTTTAGGCCCCAAAGCGTACCAATTGTCTTTGGAGGGGAAACAAACTCAAGGAAAAATAAAATACCTCACCATCCAAGTTAAAAACCCAGGGGGTTGTCTTTTGAGACACAATTTTCCAACATCTGTAAACAGGCCCTCCCATATTTTGATTTTATTCATTCAAAAAATTCATCTTTTGCTGTATAATATTTTCTTCTCGCACTATTATGTTATCTGTTTTGGTCTCTAAATATTATTTCTGCATTCTAAAGTTCGTTCAAAAAGATTAAAAACATTAGTAGGTTCGTTAGTTTTGTAATTTGAAGTACTTCTATTACAAGACGTGGCCATTGTATCTTGGAAGACGAGTGCCGGAGAACCATTAGCAACAGTGCGGAGCATTATCGTCTTAAGAAAAAAGAGTCGAACTCTTACCTCAACTAAATTTTATTTGTCCATCACCTTTTTCAAGTAAGCTTATATTCTGTCCAAATTTATGCACGTGTTAATTATATGTTACCGACAAGTGGTGCTCATCGCTCCATTAATTGTCGACTCCACTTCTTTCCATAAATAAAACAAAATTTGCTTGGCTACTCAACTGGAGAAATACATTGGATGCATAGATTTTTCTTTATCTTCATTGTGGAAAAAATTTGATATGTATCATAGACAACCTTTAAGTCGTGCCCAGTTGGCTCAACATATTCATGCCTATCCTTTAAACTATCTTCTACTTTTCCATCTCAGCACATCAATATGCTTTGGTGAACAACATTTTATTAGATCAAGTGATTATACAATTGGATAAGATTGAAAGAAACAAACTCAAGGAAAAATAAAATACCTCACCATCCAAGTTAAAAACTAAACTTGATTTGTTGGATTTTAATCAAGTCATCCAATTTTTACATTATCTCAAATCTGGTCACTCAACTCATTTCTATTTGTCAAATCCGAAATGGCTTTTAAAGACTAACAAATGTTGAGTTGGCGACATGGCAAAATATAATGTTGATCGTTTCAATTAAAAAACACGGAATGAATATTTATTTTTATATATGCTATGAAAAAAATGATATCAAAGAATTAAAATAATGTAATGAGTATTTATTTTTATTCTAAATAAGTGTAATGACTTGACTTTGCAACTACATGGTCTTTGATTTTATTGTTCGTGTCTGGTTGTGGTGGGGCTCATATTGTGGAATTTGTGGTCTTCTACTTTTGGTTTTTTGGTTTACTTTGACTTCGAAATGTCCATTTTTCCAATTTTTGTCTGTGGAAATAACTTTGGAAGTAGCTTACTTGGAACAAGGCTAATTGTTTGTGTCTAAAAAAAAATAAAAGAAATTGGCACTGAGGTTCTTAACCTTTGTATAAGTGAATACTTAAGTCTCTAGTTAATCTTTGTTTGTGTGAACTGCGTGTAAATTTATATAGGCATTATAAAAGAACTTGACCTCAGCTTGTTGGGTTGTTGTTGCCTGGGTTTTGACTTTTAATTCTAATGAGGGTATAAAAGAAAATTCGACGTATTCTGGAATTATATTTATTTTCGAATCCCAATCGCCAGTTATTTCTACGCCCAATTCCTGTCAGATTTCATAGTGTTCTGTTTATTTTTGGATAATGTTATAAAAAACTCTGTCCAGGTGATGGAGACTCAATCTAT